>VZRX01000405.1:12152-113244 GCA_013398075.1 Notiomystis cincta | reverse complement strand
TCCCATCCCATCCCATCCCTGAGCCCAGGGTGACTTTCTGTACTCACATGTGCAGCCTGGTCACTGAAATGAGACAGGTTAAAAATTAAGTTTGCAAGGGAAGGTGGAGTTATTTTGTGGGCACTCAGGTATGGTCACCAACACGAGCAGCCAGCTGTCCCACAGTTGTGAAAACCTCTGCTCTGCCTGAGTGCTAAGAAAGGAAACAAACAGTGAGGGTGAGAGCTTCAGCTGCCTTCACCAGCAAAGCCAACATGTTCCACAGCTACCTCAGCATCCAGTGGTCCTCACCCCCAGTAAAACCACTGGGATTAAACCCATGCATTTCTGAGTGCTAAAGGACCTGCCTTGTATCCTACAGGGGAGAAACCCAGGCTACCTCTCCTGCAGGGTGGGGGTGAGCTGTGGGGAAACTGAATCAACTTCTTGGCTCCTGCACGGACATCCCATGTAATACTGCCCAAAAGGCATAAAAAACTCCAGTTTCCCTGTTAGAACAAGGTATTAATCCCTCATCTTGCTTGCTCATGCTGTGATTCCCATGAAAGGACAGTTCCAAGGAACCTGGACCCCCAGGGCTGTCACTGCCAGAGCACAAGCGAGTTCCTCCCCCATGGGATGCCATGGGATGACCTTTGTCAGGCTCCCACACCCATTAACCAGGCTGGGGCTGAGCCTGCCCTGCCTGTGAAATGTCTCCTCTCTGCTGGATTCAGCTGACTTTGGAAATGGCAGAGGCTCTGCCTGATGACCCTGACCAAAGTGTGCTGGAATTTGCTGGGTTTCATAAGGTTTTCATTAGGGCTGTGAGAGAGCCCCTGAGGTTTTGTGCAACTCCTAAACCATCCTTACAGTGATTTGCAAACACTCTTTGTGGGGTGTTTGTTTTTACTGATGCTCTCTGCTCTTTTTCCTCCTCTCCTCACTGTCTCCCTCTTCAAGGTGCACACGTTGCTCTAAGGGAAACACCTGACCTGTACTGTGGCTGAAAGGGTGGTCAGGAGTTGGCACAGCCTGCCCAGGGAAGTGGTGGCATCACTGGAAGAGTTCAAAACCATGTAGATGTGGCACCTGGGGACAGGGGTTGGTGGCAGACCTGGCAATGCTGGGTGAATGGATGAACTCAGTGATCTGAGAGGTTTTTCCAACCTTAATGATTCTGTGGCTGAGGGCAGGGTGGTGAGAGGACACTCAGGAGAAGGTTGGGTGTCATTACCAAGTTGCCAGGCTCGTGTTTGGGTGATCTGAGTTTGGTTCTGCCTTTTTTCCCCAGTTCCTGCCTGTGATCCTGGCTGGAAAACCTCTGTGTGTATCCTGTGCTCCCTCCCTGCTCTCATCCCTGTAAGGGCAAGCAATAATCCCTGCTACCTGCTTAAAACAGACATGAGACAGGAAAACATCTCAGTGCAAGGCTCCCACAGTGCCTTACCTGGGATTAAGTCCTGAATCAGGATTTGAGGTCTCCAGAAGACTGTAATTCAATAGCAGGAATCAGCAGCTGAGGGACCAAATGGCTCAGCCACCTGTGGCTTGTGTTCAACTGAGAAAACCTCTCAGGAACAGGAACAGGAGCAGCACAGCTTTGTTTTCCTGCACCTTGTTCCCCCACGGTTACTCTGTGAAGCTGCCATGAATCTCACCCCCTTAGGCCCCATCTCTTCCCATAAAGGAGCCTTTGCTGCCACCAAGCACTTCCCTAAAGCCTCTTGGCATTCTGGAACACCAGGCTCACTCTCTGCAGCAGCAAACCTAAGTTTTTCTAGCCCAAACCTGATCCATCTTTGCAGACAGTGAGTCAATCACCCACAGAGCATCTCGTGCCCATCAGCATCAGGAGCAGGGTGAGACAGCAGCAAGGGGGTGATGGGTCTGGGGGACTTGGGTGCCTCTGGAAGTTTCCCCAGATAAAACAACGGTCTGAACACATCCAGATCTGGCCTGGGGCCCCTGTGCTGCATTCCTCCCCTGGCTGGGAGGCAGCCAGGGCTGCCACGTCACAGTCCCACCTGGGCTCTCCTGTTCTCTCAGGGCACCTGCTCATTCCTGGCAGGGGCAGGCGAGATGGAACAGGGAGGGGTGCAGAGGAGCCCACGCCCACAGTGCACACAGGGGCAGTGCCCCTCCCCTGAACCCAGCCAGTTGCAGATTAACCTCCTGGAAGGGGACAGCAGCTCTTTTGCTCCAAGACAGGAGTTGTCTGGAACAAACCTCCTCCCCAAGGAGGACAAATTACAATTGGAAATTACAACTTCCAAATGTAATTTTGGAAAACATGCTGCCATACTCCCCTCTGCAAACCCCCCAGGCAGAGCTCACACAGACAGACAAGGGATGTGATACATCAGTGCTGCTGTAGTTATATTCACTGAGGTATTTCTCCTGGCTAGCAGAGACTTAGAGCTGTGCACCCCACCTTCATGGATGGATTATTGACATTTTAGGAGGTAGAAGATGGTTCAAGACTGACCAGAAGCCCTGTCAGATCTTGCTGTCATGCTGCAAGAAGTCACCACCTCTGTCTCTCTCTCAGGGTGGTACTTTTGCCCATGAGCCTGAGAAAACATGAGCCCCATATCTCCAGTCCACAGCCCAACAGAGATGGCTTAAAATGGGTTTTGCACTAACATGGCCAAGAAATAACTTGGAGCAGCAGCTCCAGAAGGTTTGATGAGCCTCAGTGTTGTACCCCCCGTGTCAGAGACTGCTCCTGTCTGCGAGCTGCTGGCTCTGGGAGGCTGAACTGCATCTCCAGAGCTCTTCCAAAGCTACTCCTGCCCCAAATCAGCATTTACCCTCGTGCCCTCAGCTTGACAGGACCATGCCTTTCTTCAGAACTGGAGCCTGTCCTGCCTCTGCCTCCCCAGAGCCTGCAATTCCCAGGGCTCCAGGCACAGCCTTGCCAGAGCAGTGCTGGGAGGGCTCCTCAGGAGGATTCTGTGTGCAGGGAGCCATTGACTGGCAGGAGCTGACCAGAGGAGGATGCAGCCACTCCCTGTGGCTCAGGAGGTGTGTGACAGAGCACAGCTGTGCACTGCAGCACAGCCACCCTCCTCACCTGAATGCCCAGGCGCCCTCCCCTGTGCCCAGACATCCCCATCTGCTGCTGTGTTAACCATTAACCAGCAGCCTGTTGCCTGTCAGGGGCAGCTCTGCCCTGCCCTGTCAGCTGCTGCCCACAGAGCTCCAGAGCAGAATCACAGGATCATTTAGGTTGGGAAAGAGCAATGAGATCGAGTCCCACTGCAAACCCTGCACTGCCAAGGCTGCCACTAAACCTTGTCCCCAATGCCACATCTTTTAAATCCCTTCAGGGATGGTGACTCCACCACTGCCCTGGGCAGCCTGTTCCAACACCAGATAAGCCTTGTGGTGAAGAAATCTTTTCCTAATGTCCAAGCTAAACCTCCTCTGGCACAGCTGGAGCCATTTCCTCTTTTCTTTTGTTACCTGGGAGAGGAGACCAACCCCCACCTCCTGTCAGGGAGCTGCAGAGAGCAGCAAGGTCTCTCCCAGAGATGATCTGGCAGCCAGCACACAAGCATTTCTATTGCCTTCTCAACGTTTCCCCCACACCCAGGAGCACAGCAGGTGAGGGAGCAGCAGGTGATAACCCAGTCCTCCTCTATCAGATCAGCAGTTACACCTGCACGAGGCACTGTGCAGATTTTCATTTGGACATCCTGATCCTGTAGGGCAGAGAAGTTCCTGGGCGAGGCTACGTGAGGGATGTGCTGTGAAATGTCACTTGCTTGGGTTGTGGGTCAAGGAAAGTTCTCCTGACAGCTTCTCCAAAATTCATGCAGTGATTTTCCTCTCACAGGTCAGGATCTTTAACCTCACACTGATAGGTCAGGCTTGGTGTTTTGAGCAGCTGGTGGGGGTTTTTTAACTCCTTCCCTTGCTTTTCCAAGGCATGAGGCCCCTGCTGTGTTATCTCACCTGCAGGGTTTGGCCCTTCCCTCTTCCTCCCAGAGCTCCATACCCAAGCAGGGTGGAAATACCTTTGGAACGTGTCATTTTGCAAACACATCCTTGGCAGGGCCTGTTTCCCTGTGCACAAAGTCAACCTTGTCCACAGGCATGTGGGATGCTCCAGGCTGAGGCAGATGTTGGGCCCTGCTGCTGCCAAACCCTGAGTCTGCAGCTCTGCACTCCTCCTCCCAGCAGCTTCTGATTTACCCAGCACAGACCTGTGACAATGTCTTCAGTGTCTTGGGCTTGCACTGGGACACTGAAAACAGCCTCATCTGCCACCTGCATGCATGAAAAAAACACCAAACCACAAGGTCTCTGAACTCTGGGAACACCAGGGCAAGGCTTAGGACCAGGACACGAGTGCATCAAGCTGGGAAGTACAGCTGGACAGGAACATCTCAGATCATGTTCCAGTTCTGAAAGTCTATGCTGTTTTCCACCACTGCTGAGTTAAATTGCTTGGAAATAATGTTTTCTGCTCTATAACCCCATGGCATGACCAGAATGAGGAGGAAGCAAAAGTGCCTACAGCTCAGCACTAAATGAGCTCATGTTTTATGATGAAGATCTTCTTTTCCCTTGGCACTGACTGCTCTAAACTGCTTTACACATATTTCTGCAGAGTTGGGCTCCTTACAAGCTCAACAGGATAATTTACTGCTTTTCCACTGTGGCACTAATGGAGATGAGGAGAGGGCAGGCAGCTCAGGCATCACCTGTGTGAGAGCCTGAAGTGCATTAGCAAAGCTGTGGGTCTTGGAGTGGCAGGCTCCGTCCCTGAGCTCACACTCCTGGAGCCACAGCCATGGAAGGGGCTTGATTTACATCAGCACCAAAAAGCGCCCAGATACACAACTATTAATTAATTAAACCCTTGGTTCTGGGGATAATTAGTCCATGTGGCAAAAGGGGAATGGGAACACAACATGATTTGGTGCTGATCCTCCAGGATTGTTTTCACCCCACATTCCAACGCCTCCCACCAGATCTGCTGGGGTGTGACCCTCGCTGCTGGGCCAGCAGTGGGCTCAGGGTGGACTCAAAAGCAGCTCCCCATCCTCTGTGGTCTAGAGGAAACACAAAATTGTTCCTCTGTCCCCTGCAAGAGACGAAGACTCTCAGCATGGTGAGGTGAAAGAATGAAATGAAAAGAATGAAAAATGAAAGGTGAAGGTTGTTCTGGGTTTATGAGCTGTAGCCTGCAGACATTAAGGGAGAAACCACTTGCTAGGAGTTGGTTTTGCATCCTTAATCATGAAACTCAGATCTCTGCAGCATTCCTGTCAGAAATGGGCACACCCAGGCTGAATAAGCAGGTCCAGCCCATGCCCTGGTGTGCAGCTCTCTGTGGTTAGTGGCACACTGGTCTGCAGGCAACATCACTGGCATTTTGGGCACCCTTCCCATTAAAGGTCCCTGAGGTCTAAAGTGGTCAGTGGATGAGACCTGTGGGAACTGTGGTTTAAACCTATTCAGCCACCTGGTTTAGCTGGCGAGCTGATTCATATTTATTTTCAGATTGTGAGGATTAATCTAGAAAATTAAGGAAGTGACAAGAGAAAAATGTGTCTGAAGGGAAGGCCTTGGATGGTTTCCAGTCCTGTGAGGTTGTGAAGTCTCCATCCTCAGAGATGTGCAGAACACAGCTGGACTCAGCCCTGGGTCCCCCCAAAGTCTCCATCCCCAGAGATGTGCAGAGCACAGCTGGACTCAGCCCTGGGTCCCCCAAAAGTCTCCATCCCCAGAGATGTGCAGAACACCACAGAGATGTGCAGAACACAGCTGGACACAGCCCTGGGTCCCCCAAAGTCTCCAGAGATGTGCAGAGCAGAGCTGGACTCAGCCCTGGGTCCCCCAAAATCTCCACAGATGTGCAAAACAGAGCTGGACACAGCCCTGGGTCCCCCAAAGTCTCCAGAGATGTGCAGAGCAGAGCTGGACTCAGCCCTGGGTCCCCCAAAATCTCCACAGATGTGCAAAACAGAGCTGGACACAGCCCTGGGTCCCCCAAAGTCTCCAGAGATGTGCAGGACCCAGCCCTGGGTCCCCCAAAAGCAGAGCTGTGGCTGATGACAGGTACCAAGTGGTGCCTTCTCCAGAGAGGGATGTTGCCTCCATCAGCAGTGAGCAGCACCATGCACATGGCAGGAACAGCTGGGAATGCCAGGAGAGGTTTTTACCCTCAGGTCATGCCCAGCCAGGGACATGGGGGCAGCCTTCAGTGGCTGCAATATTGCAGCCACCCCTCACAGGTCATCTCTGTCAGCAATGAGCTACAAGTGTCCCCAGATGCAGCTTCTGCTGCTGAGGGTGGCTCAGCAAACGCTGCTGGGGCTGCCTGGTTTATCATTCCTCCTCTCCCGGGAGGGCAGCCCAGTTCAACACCAGTTAAACGCTCCAGTGCTCTGTTACATCCCCACTGCAGCCACGAATCCTGACAGCAACCCTCGCCCTGCTCCCATCGCCCTGGGCAGCGCCCACCCAGGCCTCCTGTGGGCACAGGGACACCAGCTCGGCCCTGCAGGGAGCACAGGTCACCCCTGAGCACCTTTCCCCTTGGAACAGCTGTGCCAAAATTCGGGACAGTCAGAGACAGACGAGCGGGAGCTCTTCTCTCCCCAGGAGTTAACGCTGAGCACAGCGCACCTTGCTTTGTCCCGCAGAGACTGGGAAAAGGGCAGGAAAAATCCCTCCTGTGCCCTCCTAAACCGGGACAAAACAGGTTTTTAAATGAAAGCAGCACTTAATCATTATTCAGTGAATTGAGAGCCGTGGATATTTGATGCAAGCAGAGAGTTGGTTGAAACTCTCCCGTGCCGGCTCCCTCTTTGTCCCTCCGTGAGCCTGGGAATGGGTGTGATCTCCGGGTAGGAGTGTCTCTGCGGTTAAGTGGAGGGTTGAATTACCGAACAGTGCTGTTCCCGAGCTCACAAGGTAGCAGAACAGGGAACAAAAGTGCCTTGAGCCTCGGCGAGGAGGGGAGAAGGCGCTGGGCTCGCTGGAGACGCGGCACCTGCGAGGACAGCGCTCATTTTGCAGCAAGGTGAGCACCCCACAGCCCCGGTAGTTTGAATAAGGCCAGGACTGCTTCATCACTTTTGCTATGTGGGATAGTAAGGAACAAACCAAAAATTAATATGCTTCATACTTTATAAAAAAAAGTGTCCCCTGTGCAAGCCAGGATGTGTCTACTGACATGAGCCCACCCTGATCTACATTTTGGGGTGGAAGGAGCAGCTCTGAGCCTGCCAAGGACTCGTCCGGGCTCTGTCTCAGCTCCGAGGACACATCTTTTCCCTTGGCTCTCTGCACAGACTGGCTTTGATTCCGTGCAGCCACCACTCAGCAGCGTTTTCTTTGGGCCTGGATTGTTTTCTGTTTTGCTGCCGTGGGGATTTGCTGCCTTTGGGGCTCAGTTATGGGTCCGGGCAGCCACAGAAAGTCTCTGGAAGTTCTCATGGATGGGTTTTATTGTCATCTGACCGACAGATTGCTAATGGCCGAGCTGCTGGGCTGCTCTGCTCTGTAAATAGAATGTTTTCTCATCCTGCTCGTTTGAGATGCGAGTTGCACTGAGGTAAAATTGAGTTGTAATGGAGTTGAGCTGCAGGCTCACTTGCCAGTATTTTTCTTAGGCGTGCCTATTAGGAACATAAATATTTAACACAAAGGAGAGCTGATATGAATTAGCATCTGTGGGAGGTTCACGCTTATTCAAGGCTGCCCTGGCGCAGATGTAAACAAGTGTTACAGCAGCCGAAGCAAACTGGCCCCGCCACAGCAGCACTTGGATGGTGAATCATCCAGGTGCTTTGTACACACTGCAGCTAAACGGGCTGATTAGAGCCTGCAAAGCACAGATTAGACAATCACAGGGCACTGGCTCTCCTCTTCCACGGGGTTTTAGCGTTCCCCCGGGATGCCGGGTGGAAGGCAACGCAAGGACGGGCAGATGGGAAAAATCCCTGTAACCGTCCTCGCTCACCTTCCTCCTTCCTGGCAGAGCCAGGTGAGCCTCCCCACCCCTCCTCCTCCTCCTCCCTGCACAAACAGGATGCCTTCATCCTCCTCCAGCTCCCTCCTCAGCTGCAGACACGGACATCTCATGATGTTTTCTCCCAGGCAGGACTTTGAGGCAGCAGTTGCCAAGGTCTCCCAGCTGGGAGCAAAGGTTTTGTGCCAGGCTACCAGCCGTGTCACCCTGATCTCCTGCCTTCTCCTGTCCCTTGGGGCTCCTGGTTGGGTTAATAATCCCTGCTCTTGCATGGCCAGGGATGCTGAAGGTGTTCACGGTGTCTCCTGGTCTTTTCCGTGGAGCAGTGCAAGTTTTGGTGGATTCTGAGCATGGAAGTTGTTATCTTTTCTGTTATGGACCACCCATCCTGTGGTGATCCCTCCCCAGCTGAGGAAGAGGCTGGCTTGGACACCTGCCCATGCTTGGAAACATGCTGGGGCTCTGCTCTGTGCTGGGCACGTCCTGCTGGACCAAAAGCTTCCCTCAGTTTCCACAGAGTTAAATACTCAGTGGCCCACTTGGAAGCAGAGCCCTGAAATGGAGCAGAGAAGGGAGCTCAGGCACAGCCAAAGCCTTGCTGCTGCCTTGGTGTTACCTGCCCCAGCTGCATTTTTGTCACCCCTGGGGAGCACTTGTGCCACCACTGACCCTCCTCAAGGTCCCTCCTTCAGGACATTTTTGGGTCAGCCTTCTGAGATCTGCTCTGGACTGACACAAGCCACAGGCTGGGCTTTCCATGTGTGAAATGTCCACCTGCACGAGGAAGGACTCTGGTGTGGCCACACCACACCCAAAATACCTCTGCTCCAGCTCTTTGCTGATTTTCTAGTTTGTATTTATTTTGTATTTATGTTTTCTTCAGCTTCTGCTGTCCCCTCAGAGGAACAGATCCTTCAGTCACAAGGGGAAACACTCTCCCAAAACTCATTAAAACCTCTCCTCTCATGAGCGCTCTCTCCATATAACACAACTCAGGAAATGGGCCTAATTATGGTTTATCCTGCATGATTATACATTTCTACTGTATTTCCACCCATTCTGGATGTGAAAGGGATGCAGAAAGGGGTGAATATTTTCACTTAGAGTCCTTGGCATCTTTCAGGCTGAAAAGTCCAGGCATGGGGTGATGTGCATCCAATTCAGTTGCCTTGATTTCCAAGGATCTCTGCTTGTAACAGAAACCCTCTCATTTGTTATCTGTCTTTATCTGAGCCTCCTCAGGCTTATCTGAGGCAGTGCTGGGTACAGCAGCAGTGGAGCTTGTTATTACCTTATATCCACGTCAGGGATGTGGCACGTGGGGGATGTTAAATTGCATGGTTGGGCTCCATCCTGGGCAGTTCCTGTGGAAGGAGCTATTCAAGGCTCTTCTACCTAAAAATGTCCTGTTGCCATGCCCTGGGATGAAAGGAGAGGTTTGTGCCTGGCCCTTTATTTAAAACTGCTCTTACAAAAACAGCTGCACAGGGTAGGAAACGGGCAGTGCTGCAAACGTTCTTTTTTGGGTTGGAGAGACTATCTGGGTACCCATCCTTCCTCTGGGAGTGTGCTAGAGCCTGAATTACTGTCCTTTGTTGCTATCCCACCCATCCCAGGCTTTCAGATGCCTGGCTCCCTTCCTGGTGCTCAGACAAAACTCCCCTTGGCAGCTCTGGGTGGAGAAGGTTGTCCAGGACGAGTGACTCTGCCCAAAGCTGGTTTTGCAGTGTTTTCAGGGGTGTTTGATTCACCTGGCTTTGTGCAGGGGATGCAGTGCTCTCCCTGCTTTCCCTTCTGCCAAGAGAAGCTGAGTGGCCCCTCCCAAGTCCCAGGAGAGCCCAGAGCAGCCCAGAGCCCTGGGGCTTGGAAGGGCTGGGTGACACAGTGACAAACACACCCCGAGTGTGGTGTGAGCACAGGCCTGCAGGGGAGCACTGCTGAGGGTCACTGCTGCCAAAAAGGTGTGTGGTGCTGCTGTTCCTCTCAGAGGAGATCCTGGGCAGGGCTGGCTCTGTGTCCAAGACCTGAAAGCCCAGAAAAGGCAACTCACAGCCCAGCTCAGCACCCATCCCAGGGGAAGCTTGGGCTGGGTTTGTTCATCCCCTTTTGTTTTGACACGGGTCAGGTGTGTTTCATTAGAGCTGTGTCAGCCAACACTCAGGAGGGGTGAGCTTCCCTTTGCTGCTTGAGAAACAAAACTTCCCCCTGAATAAACCTTTTACATCTCACTGGGCCAGAGGTGGAAGTGCAGAGCCACCCACAGAGCACCTGCTTAGGTCCAGGGCTTTTCATTTGCAATCCAAAGTGGAAATGTGTTTGTTTGGGTTTTTTTATGGGAGTCCTGGGTTTCTCTTCCTGACTTTGATGTCATGCTTGCAAGTCTGAACTGGGACAAACTGAAACAATCCCTTCTTTTTTGTAGTTAATATTAATCTTGCCCCTTCCCACTGGGAAGCCAATGCTCTGGAACCAGTTCTCCAGCTGGTCTGAGTGGAGGCAGAGCATCTCCCCTGCTCCATCACCACCAAAATAGGTCCTGAGGCCCAGGGCTTAGTCAGCTGCACTCATTAACTGTGCACCAGGGAGAAGCTGCTCTTTGTCTTGCACATGTGCACATGTGTGAATTCTTACAAAAAATAAAAAACTGTTACGTGCAGCAGCAAAAATCCCACCTCTTAGACTTGTTTCTTGAGAAGGATGTTTTTTGAGTGCCAGGTGGGCACTGGCACTTGGGTTTAATGGAGGTTTTATTGATGGTATTTGTCTCAGTTCATGCTGGCAGAATCCTGGGGCACAGTGGGTGGGACTGAGCCCCCACACTCTGGGGCAGCTGGAGGGAAGTGTGGCAAGCTGGGCTCTCCACCCAGGAGTTTTCTTGTCAGGCCAAAGGAACAGTGAGTCCCTCCTGTCCAAGATTCACTGGATCTGCCCTAGAGCAAACACCAGGATGAGGGGAACCACCCAGGGGAAGCTCTCCTCAGACTTCTTGTGCAGCTGAAGGTGAGACACCCAAAAGAAGGTGGATAAATCCCAGCCTCTGACCCCCTCTCCTACCCTTCCTCCAGGCTCTGCATAGGAAGCTGTGGCCTTTTCCTCAGTTTTAGCTGGGAAAATGCTTTTTTTTTGAGCTTTTGAAGAGCAGGTGCTCCCCAGGACTCGGGAAGCTCTTGCACAGGTTCCTCCCTGCTGTCTCAGCTCTGGTTTTACTTAACCTGCAGCAGTGAAGTTAAATAATGTAAAATGGGATGGTAACTTTTTTCATGGAGGTGGTGAGTAATTAGAAGTTAGTTAAACCACTTCCCTGGAAAGCAGGAAGAGGAGTTAAAATGGCTCTGCTTTCCTTCTGCCTGCATCTCCTGCCCTTGCCGTGGCAGGAGCCCTGCCTGTGGATGCAGTGCTGGTCCTGAGCCAGGGATCTCTCCCTTTCACCAGAGGAGAAAGAACTAAAAGAAAGGAGAGATTTGTTCCTGCTGAATTGGCAGGCTACCTGCTCTCCTTTCCCTCGGGATGGCTCCGTGCTCTTACTGACTCAAAAACCCCTCGGAGAGGAGCTGCGGGGGCAATGAACCTCTGAATGAGGTGTGCACAAGCTGGAATTTATTATTTGACTAAAATGCACCTGGCACCACACCAGGGCAATGCTGTTACAGGGGGCTTGTATGCAGAAGGTTTTTAACAGCTTCTCATGTTTTGTTTTCTCTTGGATCTTCAGAGAGGTGGGTTTGCACAGCAAGACTTTGTTATGGGTCACAGGGCCTGATCTCAGGGAGAGGTTCCTGCAGCTCAGCCTCTGCTGCTGCTTAGGACAGCTCTGAGTCTTTTAGGGCTGCCCTCAGCCTGCAGAGGTCCTGCCTGCCTGGAAGAGCCTCCTGCTTTCAGAGACATCCTGGGGAAGAATTCATCCAGGAGCTGTGTGAGTGCTCTGACCTTCTCTGTAGGACACCAAGGCAAGGACTGCCAGCCCCACCTTCAGCCAAGTGGCTCTGCCTTTTCCAGAGCCAGCCACTGCTGAGCTCTGGGCTCCACATCCACCCTGATGAATGTGGAAACTCAGGCCACATGACTTGGGAGCCGTGGCTGAAGTCAAAGTTCTGATTTAATTGTCAGTGCGTTGTTCCTTCACTCTGAGAAGTTTGCTGGGACAATGCAGCTCCTTTGTTCCCAGGACAAGTTGTCAGCTGGTAAAATTTTAGAGGGAGGACTCAGAAATAGCAGCAGTTTTGGGGGAAAAAAAAATCTGCTCTTACAAATCAGTTTCCCAAGACCATCTGCTTAAAGATCAGGCTGCTGGAACAGTCCCAGCAGTGAGATAAACAGAGGGGGACAAGGGGAATCATGAAGAGAGGTGTGGAGAGATGAGCAGTATTTCCTGGATGGAGTGAGGTGTTGAGCTAGAATTTATGGCAGGTGGAAATGCAGCTGCAGGGACTGGTCAAAGTCAGAGGGGGTAAATCATGAGGTGCCTTCCCTTCTAAATCACATGTCCTGTGAGGAATTGGAAGAGGGAGAGGAGATACAGATTGAGGGCCATTGGAACTGGGAAGGTGGTTATTTCCCAGAAACTTAGTATTTCCTTGTGCTCTTTGCTTTCATGTCAGGAACAATGGAAGGATTGGAGGATTAGTGCAAAGTCCATCCTCACAAAGAGCTGAAAGGTAAAGCTCACAGCTTCAGTGGTTTTCTGGGAATGACCAAGCATCAGCTATTAAGTCTGAGATGCCAGGAATGGCCAGGAGGTGAAGGCACAGCTTAAAGAAGTCACACTAAGCCAGAGATCTGTTTCTTATAATGGCTGGGATGGTGGTTGGAGATGGGCTAAATTCCCAGGGTTCCAGAGACAGAGCAACTGGGTCCAGGGAACACTGATCAGCTTTTTTTCAGACAGGGCAAAATGGTTATTGCTCTTTCAGAGAAACTCCTTGGCTAGGTGAATCCTTTAGATTTACTGAATAGGGAATTCAAACCTCTCCTGGGCTGTAGAGCACTTACAGTTTGAGAGGCCATCATTAACATTAAACCATCTCTTCATCCCAGGCTCTTACATCTTCACTCACATTAACCCTGAACAGACTCAGCATCCCAGCCCATGAGCAAAGGACAGAAAACACCAGTCAGCCCTGGTCAGGTAGCTGGTGGTGTGGTGGTCCCTGGCAGCCATTCATGGAAAAGGGGAAACCTGCCCATGTGAAATCAGTGAGGTCCCCTCTCACCTGCAGAGCCACTGACCCTGAGGAGAGGAGCAAATCTTCATCCCATCCAGTGCCCCATCTCAGGTTTTATCCAGCACTACTTGGGTCTAAAAAAGCCCTTCAAACCCTTTCATGATCCATCCTGATGATCTTGCAGCATGGACAGGGGACCTTTTCTGGCCAGTGGAGGTGGCTGAAGCTCGAGGGTCAATCCTTGCTCGTGCCTTGCTGCCAAACCCATGGGAAGGAGCAGCTTGCTGGAAGTCAGCACCTGAGCAGCAGCTCCTGGCCACAGAGCCCGAGGAGCTGAGCCCAGGGAGCTGAGCCCAGCCATTCACCCATCTCATTTCAAAGACATTAAGCAAAGCTGAGCCTGCCAGCTTCCCCAATAAGCTGTTCCAATGTTTAATTGCCCACCGTGATCAGAAATAGCATCTTATTTCAAGGCCTGCTTTACGTAATCTCAGCTGCCAGGCAACAGCTCTTTCCAAGAAGGCTGAAGTGCTCTCTGTGGTCACCCAGGCGTGTCTGGGCAGAGCCCTGTCCTTGGCTTGTGGGCCACACTGAGCTCCTGAACCTGCACCTCACAGGACTTGGGCCACGAGGACGAGCTGAGCTGTGCTTTTCCTCTTTTCCCATCTCCACAAGACACGTCCCTTTCCCTGCCTCATCACCATGCTCCAGCACACCCAGCATGGGCTGGAGGAAGGTCTCAGAGCTCTGAGTGTGTGACAACATGAGAGAGGAGACAGGCCCCGTTGCTGGCCCTCCCTACCTATGATTTTCCTGCGGTATAAAAGCTTCTTTTTCTCCTGTTGCCACAGAGAAATAAAAGACAGCTTACCCAGGCTGAGTGCTGTACTTCTGGACACTCACTGGAGACAGTCACTGTTCCTGAGCTGTGGCTGATGAGCCACACAAGGCAACTCCAGTGCTGAATTTCATTCCTCTGGGCAAAAGGAGAGTTAACCACTGTCCTCTGTGCAAACAAAACATGGCACCTACTTGGGCCCAGATGCCCAACTATAGTGGAGACAATGAAAGCAATTCAACAGCCCCTGCTTTACCTCATCTAATGCCAGTCCAAGTATTCCCAATAATTAGGCCTTTCAGCCTGGAAAGGCTGGAGCCACAGCTGCTTCCTATTTTCCCAAAGCTGTACAGAGCATTAGTCATTTCACTGGGGTTTTTTATTACCGTGACTACAGCCCAGCAAGTGCACGCCAAAACCCAGGCAAGCCAAACCAGCCTGGATTCAGAGTGTGCTTCAGGAGTTTGAAATGTTCCCCTGTCCCCCTTCTGAGTCCTGGTTTTTCCTCCCCACCCAAACAGCCCAAGACTGCCTGGAGAAATGTCCTGCTCAATCTGAGTTCCCAACACGGACTGGGCTGACCCAATCGGAGCAGTGACTGCTGGCATTTCCACCCCAGCAATTAATCATTAACCAGCCCTGGGAGTGACCTTGACACTCAATTAGTCATGTAGTCCTTCCTGATGGCAAAGCTTTTCCCCATGCTGTGCTGGCTGGAGAGGGGATGAGGGCTGGATTTAGCAAGCAGGGGTGCTGCTGGGATTTTGGCAGTGCCTGAAGGGCAGTGGGTGTAAGGAGACCTGTCTGCCTTCACCCACCAGCTTTGTTGCCTGGATTGTGACAGGAAAAGCTTTGCTTTTAGCCCTGGAGGCTCCAGGTGCCCCTGGTTATAACACCCAGCCAAGGGGCCACCCACCAACATTTGGTTTCCAGGTTCTCTGCCCTCAGTCAAGAGCAGCATTTCTTCTTTGCAATTTAATTTACAGCACCTTAACCAAGTGATGACCCAGCAGAGCAGCTCCAAGGCAGAAGCTGCCTTTGCCCTACAGTGGCTGCCTCTCAGCCCTCATTCACAGAGTTAATTTCTCTCCTCTTCCCATGGAGAGAGGAGGATTTCCCTGGAAATGATGGCAGTAGGATAGGCTGGTCCTGGAGGTGGAAATTGAGTAGTTGCAGGTTATTAATGTGGGGACAGAGAGATGAGCTGCAGGTGCTTCTGTCCTCCCTTCACAGGTAAAGCTGTGTCTGCCCAAGGAAGCAAATCCATCCCCATAACCAGTGATTTTCCCTGGTGAATTCCTGCCCCAGAGGCAGTTGACTCACTTCTTGCCAATTTGCATTTCACCTAATGCTGAGCAGAACTGGTTTGACTGAGATAAGGTCTGCCCCAGACACTGCTGTTGAAACCACACAGTGAACCCTCCAAGACTCTTAACACCCCTTTTTTTCTTCTTCTTTTTAAATTATAAAAGTTTCTTCCCTTCATGATTTCAGCACAGATGGGAAGATTTCACTCCATAAATACTGGAGTTCATGTCTGGATGGGAGTTGAATTATGGGATCATTTGATTAAAATCCCACATTAAATCATTAATGAAATGAGCTGTCTGATTAGATAAGTCATATTCCTATTATTTCCAACTTGGCCACTGGCTGAAAGAAGCTGGAAAGTCCAAAGAAAGAGCCAACCTTGTCTGTGATTCACACTCCCCCAGCTAAATGACTTAGGAGGAAGGGAGGGACACCATTTCTCAGAAAAGTGGGGGGTCAGCACTAATTGTAAGGTTTCAGATGGAGAAAGGATCCCCAGGAGCAAAGGAGATCCAAGATCCTCATTTTTAGGCAAATAGGTTTGATTTGGAATCTGCAGAGCACTGCTGGCTCCCAGAGGGCTCTGTCCAACACGACTGCCTGTGGTCAGAGGAATCTCAGCATCCTTTGAGATAATTTCTGGGAGAGGTTGGGATGCTGGGGGAAGCAGGGATCCAGCTGTGTCTCACAGCTGGCCAGCTGCTGGTTTCCTGAGCTTTACAGGCGAGCACAACTTCTGCCTTCCACAGGCAGAGGTGTCAGTGGGGCTAAAAATCTTCACTGCCCTCAAATATAAATGTCTTTACTGGCTTCATTTTCAGGTTCTTCCTGTTTTGATGCTGGAGGGAAAAGCCCCTAAATAAATTAAAAAGATGGCTGAGGGGAGGAGGCTTCACCTGGGTTTTTCTTACATAGGGACCTTTTGAATGTGGTGTTAAAAGAAAGGAGAGGTCCTTTGGTTCTGAACTGAGGCCATGTTTTTGTCTTCAGTTCCTGATAGCTCTGCACTCCAGGGCTGTAGGTGAGTCAGGACACCATTTAGAACAGTGTCTGTCCCCTCTGTGGACACTGAAATATCTTCCTGGATCTGGCTTTTAATCTGTGTGGGTGTCAATCGCCTTTCTGGGAATTCAGTTTAAAAATGGCTTTTTTTGTCCTTGCTGTTTGTCTTTTTGCCTGGAAGCTCTCTGGAGGAGCTGAGAGGCAGCTGAAGGTCGCTGAGGGTGTTCCTGAGGCCACATGGACTCAGTCTCCAGCAGTCCCTCTGTGTTCAGGAGGGAATGAGCACGTCTGACTCCTGCTGCTGAGCACTGCCAGACTGTGCCTGCTCAGGTACAGGGAGGTGTTGGGGCTGTGCTCTAAACACCCCTGGAAACACCTGCATCTCCCCACTGCCTGAGCAAGGAGCCAGGGTCTGGCAGCTCTGAGCTGTGGGAGACCTGGATGGACCAATGCTCCTGCTGGTGGCAGCAATTTTTGTGCTCTCACTTGGTGTGCAGACCCTTCAGGGTGGCCAACACTCGTTACCACTTTGTGGTGCCACTCTCAGCACAGCTCAGCACAGCCCCCCACACTCCTGTAACACCAGAATGGGCACCTTTGGGCAGGGATCACTTCTGTGGGCTTTCCCTCCTCCAGAAGAACAGGGAGCTGTGTTTGCTCTCGAGGCTGGGCCTGGCTTTGTGAGCAGGGCTGGCTCCCAGGCTGATGTGGGTTGTGCCCCTGGACAAACAGAGCCTGTCCCTGGCCACTGCAGCGGGGCCAGCTCCGACAGGATGGAACTCCACGGTTCTGTGTACATTGCTTTGGCATTTCATTGGCTTCAGGAAGTTGCCCTGTAAACAAGCTGGGTTCAGAAGTTGTTTCTTGAGCAAATACCTCAGCAGCAGGAACAGGGAGCATAGCTAAGGATAGACCTTTTTTTTTCCCCACAAAGGAAGGTGTGATAGAGGATGGATGGGAGACCTCCACCCATCAGAGGGGCAGCTGAAGACACCAAAACCATCTCAAATATTCTCAGACATCTTTGTGGGGGCAACCTGAAACCTGCTTCTTCTCCATACAGGCAGCAGAGCTTAGGAAGATGCTGGGATTTGTGTAAAATAGACATTTTGGTCGTGGATTGGATCACTCTGTGTGCTCTGCTGGCTGTGCCTGCACGGAGCTGGGAGCCTGGTGCCCTGCCCTGAGCTACCTGTCTCAGTTTAGACCTGAATCTTGTCCTGAAGTAGGAGGGCTTCATTCCTTGGGCTCCCACTGTCCCTGGCCTGTCTCACCTCCAGTGCCTGGCACAGGAGGGCACAGGACTCCTGGAGATCCACTCGTGGCTCCTCCACCCCTCGTGCCGTGGTGGGAACAATCCAGTACTGATGTCAGGCCCAACACCCTGGGTGTGGATCCTTCCCACCTGTTCAGATCCAGGGAAAATAATCCCCCACCCAAACAACAGTGTTTGCTGGGCTCTGATCTGCACTTTGCTGGGCCCTGGGTGAGCAAGGATAGCCTGGGAATGGGGGATCCTCCCACCTAAATATTAACAGTCAGCAAAGAGGCAGAGACACTTCAAAGGGTGGATTATCTGTACTAAACCTGCCCTGATGGTAAGAGGAACCCAGCTGACCAGCACACTCACTGTTGCATCTAATGACATAATTATTTTGGGTTTTCTTCTTCCTTTGCCTTCCAGCTCAGACTGCAGGATGACAGACGGTGACACAAACCTCCCAAGCATCGAGAGAAAGCTGGGACTGCAGATATGGGGCATAGAGGTAGGACAAGAGGGATGGCACCTGTCCTCTGTCACAATCATGGCACATGTCCTCTGTCACAACCATGGCACACGTCCTCTGCACATCTGTGTGTGTTTATGTTTCAAGAAAAATGAATTCTTGCAGTAATCTGTGTGGGAAAAGAGGGTCCTACAGATAAGATAGAGTGGGAAACAGACTCAGTGTCTCCCCATGAAACATTCAACATGTTATTGTTTTGGTTTCCTGCTCTGTAAAACAGAGATGATAATATTTACTGAGGAAACAGGAACGTGCAGGGACTGAAACCATTCCTCCAGCACTGGAGGCTTTGCTCACCCCTTTTCGGAATCAATGCAAGGCTGCTTTAGAACACCAGAAATTCCCTGTTTCACCAGGATGGGTTATCCACAGGTAGCCTTAGTCCATCCCAGCGGCTGCCATGGGGAAGACACCTATTTCTGCAGCCAAGGCGTTACCTGGAGTCTATTTGAACTTCTTCCTTGCCTTTCCTGCTCTGTGTCACTGCAAGGAAAGATCCTGCAGCCTCTGAGGTTGTCTTTTTGCTGGTGGTGGTATCTGATTTCGGATTGGAACCAAGCCATGCTCAATTCTGCCTTTTTCTGGCCCAATTCACCAAGAACATTCCCCTGCAATGAGAGTGAGTTTAGACTGAGGTGCCAAGTTCACTCAGGGGAGCAGTGGGAAGAGGCTCCAGGTGATATTCAGCAGGTCACAACTATGTTCCAAATATCACAGGGTCTTCACCTTCCCATTTCCCTCCAAAGCACTGCACGGAGCTGCTTTCCAGAGGATCTGTAATTAGAGCTGTGTGGGTTCACAGGGGTCAAGCTGGTATGCTGGGAAACAAGTCAGGCCAGCAGAAGAATGCTTGTCTCTAATTTCAGGGAAGCACAGAGCCAGCTCCAGCCCAGGAGCTGCCTGTGGACTGGTGGGTGGCACATCCAGGCACCTGCACTGGGCAGGCATGGCTGGTTAATGATGCACTTGTGCCAGAGGAAGTCTGCAATTGGAGTCTGGAGGAGTGAGGGACCCATCAGTGCCCTCAGCTCTGTCTGTTCTCAGCACTGCTGGTTGCCCTGAACCCCTGGCAGAGTGGTTTTCCCAACAAAGTGCTGAAAGATATTCTTGAACTCGCGGGCACTGAGTAAAAACTGTGCCCAAAACTAAACCTAGGATGAGATGTGCTCACTCTCCTGGGAAATGCCCTACAAATGCAAGCTCTGGAGCACTTCAGCCTGACCCCCAGCTCTACATCTATAGGACTGCAGAAGGGCAAAGGGACTAAAACATACTTGTCAGTCAGTCCAAGCAAAACCATCATTTTCCCTTCTCACTCCTTAGCATTTCAGAGATTCCCTCCAGAAGTGTTTTTTCCCAGTTCACAATCTCAGCCCTGATTCTGCCCTCCCAGCCCTGATTATCACCAGTGTTTTGTGCACCCCAGCCTGTCCTGTTTCACCAACTTCTGGCTCTTCACTTTTCTCAATAACCCAAACTCTGATTTCCTTGCAGAACATGAAGATGGTTCCTGTGCCTGAAAAAGCTTATGGGACTTTTTTTGAAGGAGACTGTTACATCATTTTGCACGTGAGTAAGACAGCAAACACTGGTCTCTGTTGGGCAACTGGTTCACCCCTTTCTGTGTAGATCAGGTGCCCTGTCCTGTGGAAAAAGCACTGTTGAAGTGGTTGTGCATGTGTGCTCACCATCTGATCAGGGATCTGAATTTCACGTGGCTGTTGTGACAACACTGTCTGTTTAGTAAATCAGAAGTTCAGAGGAACCATTAGCTTAGTAATTCATTTAGTGTTTATCTTCCAATCAACTGAGTCATGCCCAGGTATGGCAAAATGACCAGTACATTCCTGGAAAACTCAATCAAGGCCCACATTTAAATGACTTATGGGAGTCCTTGGGGAATGTGGGATGTGATCAGCTGGAGGGTCTCATTTTCAGCAGGTGATGTGGGATGTGAAGATGCTCCATGTGCTCTGTCACGTAAGCAGCAGAGGCTCTACAGCCCATCTCATGTCCCTGTAAGGACACTTCAGCCCCACCCAAATTTGGCCCAGACCTACCTACAACCAGCTGAACCTGGGCTGGCCATGAAGGGCTGCTGAGAACCAGCTCTGCTCTGTGCAAACTCCTCGTGCTCTCAGATTTTGGCAGGAGGATGATGTGTTACACTCACCGCCCAAAATCCCTTCCAAATCTCTTCATCTGCATAGAGCAAGCCAGGCCCCACTGTACCAAACCCCATCCATATGGTGGAAACCAGAAGCATTTCCCACTTCCTGAGGGTGCCTCCTGCAGACACCTCTGTCAGTGGAGAGGCAGCAACGCCTCCACTGCCCCACAAAAACCAAATGCACGTCCTCCCTGTGCCAGGGTGGGGAAGCAGGCTGACACAGCAACACAGGATGTGTCTTCTGCTCAAATTCCCCCCACAAACACGTGCCTTTAGGGTACCTTCTGAGGGCTGAAAGCCTGAGTTACAGGCCCACAAATACACACTTAGAATGCTGGAGTCCTTGCAGGGAGCTGACAGTGTAAATATGGATTTTGATGCTCACATGCTCAGCTTCTGTTGCAACAACTTCCCCAGGCAGGAGAGCCCTTAATCAGCCCACTACTCTCCTTTTCCCTGGAAGACAGGAGGGTAAAACCATTCATCTTTGCATTCTGCTTCTTTACTGGAGTCTCTCCAAATGAAGATTGTCCGTGGGACAATGGAACTTTGATCATCTTCAATAGCAATGTATTAAATTGAGTGATTTTTCCACAAATTAATTATCTGTGCCTGAGGAACAGAGCTGTATTTTATTCAGCTCCTTCTGCTGTGTTTCGCTGTGGTATCACTGCACAAAGCAAATAAACAGAACTTAGTGTCAAATCCAGCTTATAAAATGAGCTTTTATTACCTTTCCCAGGTGTCCACGATGGGATTTAACACAGTGGGTGCTGAAAAATAACTGGCACAACTCAAATAACTCTGAGCACACTTCTCAGCCTGCTTGCCTCCTTTTTCTAGGCTGCTGGGGTTTTCTGTAATAAGATGAATCCCAGCATGCACACACTGGCTCAGCTTCATTTGGAGTTACGTCTGTTTTGCAAGTCAGCAGGAATTCCGAGGCAGTTTGTGCTGCTCTGTTGTGTGGTATGAGAAAGACAACAGGAAAGAAAGAGTAGAATCTCCAGGCAAATAAATAGCAGCGTGCATTGCATTTCAAAAGGTGATCTATGAGAGGAATCTGCTTGAAGTCTTAATACCAAAACACACAATAGCAGGACAAGTTAAACACATTAATTTTTGTAATTGCACAGGTGCTCAGCTTTCCTTGATAACAGGAGTTATAAAAGAATCTCAGACAGAAACACCCTTCAGCCCACTTTATGAAACGCCCTGTCCTCTCTCCCCTTGCCCGGGAGAAAGGCAGAACTGGGAAAGGGCTCCGCGCTCGCTCGGTTTCGAAACACAAACCTGGGCTGTGCCTTCACCCCGACTTGTCCTTCCCGCCCGTTGCAGACCAGAAGGAGCCCCCGAGGCGGCTCGGCCGTGGACCTGCACTACTGGATCGGGAAGGACTCGTCACGGGACGAGCAGGGAGCCGCGGCCGCGCTGGTCGCGCAGCTGGACGCGGCGCTGGGCCGCAGCGCCGTGCAGCACCGCGAGGCGCAGGGCCACGAGTCCGAGACCTTCCGCAGCTGTTTCCGCAGCGGCATCGTGTGAGTGGCTCCCAGGAGCTGGGCGAGCTGGGCTGTGGGCCCGGGGGTCCCTCTGCTTCTCCACGTCTCAGAGACACCCGTGTCTCAGGAACGAGGTCAGCAGCGAGGTCGGATAAAATTCGGAGCGAAGAATTCCCGTTCTGAAAGAAGTGTTTGTAACGCTGAGTCTGGAGCCGTGGCATTCTGTTCCACTGGTCATTTCCCCAGACATCTGCAGGAATTGCCTCTTAACCTCCCTTTTGTTCACCCCAGGGTCCTCATTCCTCTCCTCCACAGACTTTCAAGTGCCCATTCAGAGCACTTCAGACTAATACCCACCTTGAAGTGAAGCACTGATTTGGCTCATACTGGGCGTGATATTCCTGGAGTGGAAGGAAAGTTTGAACTTCTGTCATCTAAAAGATACTGTTGAATATGTGATATTTTGATATATCGAATCCAGTCCCAGGGTCTTTGCTCACACTGGGGTTTTTGGAAGGACTCCAATCACTGTCCTCCAAGGAAGATCTTCATTGGCAATAAACAGCCTGGGTGCCTTGGTTTCAAATAGCTGAAGGAAACTGAGATGAAAACCCATCCTGGGTCAATATCCTCCATCTCAGTCTGGCAGGATATCTCTGTTTTATGCATCTCAACAACCTCTCATGAATTTCCTCAGAACTTTTCTGAGAGAGAAAAGTACTTTTATCCTCATTTTAAAGATGAGTAAGAGACAATGAAGGACTGAAAATCAGACCCTCAAAACCAGTCTATATGGAAACCTATCTGCCTCTGAAATCAGCATGAACTAGAATTCATCTGGGTCTAAACCACATCCCCATGGTCAGTCAGGAAGTCTGAGGCAGAATGAGAAATTAAAGTGAGCTCTTTCCACATCTTGGCAGGTGGACTAATCACCAGAGCCTCCTTCTGTGGATATCTTGGGCTGGGCCAAACAAGTCTAAAGTGCTGTGAATCACATTTCTGACCACAGTAGCCAGAACCTTTCCAGCTATGATAAAATACATCTATTACCACATGGCAAAAACTGCAATCAACAATTGTCTCTTTTTTTCCCCTAAATGGCAATTGCCTTGTGTCAATTATTACTGCAGTGTAAACAATGGATTTAATGTTTTCTAAAATGGTCTAGGATATAGAAGAGTGGATTAGACTTGCCCAAAAAGCAGTAAAAGGGCTCTGGGACTTCCTCTGGGGGAGTTGTGTCCTCTCATGAAATGATTGTGCAGAGTTGCCACAAGAGAGGGGGTGGCATTGTGGCATGAGGTCATAGCAGTGCTGAGAGTGGCTACTGCAAAGTGTGTGCTGAAGCATGGAAGCAAAAAGTTGGGAGGTAAAATCTGAGAGAAAGACAGTGTCCTCCACCTGTTTACAGTTTTGTTCCGCTTCTGGCAATAGTTTCCTGTCTAAGCTACTTTAAATAGAATAACTGTTGTTTTGAAGAAAACAAAAATTTAGCAAGAAGTTTGTTTTCTGCCAAATGTGTTTCGTATTTTAATTGAATGCTTATGGGATATTTCAATTTGGGGATGCTGCTGCCATGGTTAATGGGATTTTCAGTTTGATTGTGTTACAATTCCATTGCCATCCCTGACCTGCCTGTTCATCTTCTCCCAGGATGTTTCATGCTAGAAATCGATGGTCTTGAAAGTCTTGTCCAACCCAGAATTTTGTGATTCTTTTGCTATCACCTCATGCCACAATGCCACCCCCTCTCTTGTGGCAACTCTGCACAATCACATCATAAGAGGACACAACCCCCCCAGAGGAAGTCCCAGAATTTTGTGATTCTATAATTGTGTGCACAGCAGCAACACAACACCTGTAAGAGGCAGACAGAGACCATGATAGAGACCATGAACTGCAGAGAGGCAACCCAGCATTTGCCACTGCAGTTTTAGGACTTTGAGGTCATTTCACCTCTAGATTTTTTGGTTGTCACCAAAAGCTTGGGATGTTCTCAGAGGATGGAGGGGAAGGTATTTTCTAACCAGCTCTAACTCTTTATTCTCTGCTGCACAACAGCTACAAGAAGGGAGGAGTGGCTTCAGGGTTTAAGCACGTGGAGACCAACATGTACAACATCAAGCGTCTCCTTCACGTCAAGGGCAAGAAGCACGTGTCAGCCACAGAGGTAAGAGGAAGACCCTGCTCTTCCTATGGATCATTTCTGCTTCCCTCTCCTCCTACACTCATTTTCAAGCAGATTTGTCTGGTGGACATCTCATTTCTGCTCAAGAACTTCTATTTCAGGACAGTTTTCAAGTCCTCTCTTGAGGGTTTGGTGTTACCATGAGAGAAGCCACTGTGCTCAGTGAAGAGCTGAGTGCCAGCAGAATGAGCAAACCCTTCCTTACATCCCCAGGGACAGGTTTGCCCTGGCTGTGACTCATCACCTGAGCTCTCCTGGTCCTCCCCACTTTGCCAAACTCTCTCATTTCCCTGTGACAGGTAGCCCTCTCCTGGGACAGTTTCAATAAGGGAGATGTTTTCTTGCTGGACCTTGGTAAAGTGCTGATCCAGTGGAATGGACCCAGCTGCAGCATTGCTGAGAAATCCAGGGTGAGTACAGGCAAAATCTACTTGGTTTAAAGTGGCATTTTTTGATGCCTAGGGAAAAAAAAAAAGAAGAAAAAACTCACAGTGTTTTCACAGTGAAAATCTTAAAAGCAACAACATGGATATGAGCAAGGTAAATAATGATGAATTTTAGACTTGCTCACCTGCTGGTTTTAGAGGCCCAGGCTGCAGTTCAGGCCTGGCCTCAGGTTGGATTTCACAGGCAGCCAAGGGTTTCACATCACTAGCTCCAGCCCCAGAAAGTCATCCAGCTCCCTCTGGAGCTCATCTCCATCCCTCTGCATGTTGTTTGCATATCACAGAATTAGAAAGCCATCAACTCCAATAGGTTTAGCTACAGTAACCACCCCTGGGTAGATTAATTTTAATTTTTTGTTTACGGCATCAACAGGGAATTCCAGCTTGGTCAGTATGAGAGAAGCAGGAATTCATAACCCAGGTGCTGATAGGTCAGATCTATGGTCCTTAAGGCACTTTGCAGAGGGATCATTATCCTTGTTTTAGTGATAGAGGAACAAAGATACAGAGATATAATAAAGCAGGATACAGCAATGGGTCATCAGCAAAGTTGGTGGCCAAGCTTGTGGTCATTATAGTATTAAAAGGCAGGTGAGTCTGCTCTGTGCATGGTGTCTCCTGATGAACTGGGAGAGTGGGAATCTCCACAGGGAATGCCATTTTCAGGGCACAGTGGAGATCCTACGGACACTGAAGAAGAGATAAAGCAATCCTCAGCACAGGAGGGGGAGCAGGTTCATGGCTGCTGGCTTCATCTCAGGCCTCAAGCAGGTCATCCCTATGTCTAATAAAGAGAGGAATCTTTCAAAGCTATTGCAGTAAGAGTCATGGGAACAAAAAGATTCAATTGAAGATGGAGATTTCAGCCTAATTAGCTGCTTGACATTTCACGTTGCTTTTTCCACAGAAGAACTCCAGGTTTTTTGAACACTTGAAACATTTAAATGTAAAACACCACCCTGGGGTGCTGCAGCTCTGCAGCATCCTGCCTCCTGGGCCTCAGCATGGGTGCATCTCCCCCCAGACCATCCCACGAGAGCACTGGACCTGCTTGTGCACAGCCACACACGGGCAGTGCCTGCTGTGGCTCCACACGCCCGTGCCCTGCAGCAGCAGGGACTACAATTAGCAATATTTCCCTATGAGTTAGTTAATAACCAGGCATTGCAGAGGTATCTGCTTCTTTGGTAGCTAAATCTGGAGTGCACTGGGAGCTTCGGAGAGCTGTGGTAATCTGTCTTGGGCTGTCGGTTCTCAGTCACTGCCTGCGGGCTGGGGCTCACTGAATTTGTGGCGCGGGTTTGTGACCCCTGCGGGTCCCTGTGCAGGGTCTTGCTCTGGCTCGGAGCATCAGGGACAGCGAGAGGGGCGGCCGTGCCCAGATCGGCATCATCGACCAGGAGAGGGAGTGCCCGGAGCTGCTGCAGATCATGAGGATGGTGCTGGGCGAGCGGCGCGGGGAGCTCCGCGACGCCACCCCCGACGCCACGGCGGACGAGCTGCAGAAAGCCAACGTGCGGCTCTACCAGTGAGTCCAGGCTGAGCTCCACACCCCACCCCACCCCTTCAACCCCCTCCCCTCCAAACCCCACCCCTCTCGCAGAGGGCTCTCACTCAGCTCGGTGGCTCTCCTTGCAGTGTCTATGAGAAGGACAATGACCTGGTGGTGCAGGAGATCGCCACCCGGCCGCTGACGCAGGATCTGCTCCAGCACGAGGTGAGACAAAGGCCTTTCCAGCAAGAAAAGGAGGCTGTTTTCACTTTGTTTTCAGCTGAGCACCTGTTCCCTGAAAATTATCAGGCCTTCCATCACTAGGACAGCTTAGCCCTGCTGTTAGGTTAGGACAGCGTAGCCCTGCTACAATCTCAGCAGCCGGAGGTAGGTGGTGTGTTGAAGCTGTTCCAAAAAGAGATGGCAAATTGATGCTCTCAGCCAAGGATTATATTAGCTTGGCAATCACAGTGAGGGAGAGCTGCATACCAGGAATAAATTCCAGATGGAATGAAGGCCTCTTAATACCTGATGTTCAGGGACAGCCTTCCCTCTGCTGACTCCAGAGCAGATAAGTACCCTGCTCACGAAACCAGGGAGGTTCGTTTTCCTGCTGTAGCAAGTGGCTGGTCTCAGTGACCCACCCTGGAAGGAGATTTCATGACAGACCCTCTGTACAGAGTCTTTCAGAAAACAGAGGCTTTTCTTCTGACTAAAATTTGGCAGGGAATTTCTCATCCTTAATTCTCTGCAGTGCAGCCCAGCCTACTCCAAAGCAGCATTNGCTGTGGCTCCACACGCCCGTGCCCTGCAGCAGCAGGGACTACAATTAGCAATATTTCCCTATGAGTTAGTTAATAACCAGGCATTGCAGAGGTATCTGCTTCTTTGGTAGCTAAATCTGGAGTGCACTGGGAGCTTCGGAGAGCTGTGGTAATCTGTCTTGGGCTGTCGGTTCTCAGTCACTGCCTGCGGGCTGGGGCTCACTGAATTTGTGGCGCGGGTTTGTGACCCCTGCGGGTCCCTGTGCAGGGTCTTGCTCTGGCTCGGAGCATCAGGGACAGCGAGAGGGGCGGCCGTGCCCAGATCGGCAGCATCGACCAGGAGAGGGAGTGCCCGGAGCTGCTGCAGATCATGAGGATGGTGCTGGGCGAGCGGCGCGGGGAGCTCCGCGACGCCACCCCCGACGCCACGGCGGACGAGCTGCAGAAAGCCAACGTGCGGCTCTACCAGTNCTCGGTGGCTCTCCTTGCAGTGTCTATGAGAAGGACAATGACCTGGTGGTGCAGGAGATCGCCACCCGGCCGCTGACGCAGGATCTGCTCCAGCACGAGGTGAGACAAAGGCCTTTCCAGCAAGAAAAGGAGGCTGTTTTCACTTTGTTTTCAGCTGAGCACCTGTTCCCTGAAAATTATCAGGCCTTCCATCACTAGGACAGCTTAGCCCTGCTGTTAGGTTAGGACAGCGTAGCCCTGCTACAATCTCAGCAGCCGGAGGTAGGTGGTGTGTTGAAGCTGTTCCAAAAAGAGATGGCAAATTGATGCTCTCAGCCAAGGATTATATTAGCTTGGCAATCACAGTGAGGGAGAGCTGCATACCAGGAATAAATTCCAGATGGAATGAAGGCCTCTTAATACCTGATGTTCAGGGACAGCCTTCCCTCTGCTGACTCCAGAGCAGATAAGTACCCTGCTCACGAAACCAGGGAGGTTCGTTTTCCTGCTGTAGCAAGTGGCTGGTCTCAGTGACCCACCCTGGAAGGAGATTTCATGACAGACCCTCTGTACAGAGTCTTTCAGAAAACAGAGGCTTTTCTTCTGACTAAAATTTGGCAGGGAATTTCTCATCCTTAATTCTCTGCAGTGCAGCCCAGCCTACTCCAAAGCAGCATTGTGCCGCAAGGCTCCCGCTCCCCTTCTCATCCTGATGTCAGCCTTGTTAAAATCTCAGCCTCCCTTTGCAGACATATGAAGCCTTTGTTTTTCCTTTCATAGTTCAGTCTGAAAAGGCAGCAGCCTTGGGTCCCACAGTGTGTTTGGAGCACCAGCTCTCTGCAGTGGGGATGGGCTCAGCCCACACCTCATCCCCTTTGGGTTTGGGATCCTGCTGCGTTCACAGCAGTGCAACACTTTGAGCTCCAGATCAGGGATCTAAATGAGGACAAAATATTCATGCAGAAGATGTCTAACTTGGACCTTTCCCTCTCCTTTAGTAGCAGATCTGGGCATAAATGAGCACCACCAGCAGCAGGCTGGGGCTGATAGTTCAGCATGCACTTCTGGCCCCTTTTTGAGCTGGTGGTGTTTTTGGTTTGAGAACACCTCCTGTGAGGTGGTAATAGCCAGTTTTGAGCAATGACAAAGAAAAACACATACATGAACTGGTTACAGTTATAAATCAGCAGCCTGGGCCAGGTGTGCCCACAAAGGTGTACCCCCTGTGGGGTTGATAGTAGTTGTACTCCATTTATGAACCATGATAAATTTATCCTCTGTTACCTCTGATAATGGTTGTGCCAGGGTTAGAGTTCTGCAAGGCAGAGAAATGGGCTAGATGTACATCTAACCTAAATCTTCAAGGAGGATCCAACCTGGTTAGGCTACAAATGATGAGCTTTTCCTGCACAGAGCTTTTCACAACTGTTTTTTTCTGTTTCCTGTTTTTTTCCGGTTTAACCTCAGGACTGCTACATTTTAGACCAAGGTGGCTTCAAAATTTATGTCTGGAGAGGAAAAGCCTCCAGCCCAGAAGAGAAAAAAGCAGCATTCACTCGAGCTGTGGTGAGTTGTAATGTAGTACAAACAATGTTGTGGGCAGTTGATATGTGCTGATCTAGATCTGACCACTAATTACAATTAAGTGTAGGTCTTGGGGAGTTGGCCTGTGTAATAACAGAGAGAGAAGTTAAATGTCTAAGGGAGGCATGATGGCATAAACACAAAATTGTAAGTCATCAAACTGTGCTAGGAGTAAGACCTGCCACTAAAACTATGAAAAAAAAATAGTTAAAGAAAATAAAGTATAACAGGGAATACTTTTCTACATGGTAAATGGTGAACTTCTGGAAACTGTTGGTTCAAGGGATGGTGGAGTTGGAGAGGATCAGCAGGGTCAAGATGGGATTAGACAAACTCATGGTCAAAAGATGCATAAACAGATAATAAAGGGACATCCATGTTGTTTTGTCAGAGCATTCCTCAGCTCTTCCTCTCAGAAAAGATTTGCCCCAAGGGAGCCTGAGCAAGTAAGGCATTTGGTATTTTTTTGCAAGTTGGCATGTTGAAGTGAAGGCTCTGAGGGAACATGGCTTTTAATTAACTGTTCACTTATGGGAAGACCATAAATGGCCTCATCTTCCATGAGATCCAACAGACATGAACTTCAGTGGTTCCACCTGTGGTAAGGTCCTACCTGGAGACACCCAGCTTCAGTAGGATTGCACCTATTGTCTCTAAGGAGAAAAGCTTAAAAAAACTTTGCCTTAAAACTTATCTCACTGTCCTCTGTGCTCCTTGCAAGAGCTTGATTCAGGCTCATTTTAGTAGGCAATCATCTCTGCAAATTCTGGCCCTGAGCTACACATGTAGAACAAAAGATATGTCTTTCTTTCAGTGTGGCAGGTGGGAGGGATGGGAGGACCATCTGCTCTGCTTTTCCCTGGGGGCAGTGCGTGGCTGCAGCTTTTACAGCAGAAGTTGGATGCTCAGAAAGCCACAATCAGGCTCCTTCCCTGAACCACGGCTGCCAGCACTGCACCTCGGGTCGTCCTGGAGCCTGCTGAGATAAACACAGGAGCGGTTCCCAAAACTGAGCAAGGATTTTGGCATTGTGGCAGAACACAGAACGTTTTCCTCCCACGCATATTGTATCGAGCACCTCTGCTGAAGTAGTCTGTTAACTCAACAGTAGCCCTATTGCAAAGAAATTATATGGGTTTAGGGAAAAAATAAAGAAAGAAGAAAAAAGATTTGTGAGAGTTTAGTCCCTTCAGAACAGACTTCATGCTCTGGGGTGGCTCCGCTCCCTCACTCCCATGCTCTCTACCAGGCCACCACAGTCTTCCTGGCTTAGAGAGGGACAAAAAGTTTGGAGAAAAGGAGTAGGGGTAGGGTTCAGTCCCCTAAAGACAGAATTAATCATGGATACTACAGCAAGAGTCTGCAGTCACCTCTGATCAGTCTGAATGAAAGTCTTGGGGCAAATCCTGCCCTGTGTTCAGTGAGGGACACCCACTCTTCAAGCTGGTTCAGGTCCACACCCCTCTTCTCACATGTGTAAAAAGTAAAAAGCTCACTGTTTCCCCTCTAATGACCTTTCTGAACCCCACCAGGGTTTTATCCAAGCCAAAGGCTATCCTTCATCCACCAACGTTGAGGTGATCAATGATGGAGCAGAGTCAGCCATGTTCAAACAGCTCTTCCAGAGGTGGACGGAGAAGAACGAAACACAAGGGCTGGGAAAAGTCTACACTACTGGGAAAATTGGTGAGCACCTTTGTCCTGGGTTTGTCTTTCCTACCTGTGCCAGGCAATAGCTGAGGGAATTCATTCACATCAGCTGTCTCCTGCCTTCAGCACCTTGAACATCTAATGCACAGTCTCTTGTGTTTTCCATCTTCTTCAGGAGATGGGAAGGATTCATGAACTGAATGACATTCAGCTCTGCTGAATTTTCTCATATGAACCAAATTGCCACTTACTCTAAATGTAAATGTTGGCAGAGAATCACTCCCCTCTGAACAATTGTATGCAATATTTCCCACTTGCAGAACTTCTGAATTTCCTTTATAAAGGGCTAATGCTGAGCCTGATGAGGAATTCTGCTTTGATTTACACTGGCATCCATCCAATCCCCTCCTGACGTCAGTGGAGTGATGCTGTATTTACACCGGGTGTAGATGGTGCATTTATCACACTGCTGAAAGGAATATTAGAATGCATTAACCCCAAAGACTAAACAATTCCAAAGAGAGAGAACTCGTTGATGAATGATGGGAAGGTGGCAGAGATGCTGAATGTCTCCATCAATAACAGCTTGAGAGCCACAAATCTCTTTCCCTTGCAAGTTCTCTCTTTTCTCTCCATCTCTGTTTCTATCTGTGCTGTCCATAAATACCTTTTTTCTTTCTTTCTTTCTTCATCATGAGCTGGAGAAATGAAGGCATTTTATTTCTGAAACCAGTATTTTAAAAGGAGGGAAGTACTTACAGATTTGGAGAACAATTAAGAATTTTCAGTCAGGAGACTACTAATATTTTTACCATCCAGCCATCACTGGAATGTTCTGTAGAGTCAACTCCAGCCTGCAGCAGGTGAACTCTGAAGTGTGTGAGCTCTTGCATATTCCAAAATTAACATTGGTTTACTGGGGGCTGGAGCGGCTTCTGGCAAGCCTGGAGTGGGCTTTTCTTGCTGTACAAAGGCTGTGTGTGAGGATGATGGGAAGGGTCTGTGTGTTGTGCATTCACTGGGTTCTTGTTTTTGTTCTGCTGGTGCACACAGCCAAGGTGGAGCAGGTGAAGTTTGACACCACCCAGCTCCACGCCAGACCTGAGCTCGCAGCTGAGCAGAGGATGGTCGACGATGCCTCCGGGGAGATCGAGGTGAGAGCTCCCTTGGCTGACAGCGGGTGCAATAATCAGCCTGTTTCCAAGCATCACTGGGTTTGTTCAGCCTGGAGGAGACCAAGGATAGACCTCATGGCAGTTTACAGCTTCTTCACGAGGGGAAGTGGAGGGGCAGGCCCTGATCTCTTCCCTCTGGTGATCAGTGACAGGACCCGAGGGAGCACCTGAAGCTTCAGTGGTGTGGTGGCCAAAGGGCTGTGCTCTGGCCTCACCTCGACTCCACTGCTGCTCACCAAGATGTTTTGTTCCCTAGGTGTGGAGGATTGAGGACCTGCAAATGCAGCCAGTGAACCCCAAGACATATGGGCAGTTCTATGGGGGTGATTGCTACCTGGTCCTGTACACCTACCTGAGGTCAGGCAGACCCCACTACGTCCTCTACATGTGGCAGGTAGGTCAAAGCAGAGCAGAGGGAGCTGCCTGCTACACCAGCCCAAAGCTGAAGGAAGCAATTGTCTTCAAAAATCCCAACCCAGGCACCCAGAAGAACTCAGATACCCTTTGCTCATCAGTTTCAAATACCCCAAGCTGTCCTCTGTAGGCAGCATGGACACTGATCCCAAACTGGCATCAGACTGAACACCAGCAAACTCAGACAGAAAGAGTGAAGGATGATGGGGCTTACAGTGCTGAGGTCACATTTTGGACTCAGATTGTCCCTTAAAGTTCCTGGAGTTTTGTGGGTATATGAACATCTCCTCTTTCCTTTTAAAAATATTTTTTCATGCAGAGAGAAACTTCAAAAATGTGACTCTAAATAGTCTACAAAACCAGAATGCCAGTGAAATTTAAATATCTGGAAGTTTTCACTCTGATCTCATGACACTGCACACTTTGGGATTGGCAAGTGTTGAATTGTGAAGAGTTTTGCACCCTCGCTCTCGTCACACTTGGAGTGTCACCTCTGTGTCCCCCAGGGCCGCCACGCCTCCGTGGATGAGATCACTGCCTGTGCCCTCAACGCCGTGGAGCTGGACAAGAAGCACGGGGACGAGGCCGTGCAGGTGCGAGTGACAATGGGCAAGGAGCCCAGGCACTTCCTGGCCATCTTCAAGGGCAAGCTGGTCATCTACGAGGTAACCTGGCTTTGGGAGGTGGGAGCACCAACGGTGGCTTGGCAGCTGCAGTGGAAATAGTCCAGTAAAAATGGGCAGATATCCAGGAAAAGAGCCTGCCAGCTCTGCCTGACATGGCTGCAACACCCCAAGCAGTCTGAACACTCTTTGTATAAACACAGTCCTGGACTGACCCAACACACCTGTCCACCCCTGAGCTCCAGCAGTGATGTGGGATGTTCGTTCCAACTCCGTCCCAAAATATTTTGCGGAGTTAGAATAAGGCAGTAATCCTGTGAATTACCAATGCTGCTATCCAGCAAGGGTCCTCCAGAATGTGCTAAAAACCTGATTTGAATTGTCCTTGCCTGAATTACATCAAATAATTACCAACCCACTTTGCTTGCTGCCTTGGCTGCTGACATCTGTAGTGGAGAAATTCCAGATGGCTGTGGGAGAGGGGGATTGCCCTCAGCTCCCAGTGTTGGTCCCACTGTATGGTTTCCATGGCAGATGTTCAGCTAAGACGAGCACAACAGGAAATCAGGGTCCAGCTGCCTTGCCCAGTTTGCATGGCAGATCCTCTACAGACACCAAGGTCTGGTCACATCAGTCTTGAGGGTCTTGATGGGAGCTGGTCAAGACTCAGTAATCAGGGAGAAATGTGAGACTTGTGCCATGTGGGTTCCATTCTGACCTGGAATCAGAAGATACTTGGATTTCCTCGCCTGCTCAGTGCAGAACCATGGTCCATCATTGCAGCAGTGAGGAGGGCTGTGACACAAAGCCTTCCTCAGCTCAATCAGAGCCTGGGTGTGTGTGTCCTCCTCACCTCCCAGCACCACCCTTCCCTCTGTCTCCTTGCAGGGCGGCACGAGCCGCGCTCAGAAAAGCGCACCCGAGCCGGCAATCCGCCTCTTCCAGGTGAGGGGCACGGATGAGGTGAACACAAAGGCCACAGAGGTGCCAGCTAGAGCCTCCTCCCTCAACTCCAACGATGTCTTCCTGCTGAGCACCAGCCAAGTCTGCTACCTGTGGTGTGGGAAGGTGAGTCTGCAGCCAGACATGGGGAGGCAGCCAAAGGAATCTGAAATTGCTGAGGTGGGACGTGAGTCTCCTCCTTCTGCTTCTGTCATGGAGATGAATACTTGGACAGGTGGCCCATTAATTCAGTGGAGAAACAGCCTCAGGTTGTGCCAGGGGAGATTAATAATAAATATTAGGAAAAATTTCTTCACAAAAAGGGATGTCAAGCACTGGAACAGGCTGCCCAGGGCAATGGTGGAGTCAAAAGCATTCAGAAAATGTGTGGATGTGGCACTTGATGACATAATTTAGTGATGCTGGGCTGATGGTTGGACTTGATGATCTTAAAGGTCTTTTTTCAACCTTAATAATTCAATGATTCTGTGAGAAGAGTGCACCCAGGAAAAGGCTGTGTCTGTGGAGGGTCAGCACTAAAAACCCTCTCTGCAAAAGTAACCCATGATGGGGTTCACCTCACCTCATTATAGATGTTCATACAGCTTCCAGATGAATAATCATTCCAGATTTTCCAGCTGTAAGAAATCAGCCAGGATAAGAGCAAATTAATTTCTCTTGTTTCAGTCATGTGTGTCAGGAAGAGATGGTAGATCAAACCAAAGCTGGGAAGTTGTCGATGTCCCACCCCTGGAAGTGTTCAAAGCCAGGTTGGATGGGGCTTTGGGCAACCTGGTGGAGTGCAAGGTGTTCTGATGGTCTTCAAAGTTCCTCCTAACCCAAATAATTCTATCATTCTGTGAGTTTTGCTCTAGGTGCCATTGGCTGCACTAAATGTCCCTTCAAGGACTAGAAATTGATTCTGAATGATCGTCTCAAGAACATTCAAGCAGGTCTAAAGCTCTCCAGAGCTTTTCCCCACAGATGAGTTCTACCAGTCTGTCCCTATTTCCACCTCAACCTTCTATCCTGAATACAGGGATGCAGTGGAGATGAGAGGGAGATGGCAAAAATGGTGGCTGACATTGTTTCCAGACGGGACAAGCACACCATTCTGGAAGGACAGGAGCCAGCAGAGTTCTGGGAAGCTCTGGGAGGCAAAGCCCCTTATGCCAGTGAAAAGAGGTAATAGTGACCTGCTTGTTCCTCTGGGTCTGGCCAGGGGACATTAGGCAAGGGATCAAACTTCTCTGGAAAGTGAATACTCTGATATTGTGTGTCCTCACTAAATGGAGCATGAGGCCAGAGTATCACCAAAACTGTGGTCAGAAACCACACCAAGATGTTTCTTCCCTGGTTTCTGGGCCAGGAGTTCTCCTGAAGTGGGAGCTACAGGTCCAAAGCCTGCAGACAGGGGTGTGCTACATCCTCCTTTCCCCCCAGTAAACCCACCCCATATCTCACCCTCAGGGCTGCAGGAACCACATGCTCCATTTCCAGCCATTATCATCAGCAGCCTCAGGAGAATCATGAGACTAAATCTGCTTTTGAACAACATGGATTTCCCTGGGCTGCTGATGGTTTTCTTTGCAAAACAATGATCTGATGTGGCCTTCACCTGACATCAGGCTCATCCCCACAATGAGGGAAGGGTTCTGCTTTTGCCCTCTTTGGGTGGAGAAAAAATTACCTTTGAAAATCATAAAAATGGTCCAAGAATCCCCTGAAACCTGACATTTTCAGGCCTTTAGATGAGCATTGCCATGTTCCACCTCTTCCTTCAAGACCACAAGAAGTAGCTTCAGGGCCCTGCAGTAAGCCAGCAGGAAATGACTTCCACCTTCCTTTCTTTTCCCTCCCCTGCCATGCATGAGGCAGGTTCCAGGAGCAGATCACACACTACCAGCCTCGCCTCTTCGAGTGCTCCAACCAGACAGGTCGGTTCATCATGACAGAGGTGGTTGGGTTCTGCCAGGAGGACCTGGATGAAGATGATGTCATGCTGCTGGACACGTGGGAAGAGGTCAGCAAAAGCCTCCTCACCTTCCCCCCAGACATATTTTCAAACATGTTATGGCTTTAGTTGGTACTTATTGAGGTGGATCTTGGCCCATGACTGGGTTCAGCTACCTTGAAATGTGCAAGAGCTGTTACCTGAGATATTTTTGCTCCATGCCTGTCTCAAAAGCAAAATCTTCCTTGTCTGGGGGTAAATTGGGGGTCAGAATCACAGGGAAATATTGGGAAAGCACATTTCCAATATTGTCTGTGCTCCCATTGGCAGGGGAGAACAAGCAGCTGTGTCTGCACAGGTTCTAAAGGCTCGCTGACCTTCAACACCTTCTCCCCTTGCAGATTTTCCTTTGGGTTGGCAAAGCCTCCAACACACAGGAGAGGAACGAGGCAATTGCCTCAGCTAAGGAGTATCTCAAGACCCATCCAGCTGGAAGGGACTTGGCAACTCCCATCATCCTGGTGAAGCAGGGCTATGAACCTCTCAACTTCACAGGATGGTTCAACGCCTGGGACCCCTACAAATGGAGTGTAAGTTGCTGGAAAAGCCCTGTGCTGTGCTCACGTTCTCAGTGGTGCCTGGAGGGTGTTGTTGTCAGTGGATATATGATGGATGGAATGAAACCTCACTAGGACATGTCCTGAGCTTCACAGAGGCATGGAATGGCTTGGCCTGGAAAGGACCTTAAAGATCACCCAGTTCCAACCCCCTGCCATGTGCAGGGACATGAGTTCCTGGTGCTGTCTGAGCAGCTTCTGCTTCTTCACCAATAAAAAGTACCTGTTTGGTGAAACTGAGGTTTTTGCAAATGTCCTGGAATTCACAATATTCATATTTTCATAAATATTAGGTTCCAAAGCGAGTTTTTGGTTTCATCCAAAAAGAGGTGGAGACTATGAGTAGTAAAATCAAGTTCAGAGGGGAAACAGATGCATCCCACATCATAAAGGAAAAAGGAAAAAAAACCAAACCAAACCAACAAAAGTTCATTGTTGAAAATGAAGCCACAGAGGCAAATTTATGACCCACCTTTAAGGGCAAACTGTGGTGAAATGAAAGATTTGAGCAGACAGGTCTCGTGTTCAGGTTTGTGGAAAGCCCATTAGAGCCAGGAGCTCCTGTGCAAGGTCACCCTTGGTCCCTGCACACCAGCCTTCAAAAGCAGACTTACAAATACCAGCTCCTCTCTATATAGAAATGGAAACCTGCCCCAGGAGATGACTGGGAAAGAAAAATGGCTTTTTCCCCTCTTTCCTCAAGACTTCACACTACAGGAAAACTCTTAAAGAGATATTTTACTTCCTGTATCTGTATTTGCACTGTCTTTCTTCCCAATCCATGTGGTGGTGGAGAGCCTGTCTTGACAGCTGGATCTGGAGAGATAAGACAGCAACTCACAGTGACCCTTAAAAATATGTTGATGCTTAGAACAAAGGTCAAAACTTGTGGGTTTGTTTTATTTTTTTTTCCTGAGGAACTGCTGAAAAACAAGGATACAGCTCATAAAATATGTGCCTCTAAAAATATCTCCTGTAGGCAGCTTCAGCAACTACAGACAAGCCATCCAAATTGTTGACATCCCAGAAACATCTGGTGTGTGTTCTTCGCTCAGTTTTGGGTCTAAATCTGTTTTCTCTGCAGTCCATGTGTTTATGTTGCTTGTTCGTGTTGGGAAACTTTGTCGGATGATTCTGTTAAGAACTGACATCTCCTGGCTGCTTAGGAAAACACAGCCATGAGCTTTGCCAATTTATCTAGCATATTCAATTTTTTTTTAATAGAAAATAAGAGGTATCTGGTAATACATGGCACCTAATTACAAGAAGTCAGGACTTGAGGCTTTGAAACAATCTGTTGTTTTAGCTAAATGAATCAGGAAAAGGGGGAAAAAGAACATTATGTCAAGATTCATCTAAAATGTAAAAGATTTAAATCCAGCTGTAAATATTTCTCTTTGTTTGCCTTCTGCCCTCAAAAGTCTTTAAATGTCCTGTTTCCACCTGTTATTGTACAACCAAAAAGGCTGAAGTCCATTTTTTTTCCCTTTGTTTTCGAGTGAAAGCTCAGATTCTGGCAGTCCCCTGATTGCAGGGGCTGAGATTTGCAGGAGCTGCCACATCAGTGGCCATCACACTTTAAAATTCACACTCTCCTGACCCCATTAGAGACCAGGAGTGTGGGCTAAAGGCAGCCCATGGCCCTCACAACTCTCTCTCTCCCTTTTAGGATGGCAAGTCCTACGAGGAGATGAAGAACAGCTTGGGAGACATTTCGGCCATATCCGAGATCAAAGTGGTGAGTTGTGTCTTGGCCACAAAAGTAGGAAACACCTGGGTTCAAACACCACCACATCCCCCAGCCTGTGTGCACGAAGGAGGGGACACCAGGATCAGGGCAGGGATGGGAACCTCAGGCTGCCAGGATCAGAGCTGTGCTCCTCTGTGCAAAGCACAGGGAGATGTGATAAATTACCCCTAAATACACCCAGACCTCCTGGGCCTTCTCCATCCTGCCCAGAGGCACCTGTGAGCAGCACATTGTCCAGCTGCTTAAATGAACAAATCCAGGTGTGTGCAGCTCTAAGAGGATGCAGTTAAGTGTTTTGTGAGTAGTTTGCAGTGGTGGATCCCCTGAGACCTCAAGTAAGGGTCCCTTGGTCAAGAAGGGCATAGCTCAGTGGGGGATCCTCCAAAGCACAAAGGAAGTGAGGTCCCAACAGTCCCAAATGGGTCAGTTTTGGGTCAGTTCTGCCCTGGGCAGGGTGAGGATGAAGGCTGGAAAGAAGTGTCAGGTTTGGATGAGGAGAGATGGCTCGTCAGGGAGGGGTGTGCAGGTAATTTAGATGTTTTGGACATGGTAGACATCTAACCTCACCTTCTGTCATCCCACATGTGCCTTCCCCTGATGTTATCTTGAGAAGAATGAGGCTGCTGTAAGTATCCTGAGCTCTCTGTAAGAGCTCCCATCAGAGTGTGCTTTTAGCAGTCCTAACACCAAGGTGTAGCACTTAGGGAGGCACCGCACTAACGCTTTACCTGGGGCTTTGCCCTTGCTGCTTTGGAGCTACAGAGAGTCTGTGCCAGAAACAGCCCCCCACAACCCCAGCAGAAAGACCCTGGGATCATCCCCAACTTCCTCTGCAGAGCATCTCACCTTGAGGTGTTTTCCTCTGTTTGGCAGGACCTGAACAACCTCAGCCTGAACAAGAGGAGCCTCAGCATGACCAACCTGGCTGGTTCAGGTACAGCAAGCGCCTCCTCAGAGTACAAATCTCACTTCAGCAACAGCAACAACCACAGCAGCAGCAACAGCAGCAACTACAACAGCAGCAGCCACAGCAGCCCTGCCATGGTGCCCAACGGGGAAGGGGTTTACTCCCGAGAGGTGCTGATGCACAGGACGGTGGATGAGCTTCCAGAAGGAGTGGATCCCACCAAAAAAGAGGTGACAGCACTGCTGGTTTGATGCCTCTCTAGCTTAGCCTGGAACTAGCTAAGTGTACTTCAGACTACTGAGTCCTGCTCAGACTCGAGGGGACACTGGCAGGACACACAGGGGTCACCAAAAACAGGAGATTTGTGTGAGGAAATTCATAGAGCTGTGTAGAATGGGCTGAGTTGGAAGGGACCTTGAAGTTCCAACCCCCTGCTGTGGACAGGGATGTGGTAGTTTTAGCCTAGCTGAAGTAATTACGAGGTTTCTGTGGCAGAAAACAAAAAGAATTTTAAGTAGTAATTTAAAAAAAAAAATTTTTCTTCTGGTAGAATTGTTTTGTTCTGCCACCCAGTTTCTGTCCTCAGAGGGACAGGGGGACAAGGTGACACAGCTGAGAACAAAGCCAGGATTTGCATTTTGCTTGAGCTGTAGGTGAATGTTTTCATTTGAAACTCCTCCCAGGAGGGACTTCTTTATTATTATCAGAAAGCTTGCATTTCAGCAATTTTCAATTTCAGAAAAATGACACAATCCCAGATTTCTGATCAACCCAAGGATTTTGGCAGTGTCTGCAGAAGAATCCAAGCAGGCTGATGGGAGGGACAGAGGGTGGATTCCCTCTGCTCCCTGTAATCCTTGTTTGACCAATGTCTGGCCCAACAGATCTGGCAAAGGCAAACACCCACAGCCAGAGTCACAATCCACAGCTGGGCTCTACATGGGTCCTTCTACCCAAAGTGCCAAGGAAAATCTCAACCTCCCATTCCCACAGGGCCTTTCCCAGTATCCCTGATGAGCCTGCTTATTGAAACCTTGTCTTTGCAGCAAAGGGAGTGAAGGTTTCCAGTGGAATATCCTAGGGGAGGGGACTGAGAGAGGGGGAGATGCTTTCACTGTGAATCACTACCTAAGGAACCACCCAAAACTCTGGCCAGCAGAGCTTCCCTGGTGGACCATAAATTGTCCTAGCCACAGTATGATCAGCAGGGACTGAATTCCAGCCAGAGCACGCTGACTCCTCAAAACTGGAACATCTCTTTGGGCTGGTGGGGTTTTATTCCCCTGGTGCTTTGGGAAGGGGGATGAGGAACAGTCTCTGGGATGTTCCACTTCCCACCACGAGGACAGGGGGCTGAAGAGGAGCTGTTGGTCTGGAGTCAGACGTCAGCACTGGCACGGTGGGGAGGGGATGCAGCCTGTGGAGGTGTCCCAGGCTCTGCAAAAGCCAAAGCTGACCAGTCCTTGCTCTCTCCTCACTGCAGTGCTATCTCTCCGACGCTGATTTCCACGACATCTTTGGGAAGTCCAGGGACGAGTTCTACCAGATGCCCAAATGGAAGCAGCAGAATGAGAAGAAACAATTTGGACTCTTCTGAGACCACAGGGGGCATCAATGACTCTGGGACCGACCCCTGCTCCCTCAGGAGCTGCAGGGAGGAAGTGCAGGCATTTGCTCAGATTTGATCCCAACCCAGCATCCCAATCCAACGCAGTAACTCCAGCAGCCACTCTTCAGGGATGGCTCCTTTCTCCCTGCAAACACAGAACCCCAGGAGGCAAAACCTTTTTCAGGACCAGCTTGACAGGATGTTTTTGCCTCTTCCTGACTCTTTACTGCTGATAGCCACGAAGACAAGTGTGTGCCACACAACTGCGTTGTAACCTCGTCTTTCCCTCCTGCAAATTGCCACGTGCACGAGGCCATGGCCTTCCTTCATTTGTAGAAGTTTAAAATTAGTCAAGACAAAGGCCATTTGCAGCTGCTGTGTAAATTCTGGGTGGGTAGAGGAGGGGGAAGCCCTAAGAGGATGGAAGGGGAGCCTTGAGGTCGGGAGAAAGGTAACAGAGTAGCCAGATGCCCGATGGGGTAGTCCGGGGAATGACCCCAGACAGCTCTGCCCCTTCTCACCTTGTAGAGAAACTACTCACCAAAGAACAGCAAGAATCAGTTGTAGATTAACATGCATAGCCCAGGGCAGGTAAAGCATGTGAGAACCTGATTTGGGGGAAAAAGCACTTACTTTGAGTATATTTATTAGCTGATCTATTTCAAGCAGATGATGACTAAAGGCTAGACACAAATGTCGATTTTTGACTGCCAGAAAAGACTCTGTCTACTTTTTTTTCTCGTTCAGACAGCCTCTACAATCTCACCTGGCCTCCCTGACCACAACCAGGTGAATGTGAGAGTCCACCTGGCCACAGAGCAGAGGCTTGAGGAAGCCAGGAGGGTTTTGGGTACAACCTGAGGCAGGGGGTGTTGTACTGAAGGTTTTGTCAGGGCTCAATCCCTGTGATGTCCCAGGGGCTGAGAGTGCTCATTCCACTCTTTGGAACAGGCAGGGCAGGGGGAAATGTGAGCAATCAGTGATTAGGGGATAAAACTGACAACTAAAGGAAGAAACACTGCCTTAAAAACTCAAAGTGGGTTTGCAGCTTTACCCCATTTCCAACCTGACCAGTGATTCCAAATAAACATCCAGCAGCAGCAGCAGCACTGTAAGTGTCCTTGATCAGCATGGGGGGTGGGATGGCAGCAGAAAAAAGCTCTGCAGGGCCACAGGTCCTTCAAACCGCCTGGTCATCAATGGAATTCTGGATTTTTTTGAAAAGAACAAACTGAGGAGGTGGGGCCCCTTCTGTTCCCAAATTCCACATAGTTAGGACCATTTGTCTCCCCCTGCCCATGTGCCCTGCTCCTGAAGCCCCCCATTGCCAATGAGCAGCAGTACCTGGCTGAGGAGCCTGAGTGCCCAGCCCTGCTGCAGGGATGTGAGCGTGGAGCTGGGGGCTCCAGGCTGTTGATTGAGGGGCAAAAAGCTCTCACCCAACACCCAGGACCTCATCACTGTGCTGAAGTGTCACCTTCTGCCTGGGCAGCAGCAGGGACCTCCAGGTGATGGGATAGTTCTGGACAGAACTTTGTGTTTAAGAATTGGTACTTCAGATAACTCCCATTATGTCTGAGTTCTGCCACCACTTCATCCCATTTCTGCTTGAGGGTCCAGCCCAAAACCCAGTGAAACCCCCTGTGCAGAGTAAGTGAGGCATCAAGCAGAGACACAAATCATCTGAATTACCTGTGTGATTGCTCCTGTTGTGTTCACATGAGATGCAATCAGTGCACATTACCCACGTTTCAACCTCTGTTGGCACTGCTGGAATCAGCAATATTTGCCTTGCCCCGCTGAGGAGTGCTCCTGCCAGCTCCCAGATTAAGGAATTGCATGTGCTCCTCAGCAAGATGCAGGAATGCCACCTACCTGTGGGCCTAACGAGTTTCACATGAGCAAATGAGGACCAGCCAAAATACAGCTGGACTGGGGGGATTGGGCCACTTGCTTTAAATTAATTGCTTTAATTCACATGGCCTCCATGCTCACAAACAGGAGTGGGGTGCTCCTGCCAGCACTCAGGAACCAGCCTGGGATTTCACAGACCACAGAGCCTCCTGATATTTGGGCCTGGGGGAAACTGCTGCTCCTCTTCTTGTGGGAGAGCTGTTTTTACTCCCTGCCTCTGATTTCCAAAGGAAAGACCCTCTCCCACCTCCTCCCTTTGCTGTGGTGTTGGTGGCCATGTCCTGTTTGTGCTGCTCTTTTCCCCAGAGCTCTTCCCTCCAGTGGGGCTCCAGCACTCCCTGATCTGCCCAGAGATGAGCTCACTTGTAACTGCAGGGACCATGTCCCTTCCTCTGAGGAGAGAGGAGACCTTGCAGCTTTGGCACCATGCTCTGCCCATCCCATCTCCACCTCAGCTCCTTTCCCACCTGGCTATAGTAGCTTTCCCGCAAATATTCCTACCTGATAAGGGGTATTTTCTCTTCCCATGGATCTTGCCTACTTTTATTTAACTGCACAACAGGCAGAGGAAGACCTGGCCTCTCTGTGCAATCCCACTAAGCCCACCCTGACCTCCTGGTCCCCCACTTCTCTGGTGCTGCCCACAGCAGGCAGGTGAGGCCTTTAGCTCAATAATCCAACTGAAATCTAATCCTGCCACCCAAAAAATGCAAATGATGTGTTCACAGCCAACCCAGTGGGCTGATCTGACTTCACAGAGGAGCAGAATCACAGAATGGTTTCCTTTGGGAGGGACACTAAAGAGCATCCTGTTCCCACCCCTGCCATGGGCAGGGACACCTTCCACTAGACCAGGTTGCTCAGAGCCCCAGCCAAAGTGGCCTTGAACATCTCCAGTGATGGGACACCCACAACCTCTCTGGGAATCCTCCTCCAGTGCCTCTCTGCTCTCATAGGAAAGAATTTCTTTCTAACTTGCTGCACAAGAGCTGGTGCTGAGACAAGTGAGGGGGCAGGACCACTTCTGACCACCTTCACCTGATGCTTTTCACCCCATGGCTCCCTAAAACAAAATGCTGAGAGCACACTGGGAGCAGGGACAGAACTCAGGCTGCCCCTGGGTGGGAGTGAAGGATGTTCCATTCTTGGCCTTCAAATGTGTCTCCAAGAACGTGCCCCACCCCAGAGGGGAGCTGGGAGAGCCCAGGTCACTGCAGGGCCCCTGCTCTGCCTCACTGGCCACTCCTGAGCTCTTCCACCCACTGGTTGTTAATGCAATATCAGCCTTTGAGGTGGGGGTTTAATTCACATTTAATCTGGCAATGCTTTACAACATCACACAGTATTGTAGTGAAGAGGAAAAATCAATGTGTCCAGCAACATTCACTGCAGCATAAAAAACTCCAGGGAGGACTAATAGAAACCCAGCTTTTTGCAGTGGCCTTAAGAATCACTAAATCCAGGCTATTTTGGACTAAAAAAATAAGATGACCTTAAAAGGACATTAACATCTTTGGTATCAGCCCCTCATCTTCACCACCAGGGATCAGAACCTCTAGAAAATCTGATAATTTAGGAAATAATTAGGACCTGCTTAAATTTATATTGCATTCAAGTAGGACAAAGAGGCAAATAGTGACAAGTAATTGAACTCTTCCAGATTTTTTTTAAAACTTTTAATAGTCTAACATACTAACACAGTTGGCACTTCAAAATATATATTATTTTATTTCAACAATATTCCCTTAACTCTGTAGCTCTACTTGAAGACAAATCACTTGTTGCCATAAATACTGTGTTGTTTTCAAAACACTCTTGTGCTGGGTTACCTCTACAGTGCAACTGGGACCTGCTAGCACTCACAACATCTACTTCCTCTCTGTTAAAAAAATGACATTTTTCTGTAAAAACACACTGTATTAAAAAAAAAAAAAAAGAAAAAAAAAAAAGCCCTGCTGTCAGTTGAGCATGTTTCCACTGTCTTTGGCAAAAGATGTTCTCTGAGGTCCCTCTGAGTGGGTTTCACTTTGGGTCAGAGGGAAATCTGCTGTTCGGCAGCTTCTTTCTCCTTCACAGGATGAGAGCCAGGCTTTGAATGCAAAGTGGCCTGGCTGAGAGCCAGGCACACAGGCAGAGTAGTGCTCATGTATTTTTTATTACAACACAAAAGGAAACTCGGGTTACATAACACGGGGCTTTGTAGTGCAGCTTTCTTTGTTAATCTGTAACAGAAAAGAGGGAATCGTGTCCTTCAGGATTTCATGTGGTGAAAGATGGCTGACACCTGCAGTTCCAGGAGGTCACCTGGCACCTGGCCACTGACTGCAGTGCTCAGGGAGACTTTTCCTCACACAGATGTTGGGTGCTTTGCCCAGATGCTGACCAAGAGCTGTACTTCACTAAAAAAGGAGTCCCTTGTCCTCTCGCTAAAAGCAACTTTAAAAAAAAATTGAAATCAAGTGAACTAAAACCACAGCTTTGGATTGGTCAAACAGGTACAAAAGGATTAATCTCAACAGCAGCATTAGGATGTTTCCAGCAGGCAGCAGGGAGAAGGTCAAAGGCTGTTTCACATCAGGGGTCCTACAAAGCACCGAGTGCTGCTCCAGGGAAGGTGCTGGGGACTGACCCTGGCACTGGCAGGGTTCACACACTGAATTCCTTCCAGGTCTGTAAGGAGGCTCACTGGAGGAGGAGCCAGGCTGCTAATCACAGTCCTGGATATTGATGTACACAAAGAGGGTGGAGGAGGAGTAGGGGTCTCCATTCTTGGTCAGGAGATGGATGTGGCGATAACCTGGAAGCAGAGACACAGATGGAAAATGGCCTTTAGTCCAGTTGGAAAAGTATTTGCTAATGTTTGCCAAGACCCTGCACAAACATCTCCCTGTCTCAGAGCATTTTGTTCCCAGTTTCCCACAGGATCCTGAACAGGCAGGTCCCAGAGGCACAGCTCTGAATGTGCCCAAAGCCTCTGGGGACAAGGGGGACCCTCCCCTAGAGACAGTGTTAACAGCTGCCAAAAAAATCCATTCTGACCCGAGCTGTGAGGGATGTGGACCACCCATCCAGGACTCTGCAGCTTCCCAAAGGGCTCAGCAGCTGTGAGGAGCAGGGAGCAGGGCCTTACCTTTCTTCAGACTCGTGAAGGGAAGGGTGTACTGCCCAATGAAGTCATTCTTGGTGGACATGTCAAAGTCTTCCACCACAAACCGGACCAGGGCAAGGGCAGGGATCTCTATGTCAAATGTAAACTCTTCATTCCAGTTTGGGTTAAAGCCTGGGGAGCACAGCAGGGATGGAGGTCAGAGATGTTGGCAGGAAGAATGCTGGTCCATGGTGTTTGCAAATGTATAGAGACTTTTCCTGACTGTCAACCTAATCTGACCCAGACCAAGGCTCTCAGGAGGTGCCAAGAGCCTTGTTCCCAGCTTTGATACTGTGATTTGCTACCTGGAATTGACAAATCCTGCAGCTTGGGCTGTCCACTGCAGAACTTGGTCCTAGAAGGGAGTGAGGAGCAGGAGAGGGGAGGAACTCAGCTCTGCTCCACAGGCTCTTGCTGGATGGTACATGGATGCCTTTGCTTGCAATTGGACCAGATACAAACTTTTACAGCCCTAAACCAGGGGAGGGAAGAGAGGAAAGCTGTGCTTTTGTGTTGAGACAGCCTTCTGTCTCTCCAACTGCTTCAGATACATCCATCTAAGCACCACTCTGTGCTCCAATTTCCCTGTCTGCAAGAAAAGTTAATGAGGAGTGTCTGATTACAGAAAGCATCATCAAGTCTGGATAAGGATCACGTGGTCCAGAATCACAAAGCAAACAAAACCAACACATGTGAAATGTGGAGCAGGCTCAGTGCTCTCTCTCCAGGTTGTGGCAGGTGCAGTGTCAATAAACCACTCCTCAGAAGCAAACAGGAGAGCACATCCTGTTGTAAACCCTGCTGCCTGTGCAGAGCAGAGACCAAGGACAGCAAAATGTCACCTGGAGCCTGCTGGTCACACAGGGTTTGTGACTGATTCAGCAGGAGACAGGGATCTCTCAGCCCTGAAGGTGCTGAGATGGGCCTGTGGGCTGTGCCAGTGCTGCATTGGGGCTTTATTTGGACTTTTATAGGATTAAATCAACTGGACTGTTCAGTGAACACACTGACTCCCTTCATCCTTGGGAAAAATCAGTGTTGCTGATTCCATGGGAGCAGAAATCATGGAAGCTGAGGGAAGGTCATTGGCCCTGGCACAGCAGGTTTCACTCTAGAGGCTTCTGTGGGGCACTCCCAGCCCATCTCAGAGCCACAGTGAGGTGCTCAGACTGCAGAGCCAGCAGGTCCCACAGCTGCACTGTTTGTGACCCAGCCTGTGCCCACAGCCCCTGCTTCAGTCCCACCAACACAGAATCACAGCATCATTTACCTTGGAAAAGTCCCTCAAGTCCATCAAGTCCAACTGTGAAACACCAGGTGAGCACCAAACCATGGTCACACACCTGAAACCTCAGCCAAGGACAGGCAAACCCCTCTCTGCAGCTGCCCCTTTCACCAGGGGTGTTTTCATTGCTTTGCTTTCCACAAGGCAGCACTTATCTCTCCAGCATCATTCCAGTATTGTTCCAGCTGGAGCAGGGCTGGCCATGGGGCTGGGAGTGCTCAGCAGCCCTGAGCAACAGCCCTGGCAGGTCTGAAATGTTCCCTACACAACTTTCACTTGACAGGCTATAAAAATTAATGTAGGTGACGGAAATGGCCATAAGCTTCAGGAGCCAGGCCAGATTTACTCAAACAGGAAAGAGGAAAAGGGAAACATTGTTAGCAGGCAGGAAAATATGCACCAGCTTTCCAGTGCTTGGCTCTTACTCCACACTGAAAAGCAGAGAGTGTGTGTTTGTGCAGAAGCCCATAATATTCAAACCCTCACTGCACAGAGGAAGTCACAGCCATGTCTGACTGGTAAGAAATGGTTCTCCAGCTTTTGAGATATTCAAAATTCACCTGGGCAATACCCTGAGCAGCTTGAGTAGACTTTGTATGGCCCTGCTTTACGCAGAGGCTGGAACAGGCACCTCTGAAGTTCCCTGCAACCTCAGCCTTTTGTGAGTTTGTGACACTTTTGGGATACAACCAGCCCCACAAGAAGCTTCCTCTGGGGAGATCCTGGTGAGAACCTTTGCATCCCAGGTCAAATCCAACTGCATAGAGGTAAAGAGCACTTCCAAAGCTCTAGCTCTGCAAATCTGGCAGCCAGCCCCAAACAGCTCCTGTGGCTGATGATGTTTTACAGGGACTTTCTCTCTCCTAACAACAAAAGAACACCACCTCATGTATGTGCTTAGTGTGGCAGGTCTGGCCACAGGGCAGCAGCCTTGCCAGGGAAGAGGAAAGGGCTCCACAGCTTGGAGGAAACCCCCTCACCATTGTTTTCGATGACTTTGGTCTGCTTCTTGTTGTTATCCTGCTGGACACCGTGGATCTCTATCGTTACCTTGGGATCCACAATGGAGTTTTTGCTTTTGTTCACCTTTGGCAGCTGCTGACCAGAGATTATCTGTGGAGGAAACAGAGGAAGAGGTCAGGACATCACCAGGAGAGGGCTCTCCCTGGAAAATTCCCCCCTTCCCCAGGAGTGCAGGACCTGCTGTGAGAGGCTGGTGCTGCCCTTCCAGGGCTGTGACATCCTTCAGAGGAAGCTGCCATGAGCTAAAGCACCTAAGGAACCTTGCTCCAGCCCAGCCAGCTGGCTATGGGACAGGCTGACTGTCCCCACAGGGGTCAGCTTGGAACACCAGAGGTGACTGCTGACTGCAGGTCTGCCTGCACAGCTCTGCAACAGCAGTGAATATTGCCATTAACCTGCTGCCCAACATTAAATGTGAGAGATCCCTGGGGGATCCAAGCCCATGGGAGACCCCAGATGTGGGAAATCAGCAGAGACAGGACAACACAGAGGGCAGGACCAGAGGAAGGAGAAGATACAACCTACACACCCCCCCCAAAAGTGGATGTTACTGAGATGTTTTCCAACTTCTATTCTTACTTTAAGCAGGAGCTTCTTCTTTGTCCCCCATGTTCCTTCTGTGATGGATTTTGGATTGAATTTGGTTTGCTCATCCCGGAGGAACTCTGGCTTTAAGACATACCCAGAAAACCCATTGTCCTGGAAGCGACCCTGGTACACATCCATTTCTGTGCCTGCTGTCTGGAAATTCAGGGCAACTGCAACATAAATAAATAACTTCAGTCACTCAGATAAATCAATAGGAATCTTTTCATGCTAATTCTGTTCACATGCAACTGCATTTCATGGACATAAACATTGGCTTTTCCATGCTTCAAAGAGCAGTGGTAAACTCTGACCCTCACAGCCTGCTGGCCCTGAGGTTTTCCTGCATTCAGAGATGACAGAGACAGGAGGAGCCATTAAGCCATCCTGCCTTCCCCAGGATCAGCAATTACCCTGCAAGGAATTTATGCTACCTACAGCAACTGCATCTTTTAGATAAACCTCTTCATTTCTATGCTGAAGGAGTTCTTTCCTGCAGTGAAGCCAGCAAATCCCTCTCAGATAATTTCTCTGGCTACTTATCCTCATTATAACACCTCCTTTCCAGCCCAGATCTGCCTGTTTTCATTTGCCATCCCGAGGGGCATGGATACCTCATTGTTTGGACTAGAGAGCTCCTCATTGTCTGAGCTCCTCAGGTGCCAGCACAGAAGCTGTGGCCAAATCACCTCTTTATTGTCTGCTGCCCAAAATAGCTCAAGCCTCACTGGTGTCCTAACACCAAGCACATTCCTTGTATTCTTCCCAATTTGTCAATAGCTTTTTTAAAGGCATTGATGTAAGGCCTGGAGCAGCCTCTGTGAACAGCCTTGCTGACAGCACACAGGGAGTGCACACGGAGCCCAGCAGCTCCTCAGTGCTCCTTTGATTTCCTCAAGGATGATTTTAACCTCTTTAGCAAAATATCAGACATCTCTTAAGACACAGAAATTTATCCTGGTCCCAGGTCCTTCACACTCTGTCATACTTGAAGGCTGGGAGCATTTTAAGGCACTCCCCTATTTTTCTACCTGCAGCAAGACTTTGAGAACTGCAGTACACTGGTTTTACTGGGAGCTACATCTACTTAGGGCTTCTGAAAATCTTATTTTGGGTGCCCAAATACTGAATTCAGATAAAGCATGCAGGTCTGGCTTTACTGTACCCCAAGGGAACTGATGGTGCCTCCCAGAGACTGTCCTGAGGCCAGACAGGGTAAGGGGGCTACCTGTGCCCCATGGGGGTGCAGGACCCACAGAGTTCATGCTCCCCCCTCCTTTGTTAAATGGCAACAACTCTGCTGAGAGTGAAATTGCAGGGATTTGCACATTAATGTGCAGAAGAGCCTCTCCCTAATGGATTTGTGGGGAGCCAGAAAATGGTCTATGGGAAGTCACTGGGCATTGTTTGGAAAGCTGGTTTCTCCCTGAGCCTCTGGCTGCAAAGCACTTGAGATTCTGCCTCAGCTGAAGCCCCTCCACAGCCAGGTCATGGGTGACCCAGACAGGTGACCCCCTCCAGCCTCCCAGTGGCACCCACCAATCTGGCAGCCAACATTCCACAGGTCCACGGGGCTGTAGTTGGAAGAATCCGTCCTCCAGCCTGCAGGGTAGATACGGCTCAGGTGCCTGATGTTGTGGTGAATAAAACTGGTTCCTACAGAGAAAGAAAAAAAAAACCAGAAGAAAATGGCCCTTTCAGTGATGGGGCTACTTTTGTCTCTTCTTGCTGCTGCTGCATGTTCTTCTCTGCTTGGCAAGTGTGGCTGAATGGGAACCACCTGCAGAAATGGCCTTCTTGGTTTCAGCCTCGGGGATATTAAGTTCTTCTGACTTTTCTCAGTGACCAAAGACATCATAACCCATGTCTTTGGGATGCCTTTTCCAGCAGCAGCTGTCCCTTTTTGGGGAACAGGGACAGAGGAGGGCAGAACATACCAGACTCCTGGGCCAGTTTCAGAGCTTTGCTCTCCGAGAATGATGACATCTCATAGAAAGCCCGAGGATGGTTGGGGTCATCAAAGCCTTCAAAATGGACACTCTTGCAGTAGACAACTGTGTCTGACAGCTCCTTGGCCAGCTTCAAGGTGTCACTCTAAAAACAGGAGAGAGAGAGGTTGGTGGGGAGTTTTTGCTGCCGTGCTCAAAAGAGGTAATTGTGTTTTCTCTGTAGGACCCCTGGGCTTCTCTTCTCCACCTCTTCCACCAGAAAAAGATACACACTCTCAGCACTCAGTGGCTGGTGGTGTGGCCTCAGTGGCTCTCTGTGCAGGAAAGGGTGGAAAAGGACTCCCCCTTTGTTGGTGGGATACCCTTATTGCTGCTCTCTGCAGGATCATTTGTATTTCAGCACCTGTGTCTGTCTCCAGGTGCTAAACTTTACAACAGAGCCTTAGCAATGAGTTTTCCATACTGTCCTGCTCCCAGGCATTCAAACCTGGAAATAAAGGGAAGAGAAGGATGTTTTGGCCTTTTTTCCCCTTGAACTAGGAAGTTCTCACAATGCTTTGATGGCTCTGACTCCACAGCCACATTCATTGGTGCAAGTGAGAGTCCCCCAGCTCCCATCAGGGCAAGAAAAGACAGATGTCAAAATAACATACACATTATTGACCAGAGATCAGAGAAATAAATAAGACCTGCAGAGAGTGAGCAAATCATCAAAGGGAAACACAGATCAGACCAGACACAGAGGCAATGCCAGTGATCTTTGCCATCAGTGGGGCTGAATGTCTGTGCCACCTGTGAACCCACTCTGGGAGGGAAATGGGCTTCTCAAGGACCAGAACTCTGGGAAAATCCATTTCCTCACATGATGGGGCAAAACACTTGTGTAAAGGCCAGCCTTTTCCTTCCAGAAATCATCATACAAATTGCTTTAGTAACTGGCCACCCCTTCCCCACAGATCTTCCCTCCCCTCCTCCTCCAGGTCAGAACAAACAGCCAGGAAGGGTGCAGGTGCATCCAAAATGTGACTGGAAAAGCACTGACTTTGTCCCATGACAAAGAGATTTCTGGAAATCAGACAGACAGATTGAACATGTGCCCTTTCACTGCTTCCAGAAATGCTCTGTGGTCTGTCCTTGCTGCAAGGTCCTCCACTCTCATTTTAGAGAAAGAAGCCAACCTTATGCTCAGCTGGCTCTGCAAGATCTCTGTTTGTGCTTGGGACAGGGATCATTAAGCTGAGCAAGCCCCAGAATCCTCAGCCCCAGAAATTTCAACAATTCACCCTTACATATCCCCAGCTGAGTAGCTGAAACCACACTGAGACCTGTCTTGGCTGGGAACACATGAAAAATTAAATTCAACTGCTTTTTATTTTGTTTATTTATTTAGGTGTGGTACAAAACCCACCTAAAAAGTAATTTCCCAGTGGTTACTTCTTTCACCTACCTTCCCCTTCTGCTCTATCTTGGTCTTCACAGATTCATCTTCAATTTCAGCTGCTTCATCTTCATCAGAGACATCCTCAGCCTCCAGGTTGTTGTTCCCATTTATGGGGTCCTCCTGTCTGCTCAGCTTCTTGCCTTTCACCAGGATCTTCCCTTTCAATTGCTGCACAAGGAAAAGTGGACAAAATACCTGGTGGTTAGAAAAGGTTCTGGCCCACCCTGAAGAAGCCCCTCAGTCCTGCAACCAGGATTTTTACAGTTGTATCAGTGACTGGTTATTACCCAGAAATACAGGGTAAAACATGTCTGTTTTTACACTGAGGCCCTGCCCAGCCTCTGAGACCACAAGTCTGAAAACCCCAGAGAGCCCAGTGATTCCCTCTGCTACAGAGCTGGCCATGCCCTCAGCCAGACAACTCAAACAGTTCTGCTGTTACAGACAATTAAAATACACTTTTTTTTTCAAGATTGAAATGTTACTCAGCAAACAAGGCCAAGCCTGGAGGTCTGGGCTGCTGGAGGAAATTCGTGGCACCATTTCTGCCCCTCTGTGGGGCCTGTTATTTGATCCACCCCTCACTCTGCAGTGTGTGGTTATAAACATGTGCCTATAAACACGTGCAGAGTGTAAACTCTGGAGGCTCTGGGAGACCCAAGCAGGGACTGAGGCAGTGCAGCCTCTGCTCCACTGACATTTTAATGGGGAGAGAGGCCAAATAACTTCTGGGCAGGTGCTTTGTGCACAGCAGACACGGAATTTTAATACATATGGCATTTTGCAGGTGAAGCCTAAGGGTGCTGACAGCCTCAGGAGGGGTTCCCAGACCCTTTCCAAAGCTTCATCCTCCTCTGGGAGCAGCTTCTCCTGCCACTGCTCAGATGGTGCAACACCAACCACAACCAGCAGCACCAGTGCATCACAGCTGGGTACACAGGGAGTCCAGGGAGCACATTCCTTGTGCTGGATCAATTCTCTCCAGCCTCTTTCAAGGGTGACAGAAAAGCCCTCAGCACTGACATATCCTCTGTGCAAGCCCTGGCTGTGGGAGGAAGGCTGGAGCCTGGAGAGGGATGACTTTGAGCCCAACCAAGGCAGCAGCAATGCTTGGGAGAGGGAGAAGTATTGAGAAAGGTGACTGGGGGCAATCTCCAGGTGTGTGGGTTATGCCTTAAAATGAAGAGCACCACTAAGACCTGGCAGCTCCCAGGGACAGGAGATTTGCTGCCACCTGGATGTGTTTGGTATTCCTGGCTTTGGACAGTATGAGTTTATTCCAGAAAAATGCCATCTTGGAATCAGCCAGTCCAACCTCTCAGTCTGTGTAGCATGTTCTCCTTTCCTCAGCAACACCCTTTATTCACCTTTTCTGCAACAGCAAAAGCAACAAAACCCCACCACATTTAAATGATAGGATGTGGAAAACCAAGAATCCTTTATAAAACACAGGCATTTCAATTGCCCCTTTGCACCCTTTGTGGCTTCAAGCAAATTGCATCAGAGATCAGCCCCACTCCTCACCACCTGGAAAAGCTGTGGATGAAGCTGGCTTTGAGCAGAAATCCAACACTGGCACCTGAGGCAGCAGCCAAGAGCATTTTTGTTCAGCTACCACACATGAGCTGTTTACACTGGGGTGCTTTCAAAAGCTACACTCAAAGGAGAAGTCAGAGCACAGCAAAATCCTCCTCCCCATCCCCAGACCATCCTCCCAGCCTTCCAGGTGGAGCTGTGCTCTGCTTCTTCACATCCATTTCTGGGAGATGAGCCAGCTCATCCTCAGAGCCTCACTTCAGTCTGCTGCTCTCACGTCCCTGCCCACCCTCCTGCCTCAACACCCAGCTCCATCCACACTATTCTTCCACCACAAAATCCAGTTCTGTGTGAGCTTTTGGGCTCTGGTCAGCACTTGGGATGGACAAGCCTGGAAGGATTGCACTGGGGACAGTGAGGAGAGGCTGAGAGCAGCCCCTTTTGTCTCTTGCAGGCTGCAGATACCATCCTGGTATTTAATATATTATCTGCCTCTGCTTTCTAGTGCCCCATTAGGAATGTCAGTGCCTCAGCTCACAGCTCAGCAGTGGAGAGCTGAGGATAAGGTATTTGGGGCAGTCTGCTTGATTCTTAATCACCAGCAGGTAATTAATCTTTTTAAGCCTCTCCCATTCAGCCTGCACAGCAGGTGAGAGGTGCAATTTCTGGCACAGACCAATCCTACATGGCTGAAGAGGGAAGGCACAGCAACACAGCCTCCACTGTGTCTCCTCACCACAACCCATTCCAGGGCTGCCAGCAGCAGGTCCTCAGTGCTGCTGTTGTCCTGTCTAGCCTGTGGTTACTCTGGGAAAGCTTGGATATGGTGCAGATGCTGCCCATGGGCACAGGGACACTGCTCCAGTGCCTACAAGGGAGAGCAGCCCATGTGCCACCTCGCTCAGAGGAGATCCTTCTGTTTATTGGCCACAACAAGGGGTGAGACTCACCCCAAAAAGAGGCATTTTCACCCCCATTTCCTGCAAAAGGTGCTGTCCTATAGAGCCACTGCAGTGCATCCCTCTGCAGAGGAAGCCAAGTCCTAAATCTGAGAGTTTATCTTCTTTATCGAGGTTTTGAATAAGCTGATATAGACAGACACAAACACACACGTGCCCTTGCTCCACCTCTCTTGGTTCCCTCTCATGTGATATTAAGTATTTCTAGCCTGAGGCAAAAGACACTCAGCTCATCAGTTCAGCTCTGTTGAGCAGATCCCTTGTCTTAGGAGGAAGCTGAAATTCTCAATAATTATTCTCCAAGAAGACCATAAAGCCATTCCAAATGTCTGTGGTGAGCCTGAGGTGGAGTTCAACCTCAGGAAAGGCTACAAGGACACTGGACTCCAGTGAGAACACACAGTGGAGTGGCTGCTGGAACAGATGCAACTCTTGCCCTTCTTCACATGCCCTATAAATGGCATTTCCTTAGTCCCCCAGAAATGGAGCTCCCCTGCTCTCCCACCTTTTCCATGGCACACTGAACAAGTTCAGCTCTGCAGGTGAAATGGTTCTGACACACTGGGACATGGAAACCATCTCAAAGGACAGCACTGATTTCATCAGAAACAGCAGAGCTGTAAAGAGCAGAGGATTTTAAAAGATCTGCATACACAGCTTTATCCTACCTGAAAGCTTTCTGCCCCTAAGGGCAACCTGAGAGCCACAGCAAGGTCTGAATTCCAGTGTTCATCTCAGGGGGAATGGAAGATTTGTAACGTGATCCACCTCAACAGACCTTCTGTGGCTTCAGCACCTCCTTTAGAGTCAACAGAGAGAACCAAACACTCCCAGGGTGTGATTCTTCCTCTGTTTGGACAAACCCTGAGGAGGAGGTGGACCACACCTGCAACTCCTCTGTTTCCCCAAAGGAGCCCTAAGTGAAGCACTCTGGGACATGGACACATCTCTGAGCACTGCCACCTGACATCCCAGGATGAGCAGATCCATCAAGCTGTGAGGAATAACGTGCACATCCCTGGGGAGATGTGAAGGTCAGATGCACTACCTGATATCACATCCCCACCTGTGCATGTCCTCCAGCTGCAAACTGAAGTGCTGCACCAGCAATGAGTGGCACCAGAGGATGAAGAGAGACTCCAGGAAAGGGGAAGGGGGTTTTGGAGAACTGAAGGAAACTCACTGAAGATCTTCAGGCAAAATGAAAGGGCCCTGGCAGATCCCTGTGCAGATCAAGGCTGCCACCAGCAGCAACAACCCACCAGCAGCAGAGACTGGCTCAGCTCCACCCTCCGACCCTGGTGGCTTTTGGTCTTTCATCCTACAGCCTTTAATTTACATTGGGATCTAAAGACAGCAGCTTAGGGGAGATATTTAGATAATCTGTGTAGCCCAACACCTTCCTGAATGGAGCCTAACAAATCAGATTCCTGCCCTGGGCTGTGTATGAATCGTTAGCACAAATCCAAACTGTGTCAATCTTCCTTTAATTACTGACCTTGCCCTGCTGACACAATCGGCAGCAATCCTTCGACTGTTTGTGTTTATAGCCTCCAGCCCTTTGCCCACTGGCAGATCCCACCCTTTTCCTGATATAAAAAATACCTTGTTGTCCCTGTTTCCTCATGTCAGCCTCACAAGGGAGTGAAAAAGCCAAGAGGTTCCTGGTTTGTTTGTTTGTTTTTCCCTCATATTTCAGTTTCAACGTATTTTACACCCGAAAACCCCCAGCATTTCAGCCCTTTGACTGTCCTACTTCACAAAGCAGGAAGGCAGAGGAAAAGTACCAGAAGGAAAAGGATAGGTGTTGCAATATTGGTGATTTTTCTCTGTTTAAACTAAAATGGATCAATCCCTCCAATGGAGCAGAACAGCCCAAATCCATTCCCTAGGGTAGATCTGGGCACTGTGTTCAGCCGGGGCCATGTGTCTGTTTGGGCAATCAAAATCAGGAGGTTAGATGAGCACAGCCATGGAAAAAACATCTTTGGGAAGTTGGGGTCATCCCCTTACACACACAAATCACACATTCCTTTGCTTGGTGTTTCTCCTTTCTGTCATCATATCAGTGCCATCAGCTGAAAAGCCATCAGAGTTTTCCTGATCCTGCACCAGGATAAACAGCAAGTCAGGAGGGGACACTGGAGACATATTTTTCCAACTCAGTAAGAGCCTGCAAAGACTGATCTGGGAGTGTCCTCACCCTGGGAGAGTCACTTCTCCCAATGGAGGCACCTTGTCTGTGCCAGAGCCAGGGTCCTGCTGAAGCAGCAGCAGTAAAAACTACAGTTCATCCTAATTTATTGCCCTGGTGCTCAGGGACCAGCCCAGAGCAGCTTCCCTCTGAGCTAGGCTTTGTATCAAACGAGGCATGACACTCCAAACAAAGGGGGAAAGTCAGAAAGGAGATAAAGGAAGAGGGAGAACAAATATAGAAGATATTCTGGGTGGATTGTTTTCCTCTCCTTTCTCCCCTGCTGACAGCCAGCTTTATCTCACCCACAAACTCCTTCCAGCTCTGACTAGGCCATGTTCATCCAATTTTTGGTGAATGAGCAAAGAAAGGCAATTTAAAGGGAACTGCAGCTATCCACACAGGAGTCTGATTCTGCAAAGTGCTTGAGAGAAAAGAAAGAAAGAAAGAGAATACAAACCACATGGGTGGAAATAGATGAATGTTTCCTTATGGCTCCTGATTTAGAGACATATTTTTCATATCAGGATTCCATTTCCAATTTTTTCTGTCAGCTAATGATTTCACAGTGGTGGACCACTGTTGAGGGCTGTGTATCTCCTTCCTCTTGCAAAGCCAGGGCTCAGCTCCCAGCCTGACAGCTGCCCTGATTCACAGGAATAAAAGGGGCATTTCTAGGCAGCCTCCTGCTGCCCTTTCTCCTCCATGGACATCTCCACCCCCACCAACCCAGGCCAGTCCCAGTGGCTACCCCAGGACACTCTCAATGGGAGGACACTTTGTGTTTAACACACATTCAGGCTACTTGTAGAGGTTTCCCCTTGAGTTTTGAGCTCTGCACTCAGCGAGAAGAAAAACTTCCCTCCTGTCCCACCCTCAGAAGGCAGAAAGGGCTGGAGTGGCCTTGCTTACCTCTGGAGAGGGGAACTGGGATTTGTTTCCATCAACTGGGGCAACCAGGAGCATGTCCTGCAGGATGCTGGTCATGTGCTGAGCCATGACCTTCTGCTGGTCCACACTGCAGTGGTTCTCCAAGGAGATGATGACGGGGTATGGTGAGGTCTGGAACGAGACAGCAACACACACCACCAGTGAACTCTGCAGCTCCACCAGTCTACAGCAGCTGGTGTGAGCCCCAGTGCTGTTTTCTCTGGGAATGAGTGTGTCAACAGCAGGGGCTGATATCCTCCTAAAGCAAGGATTTGTTAAAAACTGACAAATTGAACTGTGCAGTAGTTACTCAGATCTGTGCTGAAGCCTTCCAGAAATGATGATCCAATGGAGAAGGCATCCCAGGATGGGTCAGGATGCCTCTCACAGACTTTCTGGGGCACTCCCTGTACCTCCATTCTCCACTTGCACTGTGGGTCAGAGCACCTTCCTACCCACCTTCAGAGGAAGGACTGGGAAGGAGGCTTTGCTCAAACCCTTAAGTGATGTGAAACCTTCCTCCAAAGGCCTGATCTGGTTCCTTGTGCCCCTCAGGTCATTTGTGTGCTGAAGGCATTGTCATTATTGTCATTGTCACTCCTTTATGGCCCCAAATGAAACTTGACACCAGCTCCCAAGTGCACTGAAGGAAAACTGCTCAAAGCCCAGTGAGCCTGGACAGAGCTAAGGTTTTCTGAAGGCTGCTGCCACACAGAACTCCAGCCCTGCTCATCCCTTTTACAGCAGGATAGAAGCAGTCCTTCACATCCAAAACATGCACATGGGTTCCTCTAAACAAGAAACAGACCCTGAGACATCAAAGCCACAGAAATCACGGGCTTGTTGGCGTTTCCCACCAGGTATGCTCAAGATACTGGGCACTGTTGTCATTGCAGTGGGGTCCAGGATGCAGCTGTGCTGGCTCAGGTTCAAGCTCATCCTCAGCTGGTGCTCTCCCTGTCCAGCAACCCCCAGGAATGGATCTCTGCAGGAAGCAGAGCACAGATACCTGGACAGAAGGACACATCTTGTCCTCATGAGAAATGCTAAGGTGAAGCCATCACTGCTTCTGCTCTCTGCTGAGAGGGAAAAGATCTACACTCAGTCCTGGGTTGTGCAACATGAGGAAGGGTCCCTGGTGCTTACTTTGAATGCATAGTTCTTGATGGCCTTAATGACATCACTGAAGAGGATCTTGGAGGTGAGAGTGTAGCCGTGGTAAATGACGGGCTCCGAGTTGGGGCCGTCCCAGCAGTCCAGCTCCACACAGCGACAGCCTTTGGTCAGGGCTCTGGAAACAAAGAAGGCATCTGGGTTGGGCTCTACACCTTCTGCTCCACCTCCAAGGGAGGTCCACCAGGCACAGGAGCTGCCTGGGAAGACTGGCAGGAAGTTCAGGGAGCAAAGGAGAAGACAGGAGATTGGAAAAACAGGGAAGAAGACAAAGGATGGGATCAGGTGAAATCAGTGTCAGCAAAGAGATCTCAAGGTTGAGCAAGGAAAGCACAGAAGGATCTGAGAAGTAAGGTAGTGAAAGTCCAAGGCAGAATTATCCAAAGAATAAGGCATAGTGGGTGCCAGATGAGAAAGGACACTTATAATTGTGCCCCAAATCTTTCCCCAAAGATGGTGAAGAGAGGAGAAAATCAAGAGTGGCTGCAGTGGAAGAATGACAGCCTTAGAAGCCAGGTCACAAAGCTCAGATGATGTGATTTCTTCATCTAGATCTGATATGACATGAGAGAAGAATCCTCAGAGCTGGGAGGGAGGGAGAGAGCTATGGGAACTCCACCATAGCTGAGGAGACTGCTGAGGGCCAGTTTCCTAAATCAAGTCTATAGACTGAATTTCCATGTGAAATTCCCATCTCTACATATCCATACATATCCATTTTAACTTATTTTCAAATGTAGATTTCTCCCCCCATATCTGTCTAGGAGGTGATCTTGTCTCTTTTACAGTAATTCTCTAAACATTTCAGATTACAGAACTCCTTTAACTCATTGCAATAGAATCACAGAATCACAGAATGGTTTGGGTTGGAAGGGACCTTAAAGATCATCCAGTTTCCAACACCCTGCCATGGGCAGGGACAACTTCCACTAGACCAGGTCACTGAGAGCCCTGTCCAACCTGGCCTTGAACACTTCCAGGGATGGGGCATCCACAGCTTCTCTGGGAAACTTGTTCCAGAATCATGGGATTTTTTTTTTGCACAACCAAAACAGACATCTATAATTTTAAGACTCTGTGCGATGAATTCAAAGAGCTCCTGAGAAGTAACTTGTGCCAGGTTTCACTCCCTACACTTTTGACCTTGTGACTCCAGACAGTCATTGTTCCTGAGAATAAGATAAGTCATAAACAAAGACAGAACTGCAGTCATTGACTGGCTCCTAAGGAAACCCTGCCTCACCTGATAAAAAACAAGGAGTGATCTAAGGTGGGTGTACAATTACTAAAGGTCACTGCACCCATCTGGCCATGAGACATCAGCTGCTGTTAAAGGCAGACATAGGCAACACCCAAAGCTCTGTGCAGGAGTGCTGGAGGAATATCTGAGATGCTAAAAAGGGACCAGGTATAAGTCTCCTGATCACTCACCCTGCTCCATCAGCTCACATCCCATCTCTTCTTTTTGATTGCTCCAACCAGGACTCTCCAAAATAAACCCCAGTGTGTTTGTGGGGACGGTCCCTGCCCTGGGCCTCTCCCAAAAGGCAGCACAGAGCATAAGCACCATGACACTATGCAACATTTTGGCTCCTTCCAGGCCCTACACAGACCTGCAGATCTATCCCAGGAATCTTTGCATCTTGTAAGCTCCTTGCACCCTCTTGTGCCATATTTTGGGGAATCCAACATCCCCTCAGCATCATACTTTGAAAACACTGTGCCAGAGGGCTGCAGTCCAGCCTCCATGTGACTGCAGATATTTTATACTGCTTCCAAATGTAGTGATTATACATCTTACACTCAGGTGGACACCAGATGAGACCCAGGTCACAGAGCTGTGAAAACAAGGGCACAGCCAACCTGGTTTGGAAAGAGCTCACCCTGGAAAGATGGGCCAGCCCATATTACCTGGTCTGGTGGGATACTCCTTCTTGATCTCTTGCACCCATCAGTACAGGCACTTATGTCTTCTGAAAGAAAGAGAATAACCTCCCAAAGACACACACACACACACTCTTTACCTGATATAGGCCTCTGTGCTGCTTGGCCCTGTGATCTGGTCCTCCATGAGATAGGTGTTGTGTGAGGATGACACCAAGTAGTGACTGAGAGGCTGGGTCATGTCCTGGTAAACTTTCCGGTGGGAGGGGTTGAATATGTTCCCCTCATCTGACAGCAGGTACATCAGGAAGCCATCCTTGGTCATGGCATTGCCCCTCTTGGCTGCCAGGTAAACACACAGAAAAGCCCACACTGAAAATGTGACTCCAGCAGGTCGTGCCATCAGCTTCAGCACGGTGCCTCTGCTCTCCAGGGGATCCCAGAGACCAAATGTGCTCCCCAGGCAATCAGTAATAGCAGAGACATTGATGCTCTCCAGACAGGGATGACACCCCCAGCTGCCTGAAAATGCTTTTAAAGCCCCTTTGCAAGCGTGGCTTTTTATGACACTTAACGTCCTTGATAACATCTTAAAAGTGCCAGACAGACCTTACCTCATCTGTCTCTAGAGATTTACAGCATAAAAATCTCTGTTTGAGCATTTCAAGGTTTCTTTATGCTATCCCTGAGAAGCTGTCAGATGTCTAAACACAGCCAGATAAATCCTGTCTAGATTATCCAATGAAATACATGATTTTCAAAGAGTAAATACAGAATTACTCCCCATTTTGAGGGACTGAGAGAGATCTCAGTCTAATCCTAAAGCCTGACAGTTGCAAAACCTTGTCCCTCTTTTGAAGGAACACCAGGATAGTGGAAAACCAACCCATGATTCATAACTGGCTCCTTGAACACATCCTCCAAGGAGCTCCAGACTGATGATTCACCTACATTCTGAGCAGACAGACACTTCTGTGACTGCCTCCTAAACAGCTGTCACCTCCTTGGCCTCCACTCAAGAGATCTCATCAGCAGATGGCTTTACAGGTGCCCACCATCAAGAACATCTGCCTCCACCCCAGCTTCTGGAGAACATAAATATTGCTACATTCTCAGCCTTGAAAAGCCACATGAGGTCCTGGCATTTTAATAACACATCTGAGTCTTTCCCTCAGGATTTTCACCATCCTCTAGTCAAACCCATATCAGCCCCTCTCTTGCTGTTCAGTGCACCCAAAATCAAGCTGAAGAGAGATTTCCCAGCCTCTCCTCTGCCCTCCTCTCCTAGAGTTGCTAATGGTCCCCTAAGAGAATGGTGTTTTAGAAGCAGCTGTGGGGAGAAAATAATAAACACAACTGCAGAAAAAAGAAACAGCAAAGCAATTCATAGTTCACCAAAAAAGCAAGATTTTGAAGCAAACCAGCCAGGGTTTTCAACCTACCTCTTTCATTGGGCTCGTATCTCTGAATTAAGGCAGGGGCAGCCACAACAGCATCTTCTTCCTGCTGAATCTCATACAGGAACCTCACCAGGTTCTGGCAGGACATGAACCCTTCTGGGTCTGAGAACCTTTGGAAGATGCTGTCTATTTCCCTCCTCTCTGTCAGTATCTTGTAAAATTCCTCTATCTCATCATCCTCCAGAGCCTCTGTTTTGGACTTGTCACAGTGCTGTAAACGTAGAGGGGAGAAGGAGTGAAAACCTTCTTTCCTTCTGGCATAGGCCAGCCGTAATCTGCACCAGGGCTACACAACGCAGAACACAAAATAAGTGCAAAGAGTTACTGGCCAGGGAGTGGTCAGTGACAATGGTTCTCAATGGCAAGGCCAACAGCCATTAAAACAGTTACAGTTATTAGTATTTATATATTATCAGTGTGCTCAAAAGCACCAGGCACAGCCTCGGGTTCCATCACTTCAGTCAGGACAGCTCCAAATAATCTGAGCACAAATCGAGGGTCAAAAGAAATGTAGTTCTTGATCTCAGGAGGAATAAAGGGAAACAACTGACTCTCTTAACTAATGATAGAGTATGGCCAAAAATCCAGTAACTGAAGTGAAAAGAACCCTCCCTTTGACCTTAGTGGCTCAGACCTCAAGAAGCTGTCAAGACTCACAGTAGGGCTCTTGGCAAAGATGGCATCAGAACCAACTTAAAAACCCCACAATTGCTACACATGTGAATGTTTAGGTATGAAAAAATCCATCTCTCCATGGAAATTTTCCATTCTCATCCAAAACCTGCCAAGTAACAAAATCCCCTCAGATTTCAAATCAGATATAATCTTCTCAAGGAACTGTAATTCAGATTCCTCATCTTCCTCTGGGGGTTGAACTTTTCCAGTAGATACCATCTCTGACAGAGCACCACAGCCAAGGACTTGATTGACCATGGAAGACTGAGCTTGAGATATCCATGTTAATGTCCCCAAGAAGGACAACACCTTTTCCAGTACTTCCAATTTATTTAAAATACTCCCAGGTTCAATTTTTCATCAGAAACATTTTTTTTTCCTGTGGCAAATCCTGATATTAATTTTGTTGTTTGCTCTTAGCAGAATTCTTCAACTTGTCAAACCAGAGGAATTCAGTTGCTTTCCATCTTTGATCCCCTGTGACAGATAGAGCTATTTTCCTGGCTTTTATGATGAAAATGCCTTAGTTTAACCAGTCATACTAATCTCAGCCTAGCTCTGCCAATGATCTCAGTGATGGCCACGGTGGCTTTGGCAGTGTCCCAAGATTATAATGAGAGACTTTCATCCCCTGCAAATCCTTCACTACCTGTTTATGGAGCATACATAAAACCAAAGAACATTATCATGATGCCCAAGAATTTCACAAGCTGAAGTGATAGAAAAAAAGAGTTCAAGTGACTTCAGAGCCTGCTGGGTAGAAGCCATGGGCTCATCTCAGGGATGGGACAACCTGTGACATGCTCAGTACTACAAACACCTCCAAATTAGGTTTCAGAGTCCAGGAACTGTCTCTTCCTTGCTGCCTTCCATGTCTATGATCCTGTGCTGTGGCTCTGGCAGATCCCCCAAGCTAAGCTGAGCATGATGCTTAGCAACTGCAAGAGGAATATGAAGAGGGAAAGCAGCTGGTGGAGACAGCAGGGATGTTGTGAATTAAAAATGTTCTTTTCTTTAAGACATGACAGGGAAAATGACAAGATATTTCTTCTAGAAAACTGGCACTTTAGGTGGTGTGCCTCAGGAAATTTATTCATGAGTTGCCATTAAAGGCTGTGATGAAAAGAGGACAATAGCACTGGCACCAGAGTCAAACTCCAGGACAGATCAGGTGCACAGTATAAAAGTGGGTTCCTTCTGCTTTGGCTACAAAAGGACCAAATTAGAAAGAGAATCTCAACCCAAAATACCTTGTTGTACCTCCCATGTATGTCTCACAAGCCATGAGTCCTGAATGACCCTTGGCCTGCCAGCAAAAACACCTTTCTGATGTATCAGAATGAATATTCAGGTTGAAATGAAGTGAGCAATGAGAGGAACTTTGCATAATTTCTGGCTGCATTGCAATGTGTTTTACTCAGGTGTCTCAAACCTAGATGTGGACACAGAGCCATGTGATGAAAGGCAAGAATAATGTGAGAAAGTGCCCTGCAGCCCCCACTTGAGCCCCTGATCACCCTTCCTTCCTGTGACTAAATGAAAAAACCTCACTGAGACAGAAAGGATCACCCTTTAATAGGCTGCAATGCCCCAGTCCATCTAAGCTGAGGCAGGATGCAAACTGAAAATGTAATTGCTTTAGGAGCAAGACAGACCTTCCTGGAGGCAAATCAGCCCTCAGGAGATCTGAATTAACCTCCAAAGAGCCTCTCTTTCCAGTGGCTATACAGGAAACTTAACAATTACATGCCTAATGATGGTACTTCAACTAACTCCCTGCATTTCGATGGGTTGAATCAAGGTTTAACAATTACTTGGAGTCTTTAAGCAAAAAGGATTCATTTCATCAAGTTTCCTCTCCTAGAGCTCCCTTGTAACTATTGTGGCAGCAAAAGAGGTCCATAAAAAGAGAGGAGACTGTGCCTCGAAACTAAAAAAAATAAAATTAAAAAAAATTAACCAAAAAAAAAAAAAAAACCACACCAAAAAAAGAAAAAAAACCAAAAAACAAACCAAGGGTGATTTTTTTCAGGTTGTTGATGTCTGAAGATGTAGGAGTGATTCACCTCCTATATTCTTTAGGATAAGGAGATTCACACCCTGGTCCCTGCTGGTTTCATCTGCCCAGACTGCAAAGGAAGTGTTGGCAGCTGCCTCCAGTGGAGACACACAACTCAATCAGTGGATTCCCAGCCTTATTTCCACTCTTCCAGGATCTTCCTGGGCAGGGACTAAAGGATGGGATACACCAGCCAAGGCAGGCAGTACAACTGGAATACTTTGCAAGCTGAAATTCTTTAAGATCTTCCCTTAACTCCTGAGGAGTTACCAGAGTGATGTCTATAAAGCAAAGATAAGGAAATTTGGACCTCCTTTGGGGGAGGGCTGCCTGCTTGCAGGGAGGAGCAGGAGAACTCCTGCCCAATGCCCAAAACCACCCACGTGTTTACCACTGATCAGAAAAAACATTTCTGAAACTGCACACCCATTAATTCAAATCCTGCTTCAGAAAGGATGGAAGTTTGGAAATTATCCAGATGTTTTATCTCACCTCAGCAGGATGGATTCTCTAGAGAGAAACCAAAAGCTTAACAACTGAGAAATTTTCATCCCTTTCTTATCTTCTGATAGGCTCAGCCAGCAAGCTGAACCTTGAGAATTTAGAAGTGTACATCCCTGACCAGATTAAATATGCCTTGGGAGTATTAAATCAATCAGATTAGTCCTGGCTTGGGTGCAATGTTATGTATCTATCATGAATCTGGAAAGGTTTTTTTCTTAATTTTCACTTTTTTGTTTGTTTGGTTGGGTTGTTTTTTTTTTTTGTTTGGTTTGGTTTTTTGTTTTGTTTTGTTTATACCTGTCACTTGGCACCCTCCTCCTCTGAGAAGGTGAAGCTCTGGGGTCACAATTGTAACCAAACAAATTTCAGCCAGACTTAGGCATTGACATGCAATTGTGGCACACAAACTCCTGAGACCCCTGGGACTTGAACTTTGCTTCCCTTTTCCTTGCATTGTCCATGTTTGCATCTCATTTTCTGCTTCATGGCAAAATTAGGCATCAATTATGAAAAAGATCTTATCAAAAGCATTGTGCTACCCTAACTTAGAGGGAAGCAATTCTTCTGAGCAATAAATTATTGAGCACCAAAACCTGACAGTCCTTCTGTCAGAAGAAAAGAAGCCAGGAGTTCACTTTAGGTGAGGTCTCCAACCCAAGCTGAAACACCTTGACCTCAGCCAAGAGCAAACCTTTTTTCTGCTTGCTCCCATTACCTGGAAAATCTTCTTGGCATGGTAGTCATCGACTTCAATGTTCACTTCTTTCAGGAAGTCTTTGAGCTCTTTCAGGCTCATCTTGTTGTCTTTGTTTTTATCAGCTTTCCTCAGGCAGGTGTGAATCCAGCTGCAGGGGGATGTAAGGAACTCCTTCCAGGTCAGTGCCCAGCCTAAACACCTAAACACCTTCTGCTGCACGGGGCAGGGGGGAAATCCTCCTCTAAAGGCTCTGAGCCACCTCTCCAGCTGCTGTAAATCAGCCTGGCCCCCTGAGCAGCTGACACCACCTCACCTTCTGCTCCCACAGAGCAAAACTCAGCCTTGGCACACGGAAAATGTGCTGTGAAACAACTGATTGTGACCCTGGAGAAGCTTTTCACCATCTGGCCAAGGCTGGATCAGCTCTCCTTACCCTGTAGGAGTTTGTGGCCACAGCCAGAAACAGTTTGATTTCTCTTTTATGACAGAAAGTACATTCTGCTCCAGGCGGTGAAAAGGGGATAAAGGAAAGAATGAGAAGAGCTCCCAAGAGGAGCTTGGTAAACTCATTGTCATGGATTTGTTCAATACTCAGTGTATCATGGTGAATGCTGAACTCCAAAAGAAGCAGCAACAATAATTTCTGAACTCACCTTCAGCATATTTTTTAGGGATTTCTACCTGTATCTCCTAAGAACTTTGCTGTGAGCAGAATCAAACCAAACTTTGTGGGTCTTGGCCCCCCCTGATGAAATGCAAGGGTCTGTTACTGTGTTGTACTGTGATAATATTTCATAAGAGCTTGGCTTTGAATCACTTTAGTGTATCTATGGATGTGGAGTAACTGCTATAAGAATGTTCTTCTTAATGTGCTGTCAGATAATTTGAACTGGGTCTCCTATTTTCTTTCAGTCTCTAAAATCATGTTAGACAGTTGAGACACACTGCAGTTTTAAACACCAAAAAACCCCTTGCTTTTTGCATCATGGAACTGACTGTCTAATTTGTTTCACTGTCAAGTAAGAAAGGTCATCCAGAAAAATATCTACTTTTTAATAGGAAAAAAAATTATCAAAGTAAGAATTTGATCTCCAAGAATAACCTTCCATGTCTCACATAGGAAACAATGCTTCAAACTCATTCCAGAAAAAACTTTTAAAAAAAATGCCCAACCTGAATGCTAATCAGAGTAAAGCTCAGAACCAGCAAATACCAGCTGAGACATATAACACTATAACATTTAAAGTGAGCCTTTCAAAATGACCCCAAAAAAGGGCATTAACAGCCTTAGGGCTGTAGACATAACCCTGGAACAGTGTTCACCCAGCTACCATGCACTGAAATATTTCCCAGTGATGGAGATATGTGTAAACTGCTAGTGAGTATTGTTTGTCTCAGGGAAAGTTGAACTTTCTGACTTTAAAAATCTTGGCAGGTGCTAAGCAATGACTTCACCCCGCATCCGTCTTAGCCTGGTAATATTAATATTCCCCTCCTTTAGACATGGAAACCAAAATAAAGAGAGGTTGCACTTCCCAAGGACGCTCCAGAGCCCTGAACCAGGCTCTGGCTTGGACTGATTCCTGCCAGAAGATCAAGTTTGAGTCATGGAGCTCCCATGAGCAGAGGATGCTGTGCTGGGAGCACACCACACCCACCCTGGGGTGCAGAACACGCCCTGCACCAGCCCTGCTCCAGACAGGGGCTGCTCAGACTGTCACCCCAGTGCCACCCACTCACACCTGACCCTGCACCTCAGGTCCCCTTCCCAGCCTTCCCTAAAAACAACAGGCAGAAGGAACGCCCAAGTCTGGTGAGCCAGGAGGAAATCCAGTCTGCCACAGCCAGGGGTGCATAGAAACTACTCTCTTGTGCATAGAAACTACTGGGTTTGTGCTAACCACTTCAAAAAACCCCACTTTTTTAGGAGTCTGCATAATTTCCTCTGTTAATGAGCACCCAGAGGTCATGCATGTACCTAAAGTCCTCTCAGGAAGGCAAAATGTGGGCAGTAAATGCATCTGCCAAAGAGTATGCCCAGGTCCTACCTGTGAATGGAGGATGCTTTTCTCTTAGATCCCTTCCCTGGAGGCTGAGAAATACAGGAGGGAAATCAGAGAGCCCAGGAAGAGCCCAGGCACACACACTGGGTCCTCTTGCTGCAAGGGCAAGCAGCAAAGAGAGAAAAAGGAGAATACAGACAACTGAGATCTCAGCCTGTTATCTCAGCAAATAGCAGCATTCTGGCCCCAAAATACCCAAACTCCTCATCCATCTGGATCCCCTCAGCTTTGGGAGAGCTTAAAGGAGCTGGATGAACTAAACACTTCAATTGAAAGTCGTCTCATCTGGTACAAGCACCATTTTTCAGTCCTGGCTGTGGGTTTTCCTTTCACCTTATGCCCCTCTGTGGGCCTGGGTGGACTGGGAAGAAGCTGCTCCCATCTCTCTACACGTCCAGGGAGAGCCTGCCTCCTGCCTCTTGCTTTTAAAGGCTTTTTCAGCTCCAGGGCCACCAGTTTTCTCTTAGTTTCAGTCATCCCTCTTTGGTTTCTATCTGGCAGATATCCCATGAATGTGCTCAGAACAGAAATGCTGCAGAACTTCTGGTAAGTGCTTTCAAACCAGAAGAAAAGCTCACACATAAAACCCCAAACTGAAGCAGACAGTGCCACCCTGCTCAAATGAAAAGTCCTCTGTATTTTCTGGTCTGAAGTCTTCCCTGCACACATACCTGCAATGTTTGCTAAATGACCTATGCCAGCCCTCTGCAAGGTTGAATCTGAGGCTTATTAAAACAGAACTCTGTGTGTAAGAACACCAGAAATGCTCATCAAGTATAGGGGAGTTTTATCTGTGTAGGAATAAAGGACTGGAAAAATACATGAGACACTGAACTGAGTCCCTTCTACCACAGGCAACTCCATTGTGCTACAAACTGAACAAGTCCCATCTGAAACCAGCAGAGTTTTTGCTTTCAATCTTTGTTTTCAAATGCTTGCACATTCCTTACTTGTTTTGCAAGGCTTTGGGAGGCTGAAAAAGATACCCTGCAAGGCAATTCTCCAGTCATGGGGGACAGGCAGGGGACACAACACTTCTCATCTCCTGACTGTTCCCCTTCTGTGCTCACAGATGTGGAGAACACTCCTGAGGTTTAAGGAAGATCTGAGCAAGCCCACACTGCCAAGCAAACCCAGTGAAGGCAGACTAAATTTAAAATCCCAGGCTTTAATTAAACATCATCAAATTTCAAATGAGAAATCATGCTGTTCTGTAATTCCAGGTTACGTTAAATGGCCTGAGACAAGCCCAGATTGGAAGCCAGCACTGCACAGTAATTACTCTTCCAGAAATATGGTTTGCCTACCCACCCTATTTAGCTTCAATTCTCCTTTCCAAAGACAGAAAGGCACTTTTCCACACTGGAAATTTACAGCCTTCTTCCCTTGCAAATGTCATTGTTATTTTTCCCCCCTTAACAATCTTGTCTCTTCTTACAGGCAACTTTTTCAGCAATATATTTAACTTGATATGCTCCAGGGACAACTTTCTGTAGCCCAGATTTTCCCCTGCACACTGTGGGGTAGCTGAGGAGTGACCTTACAGCCCAGAGCTTGAAAAAGCATCCAAAAAAAACACTCATAGTGCAGGAGATAAACAGGACATCCCAAGCACATCAGAACTAATGGAGTCTGATTCTTTTAAGTGAACAGCACTGTGGCTGTGAAAGTACTTCTCAGACTTCAGAGAAGCCACAGAAGAGTAAAGCCTGATGAAAGCTCAGCATTTATGCACCATCTCCTTCTCCACCAGTGCATTATCACCCAGCAGAGAACCCACATGGAGTGAAGATTTAACTGAGGGCAAACTCCTGGTGCCTGTTCAGACTTGAGCTCCAGCTTTGTGATTTTGCATCTCCCCTCCTCTCTGATGTTTGGTGTCAAACAAGCCATGAAGCCCTCCCAGCCTTTTCTCCTCAAGAGGGGTATCTGTTTTCCTCTCTGATAGCTGAATATCTACCTTTGGGAAGATTAAAGGAACTTAATATTTTATGACTACTGTAGCTCTGTCAAATCAGGGTGAAATCAGCCAACAGGTTCAGATGTCATGGTCAGAGTCTCAGGCACACAGGGACTGAAGAAAATCCATCCAAAACTGCACCCACAGATATTCTCTCTTTTTATACATGAGATTTCTGTTTGCAAAGCAACTTACTGAGTGAAATGCAGCCCCAGGGAAACTTCCCTGTGAATTCAGCAGAGCCAGGATTTCACCCAATAACCAACCCCTCTCCATTTCACAATGAATTCACTCTCCTTTCCTGCTCTGTGCCTTTTCCTTTCTCATCTCTGCATTGTCACTAGAGCAACTGCAGCTTTTTTCAGGGCAAAGCTTCCTCCCATGCTGAGGCAAATAAGCAGTAATTTCACTCATGTCAGTGGAGCTACCCTGGAGTAAATTTGGCAGAGGAGGAGAATCAGTTCCCTCTCCTTGTATTACCAAGAAACACGGTAAACAGTGCAGGCTTTTCATGCCTTGCCAAGAAGCGCCTGTCCTGGAGTTTACTGCAATGCAAGTGAAACAGACCCCTGAAGAACACAAAAAAATAATGATTGTTTTATCTGGAGCTCCATGAAAGAGGGAATTCTTTGCTTAAGGAGCTACATTAAGCCTGACTCCACTCTTGCTGCTATCATTGTAAAACAGGGGGAAAAAGCACTGGAAACCATGGAGCTCACCCGGGTGCAGACTCAGGGCAAGAGAAAACCCAGTGCCCAGGGCCAACAGGGAAAAAAGGAGGTTAGGCTGCTATCCCCACCCACAGGGAAAGACAAGTGCATCTTTGTCCACGATTAATCACTTTGTAAGGCAAAGGATACTGTTGGAGTTTCTGTTTCTGGTTCATGGAGTTGCTGTGGGCTATGATTTTCCCAAGGCCGGTGATCCAGTGGTTGGCATCATCCTCTGAGCTCGCAATGAGGTCCAGGTTTTTCCGCTGGTCCTTGAAGATGATGGAAAAGCAGCGATACTCTGGGACATCCTTGGCGTATTTTTCCATACCTTCTGTTTTATGGCCTGATCTCACATCCCGAATATCTTCAATGGAGACTGTGGAAAGAAAGCAGAGCCTCCTGTCAGCAGGGGTTCAGTCAGCCTTATCTCTGCTTGGTGAGGGATATTAAAAAATTACTCCTTCTCCTTTTCCTGAAGCCTCTGGAGGGTTCCCTTCCCTTCCATAAGCTTTGCTACTAAAGAAAACTCAACTCAAAAGGACCAGAAATAGCAAGAAATTTTAAAAAGAAAACCTCTTCTCCATGTTCTTTATTTAACAAAGAAGCAGAATATGCTGTAGGTGCCATACTGTGATGTCCTGTTTATGAGACAGAAGTCACTGCCAAGAGTTTGGTTCCAAGTCCTCGGAGCATCCCTGACTTGAGCATCTCTTGACTCATCCCCCCTGAGAATGGGGAGAGTGGACACCACCCACCGGAAAATCCTAAAACCACAGAATGGTTTGGGTTGGAAGGGACCTTAAGTATGATCCAGTTCCAAACCCCTGAAATGGACAGGGATACCTCCCACTAGATCAGGTTGCTCCAAGCCCCATCCAGCTGGCCTTGAACAATTCCAGGGATGAGAAGTCCACAGTTTCTCTGGGCAAAATAAGAGGTGACTTTAATTAAGAGGAGGGTAAAGAACAAAACTGTCCTTCTTTAGGTTGCAAAAGAAGTGAGAAGGTAAAATTTAAGATCCCATCTGTTCCTCTCAGTCGTGGCAGTGCAAATTAAGGAGGCAAAGACCAAAGCTTCAGAGCAGTCTGGTGTCACCTGTACCCCATCCTAACCCCTGTTGAGGGTAGAATTTATCCTCCTTGCTGTAAGAAAACAAAACATTGTTTTCAAGATCATCCTTCCCCACTTCCATCTCTGCTCTTCAGCTGATGGAAATGAACTCTGAAGTTGCTCCAAGTTCGCAAAACGCACACACAAAGCAATCCTGAAGGAACAGTGTATTTAGAGACTTTTATTAAACAAATATAAGTAACAGAGACAACCCTGAAATGCCCTTGAGTGCTATCAGTGCCCTCAAAATAGGCTGAAATCAGGCAAGCTCCCAGCAGCACCTACAGCCTCTTTTTGTCTTTTATGGGTCACTTCAAACATCTACAAAACACTGGCACAGATTGCCCTGAGCAGTTATGGCTGCCCCATCCCTGGAAGGGTTCAAGGCCAGGTTGGATGGAGCTTGGAATAACCAGGTCTGGAGCTTTGTTGAAAAGCAGTGCATGAGTACAAAATATCCTCAAAGTTTAGCTGAATAGGAGAAACTTGCCTTTTAACATCTATTTCACCACTAAACTGCCCAGTTCACTCAATGTCAACAATGTAGAAAAACCCAACTCAGTGTCCACTGCACATTTTTGGCATGGCTGCCTTGGGATCATCCCAAATTCATCAGATGCTCATTAGAGGTTTGAAAACTTTCCTTTTTTCCCAGAGCAGTCATGATAATGCTCAGCTGCTGGAGAAAAAAAAAAATCAACAAAAAAATAACTTAAAAAACCTACCCAAAATCAGTGATTTTCCAAAAACAACACTTAACATTTGTTGTCACCAGATGCTGGGGTGGTCAAACACCTTCCACAGCACTTTGCTGCTTTGGTTCCTATACAAGAACACACCACGAGGAGCTCCCTGGAGCTGGCAAAGCTCTTCCCTGACAATTATGAGCCATTATCTTTGTGTGGTCTTTGATTATCACTTCATAAAGGCCAAGAGTTGATCAGCTGAGGGGAGGGAAGGAAAAGGTTGGGTTGGTATGAGCTGCTGTGGAATTATGTTATCTGGCCAATTTACCTTTGAGTGAAAGTTTATGGGTTTAAGTGCTAAAACCAGCTTAGAAAGGAAAAGTCTGCAACTCCCCCACAGCTGGGCCTGGCTGGTGATCTTGCCCTTTAACCAGGACATAAATCAAATTATAGTGGTTGTGCCTAAGGTGGAACTTCACCTTTAATGTAAAGCATGCAATTGTGTTTGGCCAGATTCAGTTCAATCAAAAAGTCTGAAGTTTATTTAGGCTTCTTTTACAGCCAGTGGGAAATAAAGCAGCTTTTGGAACACAACTGTTCTGTCCTATTCAAACAAAAACTTCAGGGTAAGATAAGTCTTACCCTTAATCCATGGCTACAGTGAACAGAAAGGAAGTCCAGGCTGGGTAACTCAGATGCAAACTGTCCATGAGTAGGGGACTCTCCTCCTCTCCAGGTCTCTTCTGCTTAGGGCAGTGAAGTGGAAGGATCATCCTGTTATTCCTCTCCACCTGCCAGCTGCTCACCACTGCTTGGCTCACAAGAGTTATTGTCCTGCAGAATGGCTCGTTAGTCTGCTTGTGCAATCAATCCCTAAACTTTGGGTTGGCAATGGCCTCGTGTTTCCAAGACCAGAAAATCTGATGTGAAATATTGGAAATTAAGAATGGAATTCTTTGGAAACCATTACGTGGCTGCATGAATCCACTGGAAAAGAGAGCTGTGTGGGAGGAAAAAAAGATTGAAAACCTGTGTCTGGAAGGGCTGCCTTGATCTCTTCAGGGTGTGCTGAGAGGAGGATGATGGAGATAAAAAAGCTCCTCAATACAGAAAAGATACAAGGAAGGCTGAAGAGAAAGACTGGTGTCTATTGTAGTCACACAAGAGACAGGAACAGAAACTATCACCACAGGAACTGTTAAAAAAGCAGGGTAAGGAAGGACACTTTTTATAGCTTTCCATAACTTGGTTGTGTGCACTGTTTTCATCTATCAATAAAAAAAGCTGAAGCCAAAGGACTCAGCCCAAGCCATCTGCTAAAGTTATCTCTTTTCTGGAAAATCTTAACCCAGCATGAGTACTTTATCAGCTGCTCCCAAAGAGAGAGTGCACTCTATTAGCAGTCCCAAACTGTGTGTTCGGCTGAGCTATCTGCAAGGAGAAATCAAAAATAACCGGGGGACAGAGACGTTTCACAGCAGAGGAACACTTGCAGCAAGGAGCCATCAATCACAGCTCCCTGCAGCCTCCCTGTGCCTTCCCCCTCACGCCACAGCGGGGAGATAACCACAAGCAGAAGAGAATCTGGGAAGCTTGCACCTCCTTCGGAGCGTTTGCGTCTGCTGAAGAGGTGGCTTGTGGAGAGCCCAAGGCATGACGCACAGCACAAGCAAGGCTGTGTCCCTGCTGGCCCCAGACACCGACTCACACAGGTTACATCCTGGTCAGCCCTCCTGGCTGCTGTGGACGCTGCTCAGACAGCCAAAGGCTCCCCACTGACACAGCAGCGCTCCCTGGAGCCAGAGGAATTCCTCCTGTCTGAACTACTCTCAGGGAGATGTTGAGAACTTTCTTTCTAGCCCTCCTTTCAGTTTTCATCACTGGATCCTGCTCTTGTGCTTCTCCCTTGCTGATTTTCAGCCCAGCACTCTTTTCCTCTTTCACCCCTGGCATCAGCAGGCAGGGATGACTCAGGCCCTCAGGATTCTCTTGACAGCCATTGTATTTTCAAGCAACTAACATGTATCTTTGGGGTATCTCTCTTGATTTGGATTTCTGTATTCATGGCTAGTTCAAGGAGCTTGGTGTTACACTTGAAAACTCATCTCCTCATGCAGATGGAACACTTCTTATAGTAAATCAGCTAGATGATCTTTAAGGTCCCTCCCAACCCAAGCCACTCTATGATTCTGGTGTAGAAGAGGCAGAAGGATGAGCCTGACAGTGCTCCTAATGATGAAAGCACTTGTCCCTGGCCTCTCCATCTCTTCTCTCATCACTGCTCCACAACTGAACTGTCCAGACTGTGCTGGGAGCATGAACAGTAAACTCTTTAGTAATCCTAAGGAATAGAGGGAAAGGAGGAACAGAGGCAGAGAACAATCCCTTTGTTTTCCTCCTGTTTGATAGGCAGCCCTTTGAGATGAGACATTTTGTCAAGAGTATTGTCAAGGGAGAAAGTAAGAAACTGACCCTGCACCTCCTGCAAACTACTGAGCGTGTGAAGGACAAGGATTGACAGGTGCTTCTCTTTTCTTGTGCCTTTGCTGATGAAGTGGGAGAGGAGGGTCATTGTACAGGCACTGCCAAAACAGCCTTCCTCAAGTTACTCCTCAGGGAAGGGGAGCAGCTTTTCACTCTTGGGGAAAGAACTCCTCAGATCCTTTCCCTATCCTCCCTGCTGTCAGTAACAGGGGATCTGTGCACTGTGCCATTCAGTCACACTGAATTACTCTGTCCCACTCTAATTGGCTCAGTAAGTCACTTCTGTTTACTGTCAAGAAATGCAGATGAGAAATGTGCTCAGCCCTACTTGCACACTGTCCTGCATGTCTGCAGAGAGGCCAGACCCTCACCAGCTGCACCTCTCAGCTCAGCAGCTTGTCAGGAACAGATGAAAGCTGCTACTCGACCCCAGGACCATCCTGCAGAGACACTACATGGGTTTCACAACACGCTGAGCGTGCCCCGTGTGCTGCTCCTCGTTTCGGTTTCACCCCGGCAAGAGCCGTTCGGCTGATTTCGGTTTCACCAGGGGTGCCTGATGCTAATGGCCAAACACAGATGGGATCAGGACCTTTGTAAGCTGCAGGAGCTGGAGCACTGTCAGCTCCCTGGGCTGGGAATACCAAAGGCTATCCATCAGCCTCATCCCTGAGGGATACTTCAACATAATGACTCGTGGGTGGGTTCAGCACCAGCCCCGCTGCGCCGTGCCCTACCGAGCCCTGCCGGCGTTGCTCTTTCATCTCCCTGTGTGAGAATTATGGCAGGTCCCAGCTGCTGATTCCTCATCCATTCTCTTCTCCACTCCCCCTCCACCAAACATGCTCAGCAGGTTGTTCTAACTCGAGATCTGCTGCACAGCAGTCTGCCCTCCTTGCTGGCGTGTGTTCACCAGCTGACAACCAGTGACACAATGCACACGCAATTTTACAGGTTGTTTGGAAATACCTTTTAATATAAGGTCTTTATCCAGTCTTTCAGTCCACCCATCACAGCTTGGTGCACTGAAGCAAAGAGAGTGATCTCTCTTTACATTCCTTCCACACAATCAGGGCCCTGCAAACTATTTTGGCGACCAGTTCCCACTTCCCCTGCCGCCACAGCACCGCTAAATTGGGATCCGAGGCTCCCAACACTTCTGCCTTTGCATTTAACATGTGCTATGGAGAATAAGGCCAATATTTGTCAGCGCTCTGCCTGTGATGAAAACTGTCCCAGCAATGCCTGCGGTGGCCTGATTGGAAACTCAATCGAAGACACAGGCAGCTCTGCCTCTGAAATCCTGTGTTTCATTGCTTGAGCGGCTCTGATAAAAACTAACGAGAGCCGCAGACAGACGGTTTTGTTTTCGCAGCCTTGCATAACACATTCACATCAGCAAATACTTCACCAGGGATGTCTCACACAACATGTCTGACCACGAAAGCAAGGATTCCTCAAGAAACTGCAGAAGGGAGCTGTGGGTGCAGCCAGCTACCTGCTGTGTGCACACAGGTTGCTGAGAGGTTCTGTTGACTTTAGACACTTATCAGGAACAATTTCAAGCTTTTGCTTCTTGACTCGAGCAAACACAGAGCAATATTACACCCTTCCTGTTCTTCTGCAAGCTCAGGACATTAATTCAATGGAGACAATAATTTATTCTTCCACAAAAGTGGTATGGTATATTCACTGCATGGCATTTTAAGGACATTCATAAATTTCACAGCAAGCCAAAAGCAAAGGAAAAAGTTTTCTGCTGAACACTGGTGCTAGGCTATAAACATAAACCTTTTGTTTAAACCAAGCAAAAATATCCTATAACTGTGCCAGAAGTCAGAGGAACAGGAAGAAATTCTGTGCATTTTTAATAGAGAGAATAATTAATCATCAGATCAAAATATGAATTTCATGACTTTAAGTTATAATACAGTCATCACTCGCAACACTCAGTAGTGCAACTGAGTTTAGCTCCCCTCCTAATACCGATTATTTTAATCAAAAAACAGAAAAAAAAATCCAACAACAGTAGTTTTTACATAAAGCTTTTGGCCAGAAATGGAAATATTTCAGCTACAACTCCTGACGTTCTGTCTTGACTTCACTGCTCGTGACTCAAGGATGCAGCCCCAGTGAGTCATCCCTGGTTCAGTGTGTGAAACTCTGCATGGTTCTCATGGAAAACGTCACCTTCCTGAGCCTCCAGGAGAGACACAGAGCAGGAGGTACCAAAGCATCATCCCTGGGGCCCACCTCTAGCACCCCTAAACCTAATTGACTTGTTCAGCCTTTTCCTTCTGCCTTTGAATATTCTGTTTCTTCACCAACTGCTCAAAAGGATGATTCATTGGAAAGTTTTCAACCATTCCCACAAATCCCCGAGTTGAGAGAGTTTTTAAAGGAATTGAGTCTGGCTTAAGTGAGCTCACACTAGGGATTACAGCTGGTTTAAGAAAATGCTTTCAAAAATCAATTTCACTGAAAGCAGCAAATGCCTTTTTGCTCTTTTTTTTTTTTTTTTATACCTACATGAGATCTGCTATTTGACCACAGCTAAACAAGACAGTGCTACTGACAGGCTGCTGCTCCTGCAGCCGAGTCCCTGTGCCCCCTTTGGCTCTCCTCCCTCACACCACAGTGATGCTCAGGGCTGGACTGCCCCAGAATGCACTGTTTTCCAGCTCCCTCACACAAATCTGCTCTTTGCCCCAAAACTGTTAATCCTGCCACTTTAACTCTGTTTTTGGAGGCCAGAGAGAAAGCACTGTAAAAGTCTCATGGGCCAAAGAAGCATCCACTCTCCCATGGCCCTACACATCAGTTAAGATAATGAGAGCAGCAGTGTGTTTGTGGATGTGGCTGTAGCTCAGACACAGGATGGAGCAGGCTGTGGTGAGAAATGGATTTTTAAAGGGGCTTTTGAACAGCCCTTGGTGCCCTGTGTTTCTGCTGGAGGCAACCAGAGAGTACACACAGGGCAGAACATGCTTGTTGGAAAACTGACTCAAGATGCTTCAAGGGCTTTTGGAAAAAAAAAAAAAAAAAGAATATGTGCCCTGGGGCCTAAATGGAAAATACTGAACAACAAGGAATTATTGACAATAAGGAAAAAATGGATTATTCTACCTGCCTAGAAACCATTTTGGAAGGACAGCTTATCCCCAAAGCCCTGTTTTAGTAATGCAGCTATGAAGACAACATCTAATTTAAATTCCCAGTTGTTTAAAATAAAGACAACAGAGGAAGGTACTGCTTGTACCCCATGTATCTGATCCAGGCAACATCTGTTCCTGTCACAACTCTGATATGTTTTTTGAACTTCAAACATCTGAGATTCTCTGTCTAACCTTGGCAGTCCCCAGTTTTATCTACTGGACTCCATCACACAATGGTTTACAACTGGCTTTTCCACATGGTCACAAGAACACCAACAGGAATAACAAGGAGCTATCCAAACAAAAACATAACCCTGGGTCTGCCCAGACTCTGCTCCTCTGAGGTGCATCCATCGCTGTCAGCAATGCTGCAGATAAGATTAGACCTGCTGCTAAACCTCCCAGTTTCCATTCTGCTCATCCTTTTTTCCATCCTGAAAAGGGAGCTTATCTGCAGCTCTGGAAAGGCTTTGTCCTGGAGAGCAAAGTCAGTTTCTGTTAACAAAGAAGGGTGACCCTGTGCAGAGTCTCGCCCTGAGGTCCCTGATTTTGGGTCTCAAATCATGGCCCTGCACTCTTCCTCTGATGTGAAGCCTTCACACAGGACCAAGTGAGAAGGCAGCTGTGGTGACAGAGCCTGCCAGAGGCCACAACATGAGCCAGGGGTAATCCACTCTGTACCTGGACCCACAGCAACCTGGGGAAGTTAAAAGATCCAGAATGAAACTTAGAAACAGCAGTCACTCTGAAAACTTGGGAATGGAAGGTCTCAGAGGATCAATAAAAGAGAATGGCAAGAAGAAACACGACCAGAAGGTTGAGGGAAGTGATTTTGTCCCTCTCCTCTGCTCTCATTATACAACACCTGCAGTACTGCAGCTCCAGGGCCTCCAAGGATGTGAATCTGTTGGAACAAGCCCAGAGGAAGCCACAAATATGCTCTGAGGGCTGGAGCCCCCTGCTCTGGGGACAGGCTGAGAGAACTGGGGGTGTTCAATGTGTAGAAGAGAGAATCCAGGGAGACCTTAGAGCCCTTCCCAGTGCCTCAAGGGGCTCCAAGAGATCTGGGGAGGGACTTTGACAATGGCCTGGAGTGATGGGACAAAGGGGAATGGCTTCATAGTGAAAGAGGACAGGGTTAGGTTAGCTGTAAGGCAGTGATTCTTTACTGTGAGGGTGGTGAGGCCCTGACACAGGTTGCCCAGAGAAGCTGTGGCTGCCCCATCCCTGGAAATGTTCAAGTCCCTTCCAACCCAAACCATTCTAGGATTTTTTGAAAATGAACATCCTTGGTGGCACAGCTTGGGACTTGGCAGGAGTCAACCCCGTCATACTCATCTCTGTCACTGACTTCCAGGCTCAGGTGTGCCTGGAGCACCTGCTGGGAGCAGCCCTGAGTGTCCCCCCAGCCCTCCCAAGGGCCTGGCCCCACAAGTGCAGGCCCAGGCTCACATCCTCACAGGAGCACGTGGGACAGCCTGGCCCAGCTCCCACAGCCAGACAGGTGACAGGGTGCAAAGCCTGGCCAGAGCCAGGGCTTGCCTTCACAGAGCTGCAAGGACAAGCTCTGCCTCCACTGACTTCTCTCCACTGCTGTTATCCTGATGACAAAAAAATAAAGAATCTTTCCCTGGGAGAGGTGTGCCTGCATGGGGCATCATGGAGCAGGCAGGTGCTGTGAGCTGTCAGGTACCATTGCTCCATCTCCACGTGCCACTCCTCAGTGCACAGCACACCCCCAGGGCACAGCAGGCCCTGCCCACAGTGGCACTGCCTGTCCCCAGCAGTGTGGCAATGCTGGCTGTGCCCAGTTACCAAAGTGTATCTGGAGTGCTGTAAACCCACCCAGACACACCCCCAGCCTGTGCCCAGAGCCCAGCTCAAAGGATTTGATCTCACTCTTTTTTATAAAAAATAGTCACAGCTGCACCCCCTCTCCATGCCACTGCCACAGCCTTGGACCCACCAGGGCTCCTCCAGGCAAACACCAGGGTCCCTGGAGCCACAGCACAAGGATCCCTTCCCATTTACCTCCAAGGACTAGGTGGGGTCAGCACTCTTGCTGTAGGTGCTCTCAGACCCCATAATTTGGAAACTGCTGGATCAGAGCGCAGGAAAGGAAGCCCTGAAAGTCATTCTTCTCAACTCACGTCCTTACCTGATTTAGAGTGAGATATATTATCAAGATATATTATATATAGCAAGATATGTATTATCTGGGAAGGGACTTTGGTTGTATATGGGACAGAGCTCAGCAGAGCAGGCATTCCCAGGGAGCAAACATTCACTGAGGACTCTCTGTTTGCTGTTGTTATGATGAGTTATTGCACTGAGAGACCTTTAGAGCCCAGCTGAGCTCAGGATCCTGCCAGGCTGGGCATCCAAACACCCAGGAGGGGACAGCCTCCAACCCAAAGCCTCAGGGGAGGTCTCACTGCAGCCTTCCCTTTTACAAGAAAGGAGGGAGAGAGACTTTTTACAAGTGCAGATAGTGCTGGACAAGGGGGAACAGTTTTAAATTTAAAAAGGAGAGATTTAGTTTAGATGTCAGAATGAAATTCTTTACACAGAGTGTGACAAGACACTTGGTCAGGGAAGCTGTGGATGGCCCAATCCTGGAAGTGTTCAAGGCCAGGCTGGATGGGGCTTGGAGCAACCTGGTCAGGGTGAAAGGTGTCCTTGCCCATGGCAGGGAGCTGGAACTGGATGATCTTTAATGTCCCCTGCAGCCCAAACCTTTGTGATCTGTGATTCAAAGCCTTTTACTGCTAGTTACAGGAAGAGAAAGAAGAAGAGTGGAGAAGGATACATAAAGAGATTAAATGGTGCCCAAGGCCAAGAGTGTGGCCATCAGGGTTATGAACCAAACCTATTTTACTCTGCTACATTACTCCTCCTACTGAAAACCTTATCACTGTTTGTGGGAGGAAGGGAGGTCATTTGGAAGACCCACCCTTCATTTAGTTAATTGGGATCATTACCAAAGAAATTGTGTAATTAACATATTTCAACATGCCATGAAACATATTCCATGTTGCTAATTTATCTCCTGGATTTCCAAGACCACAGTGATTAGTGAAATACGAGAGAAAAAAAAATGTCAGAAAATATGGAGAAATATGTAAGAAAAATATGGAATGAGAAGAAAAAAGATATAAACAGACACACCCCCTGTCTGATTCCATTTTGACTGCACAATTGGGTTCAATTGGGGTCCCAATTACAGTGCCAAGCTGGGTGCTGCTGGAACAGAATGGTTTTTCCTGTGCCATATAATGGTGATTGTAGTATCTGGGCTTTTTACAACAGGGCAGATCCTGGGTTTCCAAGATAAGGATGAGAATAGGCTTTCCTTCCCAGACACATCTCCTGTCAGCCCTTGGATTTCCCCATCTCTGCAGTTCCCCTGTGAGGCTTAAATGCAATTTTTCCCCAGGGCTGCAGGCAGGAAAGGAGCACACACCACACCCCAAATGCTCACACCACATCTCACACCGAGCATTAGGGCTTGGGCACCTGAGTGACCTGAACAATGTGGGGAGGAAACGAGGCAGCAGGGCTGCTGAGACCAGCACAGCCCACCCCACAACCATCTGAGGCAGCAGCTCATGAGCCTGGGCAATGTGGCCATTCCTGACACGGCAGATTCCTCGTGGCTCTCCCAGAGCTGACAGCATCACTCACTTTGTGTGTCACAGGAGGAATGAAGGACCTGCTCCCATTGCTCCAATCCCTACATCCACACCACAAAATGGACCTGGTTCAACCCAGGCTCCTCTGATGGAGACAACTTTACTCACAGATCTGTGACTCTGGGGATCTCAGCATCTTCTTTGACTCCTGCCATATGGTTTTGCAGTCCTCCTGGAGCTTGTAGAACCTCTCCTTCCTCCAGGAGCTTGACTTCACTTTCAGCAGGTGGCTGCCTTTCAGGAGGAACTTCAGGTCCTTGTCATCTTTGAGGCCTGTGCAGAAATAGAAGTGGTAATGTTTTAAGAGACAGCTAAAGAAATGATGCTCAAAGAGTTTTCCCTCCATAGGGGCAGCCAGGTCTGGGGAGGAGAGCAGAGCAGAGAGACCCAGAAATCCTCCACGTCACTTCATGATCACAAAAGAGGCTGAAGCCTTGTATGTTTCTTAGATTGAGGTTGAAGACTTTGTGTTGTAATTCTCAGGTGTTTTTTTTACAAAAATAAAATATCTCCTTCCCAGCAAATACTGTTAGGATGCAAAAAATACAACAAAACCAACAAGAGAACAGTAAAAGCAGAGAACCAACAACAGAACGGTAAAAGCAGAGAAAGGAAAATTGCATAACTTGTAACTGGAATGCTGTCAGGAACTTTCAAGTGATTTCAAATCTATTCTGCAACAAAATTTCCTTTGTGGAAACAGGAATACACAAAGATATCGCTTATCCTCCTCTGGCAAGCAGTGCCTTCCTATCCACGTGGGAATTCTGCAGATCAGATGAAGCTTAGGAAAGAAAAGTTTGGTGACAGGCAGAACAGATCACCAGGGCAGCAGTGAGCAGCAGCTACGCTCTCCTCATTGCCCAACCACCCGCAGGGTCTTTGTCTTTCTTACACCACGAGGCCGATGCAATGTCAAGTAATAACAACCAGACCTTCTGGTTGTGGGAACTTCAGATTTCACAACTTAGCCGAGATTCAGGAAGGCACTTAAGACACCTAGAGAGGCAACAGGAACCAACTGAGAGTCTGAAAACACAGATTTGGCATTCTACATAGTCTGGAGTGTCTCAGCAGTGCATGACTTCCACATACCTAAATACCTTGGAGAATCTGTCCCTCAAACCAACCATTAATTACAGACCTGAAGCGTGTGGGCTCAGGAGGGTGAGAGCTTGAAACATGAGAAACACACCCTGGGCTTTCTGTAATAGGCACCTTGCAGCTCTGTGACACTGCAGGAAAGGCTGGTTCAGAGCTGGTGAGGCAGCATTTCACTCTGCACTGCTGACCATGCACATCCCAACTCAGTAGGATTTTTTCCAACCTTATCTTGGCACTGCAAGCAGCCACTTGGCCACCTGCAGCCACCTGACACTCACCTCCAGGGAAATTCTTCACTATTACACAAATGTAACGTGGAGTCTCACAAATAGCATTTTTTTCATTGCAGTGTCCCCTGTGACACTGGGTTGGTTCTTCTCTGGGAGATGCAACTTTGAATCATTGGCTTTTAAACAAGGCAAGACAATAAACTACCAAGCATCACTTCAGGCTTACTTGAAAAACAAAACCATGAGATCCAAGGAGCCAAATTCCCAGTCTCTTGACACTCCATACAGGACTCTGAAGTGCCAGGTGCAGCAGGCAGCAGCAAAAACCAGCACTGTGAGTTTGTAACTGGGATACACTGGCCTAGAGAGAGCATTTTAGGCTGCCAAAGCCTGAGATTCACATCAGAGATAAGTACTAGGGGTGTCCAGTGTCCACTTTGTGAGCTGCTCACACCATTTACTGGTTTTGCAGAGCCCAAGGAGCATGCCCAGAGCTGAGCTGGGCTGAAACATCCAGACCTGAAAGCATCTGAGTGAAGCTGGAGATCCTGCAAAGGTGGCTTTGGCCTCTCTCTTTCCTCACCATTAAATTAGCTATCTTGTTAATTGTCTTTCTCTGCTACAGCACTCCCTGGGCTTCTCATGACTGGTCTGGGGATTCCTAAGAGGGGAATTTGAATGCTTCCCCCACAGAAAACCTCAGAAAAAAAATCATGGAGAGAAGAAAAAAAGCTGTTGCCTGCAAAGTGCAGAAGGGTGACAAGTTGGGGCCTGGCACAGAATTCTCAGCAGTTGATAAGAAGCCAGATAATCCAGAGGAAGGACAGACACCACAACAGCTTCACAGGTTCTTGGTCTCCTGAGTTGTGCTGAGCTGCCTTCTGCCCTAAGGCAAAGATCCTCCAAGCACAGACTGCAGCCTCACTAACATCCCTGGAGCTCTCCTCAAGGTTCCTGGAGAGGAAACCAACTTCTCCCTCCTCCCTATTCACCCCCATTTCTATTCTGGCTCCCAGCTTGATTCCCTCTTTTTCTTCAGATCCCAACCACTCGAGGCATCATTATAGGACCAGGAGGAGGACAGGTCATCCTAGGGTGACATGAGGAGGAAAGCAGGAAAACCATCAAATCCTTTGGATGCCTCTGTCCCTAAATGTGGAATGAGAAATCCATTTAACCAGGGCATATTTTGTTCCACAGATCCTGTGTGCAGCATCTGTAACATGTCCTGCTGCCAGGACATCCCAAAGAGCTGCACCAATGCAATAAAGGCAAATCTGGATGGGCACAGATGATGGCCAAGGGCAGATTCCTCTCCTCCAGGCTTGGACCACACAGTTCAGACACAAGCTGGAGCTCAGAGCCCTTCCTCCTGTTCACCAGCACAGCCCAGCCAATGTAATAGCATGGTCAAAACTCTCCTTCTGCTTCCCAGGATCTAACTATGGGAGCAGCCCTCCCACTCATCCTTGGCCACTGTGCCTGAGGACCAGGACAGGTCAAATGACCAGCAGAGGAGGGCACTGCACATTGTTAAAGCAGGAGGGAAGGATGAAGATGGATGGTGCATGGTGGAGGCATGGCAAAGATAAAAGATGGCAGGGGCAGTGGCAGAAGCCAGGGAAGGGACAAGCTTCCCTCCAGGAGACAGCAGCTTTGGCCAGGGAAGGGCATGAGGGCCAATTGTGAGTGTCTGACAGCTCTGACCCTTTGATGTGGGGTCCTTTCAGATAAGGAGCAGTCACCCAGGGATGACCTGGGTCAGTGGGGACCCCAAGTCCTGCCTGAAGCACCCACAGGAAGGAGGGGCACCCCAGGCACCCCCACAGCCTGGGTCAGGGTCTAACAGCAGCTCAAACTCACACAGCTAAACTGGACAGTTTAGGGAACAGAGCCAGTGCTCCAGGCTCTGCCTCCTATGCCCAACCAAGCACTGGCACAGACTCTTTTTTTGGGTGAGTCACCAAACTTCTGTATTCCTACCTGCACCAGCACTTTGTTAGGCCAGGGATGCAGTGTAAGACACTCTGATCTGCTGATACAGGAACCACAAACACACCCCTGATGTGTCAGTGGGACATTACTCTCTGCTGGTATTTGAACTGCTTTCCAGAAAACAACCCCACCTTTTCTCAGCAGAAACCTGAAGATTTCTTCCAACAACCCCAGGGAGAATCATGGAATGGTTGGAGTTGAAAGGAACCTTACAGGACATGGTCAGGAACACTTCCACTGGACCAGATTGCTCAAAGCCTGAAGCTGAGGAGTTTTGTAGTCCAGAGCTCCATCTCACAGCAATGAAAACTCATATCAAAGTAACCAGAGTCATTGTACACATACATCATTTAAAAGTTAAAAAACACTGTGCAGCAGGACAAGGATATTGACTCCCAGCTATATAACAACATTTAGCATGAGAAGCACAATCACTGCACTGAAATAGCTGTGCAAATCCTGCCTGAAGCACGTGGCAGCACTGTGTCTTGCTTAGCATCCTCTCTAAAACACCAAACACACACTTGGCATGCAAAACTCCAGAGTGTCTTTCAAGGGTCAGGATCCCCTTTATTGCAAAACATCAATCACACACTTCCTGAAGAGAATATATTCAGCACACAGTGATGTTCAGAGCAAAAATCATGTTTGGCCAAGGTAGGAGCGCCTCAAGCACACACAGCACTGCAATAACCATCATGTTAATTCACTGCACTAGGAAGATTTAAACACTGAGACATCAGAAATTTAACCTTTGGCGTATCTAGCCCAGGTTTACAGCAAGCAGGAAGCACAATAAAACAGTAACTGTCACGGTAGGAGCCAGGCTTTGAGTTCACTGGAGAGATAGCTAGGTCAGACTGTGATAATCCATATTGCTGCACTGTTCTCACAAATCTGCTAATCTGATAAAAATTAATTACAGTCGCTATAAAACAAGTCTCCTCCCACCCACTCTCCTCCTACCACCTGCTCACAGACCAGGCTTAACTCAGGTTTGCTGGTTTAAAAGGGCAGAAAGCCTTTCTGGTAAAACCCAACGAACTCAGGTGGGAAAATGGCCATTTCCCGCTTCTATCCGCCCTCTGTATCCACAGGAATCAAGGAACTCGCATCCACTTGGGCTGTGCCTCCAGAGAGCAGGAACCAGCAATGAGTTCATAGCTAGGCACACAAGTTATGAAACTCCGCGGGTTTCCTCCTTCTTTCATCAGCAACCTCTGCGTGGTTCCTGGGCTCTTATGGCAACAGGCAACAGGCACCGAGCAGGGCTGAAACCGGGCAGGAGAAGGGCACTGCCCTCCCCAGGCACCCTCAATCAGCGGCAGCTCGGAGAGCCCAGCAAGAGATTTGGGAACCTACTCTTTGATGCCTCCAACGAAGCGGTTCACACATCTGGCGTGTGGTTACAGGCAAACGAACGGCAAGGAAACCTCGGGAAATTAAAAATAACCCCGGGGTTTGGGGTGGAGCGCTGCCTGTGCGCACGGAAAAGAGAAAGGAAGCGGCTGCCGGTGCGAGGAGGGTCTGCCCAAGCTGTCCCTTACCCAGCCTGATGCCATTCAGCGCGGCCACTCTACGGCTCTGCTCCAGTAGCATGTTCTCCTGGGACACGGTGCGCTTGGGCTGCCTGCGGATGCACTGCATGATCCAGCGTGGGGCTCGGGGAGAGGCGCCGGCCGTCGGGAGGGCTGGGGGGCCGTGCCACCCCTGCAGGGATCCCTGCTCATCCAGGAGCTCCGGCGGGCGCGGGGTCACACGGGGCTCCGAGGAGCGGGCGCGGGCAGCGGGACAGCGGCGGCAGCGGCGCAAGGCAGGGGAGGGCAGAGTCCTGCTGGGGGTGGGACTGTGGGAAGGCTCTCCGGCTTCACACACTGCGTGCGAAATTGAGACGAGGAGTTTGCCGGCAGCTGCCCAGGTAGAAGGAGCAAGTTTTCCACCGGTCACACGCCAGTGGGATTTTACGCATCTTTTCCAGAGGCTGGAGAAGTCCCAGATATTGTTTGCGGCTCTTAATCACTGCCTTGGGCTGGTCAGATTGTCCTGCCCACGAGCGCCCGGATCCGAGCGAGCCTGGCCCCACCCTTTTCTTCTCTGCAGAGCTGCTCCGTGCTGGTCCCACTGACAGGCACTGAAGACGGTGCCTAAAACACCCCTTAGCCAGGGGAGATTTGATCCAAAAGATGCTCGGAAACTGAGTTTTAGTGCTCTTCCTTTTCCACCAAGAGAAGAGTATTTTCCTGAGAGTGCGGAGAGTGTCTTCTCTGCCACCGATTTCCTGCGTGACTTGGGTGAGTTACTCACCCCTCATTTCTGCATAGCTTTGGGTTTTTTCCTGTAATTCAGATTTACCCTACACTCTGGTACAGGAATAAGCCCCCTCAGGGGTTTAACAAGTCACTGATTACACAGAATCAGGGAATAATTCAGGTTGGAATGAACCTCTGGGGCTCTCCTGTTCAACCACCCATTCAAAGTGAAGAGTCACCTTCAAAGGCAGATCTGATTACTTGCAGCCTTGTCCAGGTGAGTTTGGATACCTCTAGGGATACAGACTCCAAAGTCAATTTATTTCCCTGTACAAGAGCTCAGATGTTCTCAGAAGAATTTGTTTGTTATGACCAGGATAAATGTCCTTTGCTGAAACTCAGCCATTCTCCATTGTCCTGGCAATGGCTGGGACTAAAATCCATCTCTTCCCTAGCCATGACCTTTACTGAAGGGGAAAACAGCAGTTATACACACACCTTGTCACAGACCTTTTTTTGTTGTTGTTATTGCCTTTGTGAGCTGCTGCTGCAAGGGTGAAGGTACTGCAGGGACATGGGTCAAACTGGGGTGAATGTCCCTTACTGCATATCAGCATATCCCAAGAAATTTGACATCAAACCACACGTTTTTATCCACGGACCTAAATGAAGGCTCTCCATCACCAGCCCCTCATCATATTCAATACAGGTTTTACAAACATTATCTCTGTTTCTGGTGTCTGTCAATCCAGACATTTTCCCCTTCTTTCTCTGTAGTTTTTAGGAAGCCTTACCAACCCTCACAGGGAAGCACTGAGGAGTGGGTTGTTTGGCCAGCACAAGGGCAGGGTCAGAGTCATTAATCACTGCCATACACTGCTGGCAAGAAACTCTTCAGGGACAAGGCAGAGCCATTGCATGGTCTTGAACAGCAATACATCTAATAACTCTTTATTTACACACAGCCCTTGCAGATCACAGACAGAAAAGGATAATAAAGGCACTTTCTGGATGGGACATTGCTGAACATGTTAGCCAGACAGCCTTTCTGAGCCCCCTGCACAGACAAGGGCTGGATGTCAGAGCTGTAATCTCCATGGCACTCCCCTGGGAGCTGGGAGCTTTGTTTTTACCCTAGCAAGGAGGTGTGCACCATGATGTAATGGCTGGATGATATTTATTAGCTATCAGCCTCTGAGCACTTCCCATATTTCACATTGTGCTGGAGAGGACTGATGTAATTAAAGGAGTGGGGAAGTCTCCCTTAATTGCCTTAGCAAAACAATTTGCTTCTACATACCAGCTCTCCTGTCCAGCAGCAACCAGCATCCCATAGGGATTGATCTGGGAACACAAAGAGCCCCTGTGCTTCACTTTCTCATTAATTCCTAATAGCAGTGCCAGTGACAGCTCTGCTCCAAGCTTTCCATGCCCCTGGAGCACATTTTACTGTACTTAGCCCTGAAATTTGCTCACACACAAAGCACAGGGTGATGAGTTTAGATACCTCTCCAAAACAGCAATGTGTTGTGAAGGCTTCAGAGATATAAAGCAATTCAAATCAGTTTGTTTTCAAAATGAAGATGAAATAATCGGGCCAGAAATTCCCTGCTTTGGGAAACAACTGAGCTGCATGTATTTTGGTCTTGAGGTCATTTAAAGACAATGTCACAAGACAGACACAAGTCACAGAAGAAGCCTGATGGGTAAGTGGGATGCTGGGTGTTGATGTTACACAATGCTGCCGTCACACTCCGGCACGGGAGGAAGTGATTCCTGCAAATGGCTCACGGAAGAATTCTCCAAGCCTTATTCACTGCAGGTAACTGCACCTCAGTGGGTCCTGCCATTTTACCCATATGACCAATCCCAATTAAATAAATGGCCCTGGTCACATGAATGAAGTTATCCACGTCCCTGTGCCCAGGATGGGGGCTGTGCTCATGGCCCTATCGATTCCAGCTGGATTACTCACAGAGCAAGTGGAAATCAATGTGAACGAGGATGTCAGAACCTGGTCCCAAAGTCAGCAAAGTGCTTGAATATCCAGGAAACAGGCACTCACAGATGGAATGGCTGTAGAGCCTGGTAGGAAATGGGCTATGAGAGAACACCACGATGCACAGGCTGCTCTTCAGATGATTGTCCAAAATTAATTAATCTCCATCACATCCTTACAAAAGGAAGCTAATGAAGCACTATTACCACTTCACACTAGGAGAAGCACGTTGGCTTTTGAGTTCTTTAGAGCTGGGCTTGTTCTCCCATCACCATCATATTTAGGCAACACCAAAAGTGGTGCAACCCTAATTCTGATCTGTCTCTTTAGAGCACACTTACAAAAAATGATGTGATAAAACTCAGCTGCTGATTTTCCCAGACTTGTGATAATTTAGGAGCAGAATAAAAGTACCTGTGCTGGTGATGGCCTCACCACTTCCCCATCTCATCATGCACACAACACAAATTATAACTAGTAATGCCTATGGGAACTACATAACAAATAATAAATGCCATATTGAAGGGAGATTTTCCCACTAAAGAGGCCAAAGGTTGTGCCTTGCTCTGTGTTTGTTACCAAGAAGGAAAAAAACCAGGTCTATTTTACATGATGCAATTCTTCCTACTGAAGAATGTGACAGAAAGGTGCCTTCCACATCTGCAGGGTCCCACTTGCCCTGTCTTTCCCTCTGGAGTCCTCTCCCTTACTTCATCCATGCCCTACCATATCCCACCTGTGGAAACTCTCTTTCCTCCTTCTCTGCTATCTCCAGGACACCATCACTGCTCTCAGCTTATTCTCCCCAGTGACACCTCACATCCTCTGGAGGACCAGGCCTTGCTGTTGGCACAGCTCCTCACCTCCAACAAAAAATGCCTGTGGATCCTCTACACCATCACCCCCCTTCTTGCTCCCTGTGGGGAAGTGGGGATCAGGGAGTGGGTACTGAGTGCAGATGCATGGGTACATCCCTGGCCAAGGATGCTGCTGCTTGTTCCCAGTGGGTGCCTCTTCGGAGCATGTGGTATGTACCAAGTTCCACCTTGTGGTCACACTGAGAACGGGCCTCTCCAGGAGCAAACCTCCTCCTCCTCCTCTTCCTTACACTGACTTTTCCTGCCCTCTCCCTTTCCAGGCTGCTTGAGAGGTCCTGCTGAGCTGGGGCAAAAACCATATATATTAAACCTTAAAATTTCATACAGGAGGAGTTCTCCCAAGTCTCATTTTGTGTTGTCCTCCAAATCACTGCCTAAAGCCTCCCTCTGCCCTGCTTGCTGGCTGGAAGCCCTGTGATGGAATCAGCACTGTCACCCTGGCCAGCCTTTCTGTGTCCTTTGTCTGTCTCACCTTGTCCAAACGGTCTCTGGGAGGAGGATGGTCCCTTCTCCAGCTCCAACAAGTCCAAGCAGCCCATCTCTCCCCAAAGCAGGCTGGCTGGGGAGGGCTGCAGGCCCATCACCCAGACCATGCCATCTGCCAGCTTGCTGTGGATCAGAACCAGGCTGGGGAATGTGCTGGCAGCTGAACAGTGCAGAGCCCTGGCCCTGCTTTGTGTAAACGAAGCCAGGCTGCCTGCTCAGACATTTCACAGACAGACCAAATCATGACCTTTATTTGTGAAAACCTTCATTCATCTTCCTGCCAGTCCAGGTCCCTCACAGGGAGCTTGGAGCAGTGCAGGGAACAGGCTGTGACCCATCAAAAGCTACTGCCCTGCGCTCTTGATGAAATCCAGGTAAAACAAAACACCCAGCTAAAGTTCACTGCACTTGGGAACCCAAAACCAGACTGAAGGTTTGGTTTGCTCCTTCCACTGGTCCCTTCATCACAGTGCACAGAGAGATTTGGCTGCAGAGAGGGAGGCACTGAAACAAACACTGTCTTACAATAAATTACAGCTTTTCCAGTAGCTGGTGTGGAAAGAAAGTAACTGAAAAGAAGGATATCGACTTGATTGATAGGACCAGGATCAGCAGCCAGGAGCACTTGGGCAGATCAGTTGCCCAATTCCCAAGTCATGTTTCTGGGAACATGCTAATGAAGATGTTCTCTTCATAAACCCAAAGTCAGTTGTAGGTGGGTCCAAGACTCATTTTTTTAGAGGCCACTTAACAGCTTTTCTCAACATTTTCTTCTAGAGCCGAAATTTTTTCTATAGGCGAAATACAGTTCATTCTCAAAATTCTGCAGCAGGGCAAAATTCATGCTACAATTAAATTGCACAACTGAATTATGCAAAACTAGGGGACTTTTTTTTTCCTAAGGGATTTATCTGGAATTTCTCTAACTCTAGCCAAAACCAGCTATTGAGACTTGTTGTGTGGTACCTCAATACAGGGCTTTAAAAGGTACCATGTGAGGGGAAGCCTGAGGTGTGAGAATTTCCCCACACACAATGTTTAGGCTGGCTCATTTAAGGTGTGGAAGTATTTCAGTTTAGAAGAAACTCTGTCAAAATCTTCTCTGCCTGCATAAAGAAAAAAAGAAACCTCTATGTCTGACCAAGGTCTGCAGCCTTCTGGTCTGTTGGCTTGGCTGAGTGAGGACTGAGACCCTCACCCATGAGAAGGACCTCAGAGACACATGGCTGAGGGGGGACCAGGAGAAGATGGGACACAATCTAGATCCCTATAAGCCTAAAATTTCTTAGAGATACCTGAATCGACCCAGCTGAATCCCACCCTGCGTGATCAAATCACCAAGTGTTTATCTGCAGCTTCCCTTCCAAAACACCTGCTTAAATATTTTGATGTTCCTGGAACATTCTACTTTGCTCTCAAATCAGTGACACCTTTGGCTCCCAGGCAGCTGAGTTTCCATTCCTGCACAAACCCTCTCTCCCACACACACCTCTCCCTCTTGCTTTTCCCTGTATTTGGCTGTGTCCTTTCATCTCTGCTACCTCAGCACTTTCCAAGTGATTGCATTTCCCCCTTCTTTCATTTCCTCATTAAAATCTATTTTTCCCCAAGCATCCTCTTGCCCTGTCTTAGCTACTTTTGGACCTGATGGGGCTTTACACACCAGCAACAATCTCAGAACCAACTGTAGGCTTTAGTTTGACTAAAAGGCACTGCTCAGATGGGAAATTTAGCGACTTTTGTGTCAAAATTAAAAGGACCCAAAGTGAATTTTACTTGTCCTGTCTCAAAAAGGGACAAGTTGACTGTTTAATATCCTGAGATGTGCCAGTATCCCGAATTCCCCTTCACTACAGGGAACACAAGGGCTCACAAAACTCCCACGTTGTGCATGGAGCACAACCTGCATCAAAGGTGTGTGCTGGGAGCATTCTGCTGCTAGGAAAGGAGATCAAAGTCACCAGCTGCTCCAGAGCAGATCCCAGTTCATCCCAAGTCTGCATTACCTCCACCCATGGAGTCCAGGAGCCTCCTCAGTGCTCCCAGCTCACAAGGGCAGGTGGAGATGATTCATTTGGAAATTTCAGTGTAGATGTTAATCCAGAGGACTTGCTGACAGAGGAAACAAGGAAAAGGTCTGTCTTGTAGGATTTTACAAGCTGATTCTTATCCTGGGCTGTGGCAGAGGGCATTCCTGTGATGGGGCTGTGGCATTACCCTCACAATGTAGACACTGTCTTGGGTGAAAAGTCAGTGTATAAGAATAAGCCATAGTACAAATTAGCTATTCTACAGTCCATGAGCACAAGGGCTCCCAGTTCAGAAACAAACCAACTTCACCAGGCAAGAGAAGGAGTATTAATAGCCCACATTAATTCTGACATGGTAAATACAGCTGCTGTTATATCTATTTTGGAAAAAAAAAAAAAAAAAAAGAGAAACTGAAAGAAAGCACCTGAGTTTCAGCACAGAGCCAGAGACAAAACATATCCATGACTCTCAGTATCAGAAATTTCTGACAAAATACAAAGCACGAGTCTGATCCTGCTAAGAAGTCCACATGTGAGCAACTCCTCTTGTCTAAGGGGTCTGGCATTTGGAGTGACTTTGGCACTTGTGTGTGTGTGTGTTATGTGTCAAGGAATTTCAGTAAATACTTTTTAAAATTCTTGGCTCACTCAACATTTGTGTGTTTTTCTGCTTCAGACAAAAAAAATAGATTACCAGCCACTGAATTCTTCTTGGTCCCTAAACCCAGAGGACTAAATAATATTCACTGAAAAATAACTCACAGGCCAAAATGGGAAATGTTTTAACAGTTCCAGATGTGTTTCTTAGCTTTCTTTCCCCAGTGGCTGTATAATGAATGAGATACCTACAAAAAGTATAACATTAACCTCTGGTTCACCCTCCTGTCGGATTTCTGCCATCTGGGAAAATCACAGTGAAGATTTCATCAGCCTGGGGGAATCTTTTCACATTTCTGCTGGTAACACTAAAATGATTCTGTTTATGGGCAATCACTTATTGCTCTATCAGTTTATTTTTGTTTATAACACATCTGTAATAAGAAAACAGCCATCTCATGAAATAAAAGAAGTACTAGGGCTTTTCCCATTTCTTGGGGATCAAAATAACCCATTTCAGCCTGTAGCTATCACAGCCCTGAGTTAGTCCTGCTCATCAAAGTAAGTAAAATACAATGATGAGGTAACAAAGCAGTACATAAAGTCGGGTGAGGGAATAAGAGGGGATATTTCATTACCCCATCAGACAAGTCTCCCAGACTTGGTAGCAAGAGAACCCTCTTAAATCTCACTTGCTGCAAGGGCAGACAGAACTTGTTTTTTAGAAACATGACTTATTTTGTACTTGATATTTGCAGTGTCTCGGGGACAGCCCGAGCCCAGGTGTTTATCCAGGCTCTGTTGTCTCCACCGGAGCCCACAGAGTTTACTCAGCGGAGCACCCATCCCGCTCTCGGTTTCCTGCAGAGGGGAGGAGATTTGGATCCACTTTTCTGAACTTGCAGACGCTTCCCCAGCCAAGACACCCTTCCTACCAACACAGCTCACCCCACTAAGAGAGAAAAATCTGTCATCTCTCTCTGTAACAGCGGAATGCTCCATTACATCCAAATGAGAGAATGGGGAAGTGGGGAAGAGAGGAGAAGAGAGGAGGGAAAATAACGCTCTTAGGCAAGATAAGGGAGCTGAAACACGAGAGCACTTCCCCAGACTTACTATTGCAGGCGAGGAATGTGCCATTGGATTCCATGGCTGCAGCACGGGCCGCCAGCAGCAGCAGCAGGAGGAGCAGGAGGAGCAGGAGGAGCAGGAGGAGCAGCGGGGCCCGGCAGCCAGCGGTGCCCAGCAGTCAGCGCCGCCAGGCTCGCCCGGCTCGGCAGGGCCTGCGCAGGGCCCGCTCCTTGCCCTTGGCTGGAACTGCGTCCTCGCTGTGACTCCTCATTTATCTCTCCCGCATCCGCACGCCGCCGCCTGCCCCGCTCCGAGCGCGGCCAAGCGCCGCTCTGGCCCTGGCTCCTCCCTGCTCGAATTTGGCGTCTTCGCCGCTGGCCCGGCCTCCTCCTCCTGCCGCTGCTGCTGCTGCTGCTGCTGCTGGAGCTTCCAGCGATGCCTCTTTTCCTGTGCCTGCCACATTTTCGTGCTCCGCGCCTTTCCGGCGCGGCTTCCAGCAGACACAGAGCGCTCCCAATCCATCCTCGGCGGTCCGCAAATCACGGGAAGGGGCTTAAGGAAATGCCACAGGTCAGAGTTTAGGGCTAACGAGCTTTTAGGTGCTGGGGGAGGCATAATTCTTTTCGCAAGTTAAAAAAAAAAAAAAAAAGGTCAGAAGTTGCCAGTGTAAAAAAAGAAACTGTAACCACAAACGCTCGCAAAGGCTTGAGTTTAGGGCAGAAAAAAAGTTACGAGATTTGCATTTACGACAGCGAGACAGAAATCAGTGGAACTCCGTCCCCTCCTCCTGAGTTAGAAATCTTTGAAGGGTAGAAAGATGATGATGGCAAACAGGGAGAAAAAAAGGAAAGGAAGCCACTGGAAGAAAATAAGGTTTCCCTCTACTTGTATGTTTTTTAGTAATTGGTTTGTTATTGTTTATGTATGTTTCTGGTTATTTAGGTTATCCTGATGCAAACACTCGATGGAGTTACTGACAGATTCAAAGCCCTCTATCCTCAGCAGCTCCACTAACAGAAGTCCCTCTCTGATGGTGACAGATACAGAAGATATGTGGTGAAAAATACTTTGGGACAGTTTGTCCCTCCCTGCCAGGAACTGGGCTGCTCCTCTGAGAGCCCAGACCTTGTTCTCAGAGAGTTTTACAGTCCACAAATACAAGGCTGCTGCCACCACCCAAGCAAAACAGCCCTAATATAGCAAACTCCTCATGCTAGGACAAAACTAAGAAAGCCAAACAAGTGGAGCAAAAAAAGAGCACAGATTTCACCCCTTGACTCCTCCCAAGTCCACTCTTCTACCTCACAGTCACCAGCTTGGCATGGGGAGGGCTCATCTCCTGCTAAACACTTTCCAAAGGACCCAGGAAGGAACATTCCTTTTTCAAACCCACAAACATTGATTCAGATGGGGCAAACTGGCAGCTGCTGGCAGGCAGGACAGCAGCTGGAAGCACCCAGAAGATTCCTGGTACAGCCTTAAAAGCTTCAAGGTAGGGAGATTTTGGGACAACACTTCACAACCTCTCACCCTTTCAGCTGATGGGGAAGAGTAGTGGAGGGAGTGTACAGGAAGGCTGCTGGAGGAGCCAGCCAGACTGGAAACTCCAGTAAAGCTGAGGTGGTGAGGACATGATGGTTTTCACAAGAGAGGAAAAGTAGAGAAGGGCAGTTTGAAAGTGGTGACACAAAATGGGACTGTAGTAACTCCTTCCCTGTTCTCTGTCACACCCTATTGCATCCTCACACTGCCTGGCACAATTCCTCACTTAGAGATGTGCTGCTCAGCGTCCCTGTGCCCTCTGTGGCAAAGGGGGCAGTGCAAGAGAGCTCCATTATTCCCAGAAATGACATGGACCATACTGTGGTCAGAACCTCTTTGCAGCAGCATGGGGTGCACTGGCACCATCACTCTGCTGTGAGCACAACCATCATTACCTCAGGCTGGACAGGGCTTCACCAAGGAAACACAACTCAGCTTCTCTGCCACCATCCCTTGAGAGTTGAAGATCATCCCCTTCCTGAGAGCTCACTGTATCTCCTTGTGCTTCCTTCTTGCCATGCTGCCTTTTCCATGGTCATAGTTGAAGTGGAAGCTCGAACCACAGAATCAGTAAAGGTGGAAAAAACCTCCCAAGATCATCAAGTCCAACCATTAACCCAGTATCACCATGTTCCCCACTAAACCATATCCCCAAGTGCCACATCCAAAGGTGCCTTTCAGGAAGTTTCACAAAACCTTGCCTAACTTTTCATTTTTTGCCATTCCATTCACTCTCCTTGCTTCTGTGCATATCAGAAGCATCACCAATTAGGCTGCTTGGAGCACTTGGGGACCTTTTTGCCACCCTAAGCTAAGTCATCACCATCTCTAAATCCTTGATAGGCTTGGCATGTGTATATGCTCAGAGCAAGCCAGCCAGCAACAGACAGTCCTGCACTTCTTGCATTCATCAGAAAGTACAGCAGTCACCATCAGAGAGCTGATATGCTGCAGCAAACACCCAGGCTTGGAGATCCACAGCACAGGTCTCATCAGAGCCATGTTTCAGAAGGCTACAGTCCTTTGAGTTGTATTTCTGCATGTGATTGAATTCCCTTTCCTTTGTATTGCTGAGAACAACGCACATCCAGAGTAACAATGAAACCAAAGGGGTCCGAGGAGCCACTGAGCTTCTGTGAGCTGCAGAAATCCTACTAATAATAAATATTCTAAGAATAATATAGCAGTTTAAGAATGTGAATATGCATTTTTTTTTCCTTGTCCACACCATCACTTCTGTGCTCATAAAGAAGTAAAGTCAGGGTATTTCTAGGCCTGGAGTGTTGGCATTGCCTTCCCACAGCAAAACAGCCCCTGAAGAGTACAAGGTCAGAGCTGTGATATTTTACTGAGGGACAAGGCCTAAAACCAGGACACATCTCGATCATCCCCTTTGCTCTCCAGCCACAGAAGTGAGGCTGGGAGGAGTTAAAAGTCAGGCAGGCTGGGTGAGGAGCCTCTGTAACACACCCTGCAACACGGATGTCCGTATACAAAGGTGCCAAGATCATCAGCTGAACTGGAGCCCTGCAAAGTCAAGATCTCCCATTTCTCTCTCTCCTACCCCCCTTTGCATTCTCCTCCCTTGTTTGGAACACACGGCCCAGCCCAGGCAGCAAAGAGCATTCGCAGAGCTCAAAGCCAAAAATGTCTGCAGGGTTCAATTCCACAGTGAACCATAAATCACAGCAAACCTAAAGCAAAGCAGGTTACCTGTTTCCACTCTGAAAGCATGACTCAAGTGTTGACTTAATTGCACACAGTGGAAGGAGCAGCTTTTCATCTCACAGGAATGCTACACCGCCCGAACACCGAGTGTTTCCAATGGAGAAGATGCCTCCTGGCTCCCTCTGCCCTTCAGAATATCCCACACACCCTCCTCACCCCACTGAAATATTCCCAACCACCTCTCCAAAGGATAACAGCAAAGGGCTTTGTTTGCTTTGCAGAAAGGTCTCAGGATTTCTGCCACCGTTACTCAGTGTAAGAAGCATTTGGGGGTTACACGGCCAGCAGGGAGCTTTGGCAGCCACGTGGGGCTGTTTCTGTCAGCAGGAGAATTACAAAAACCAACACCAAAGAAAATGTCGTATTAAATAGAGTTCATGTCAATGCGGAAGCGGGACAGGAATTCTCAAACACTTTACTTATGGTCTGGTTGTTCACTGAAATGTTTTTTTAATGTCTTTTCCCAGTCTGTTTACTGGTTGAGATGAGGTGTGTTACAATCCTCAGATCATCAGATCTCTCTCTCATTTAAATAGATTCATAGAATCACAGAATAGTTCAGGTTGGAAGAGACCCTAAAGATCACCTCATTCCAACCCCCTGCTATGGGCAGGAACACCTTCCACTAGGCTGAATAAATAAGTCTCTAGCTGATGGACAGCAAAATGTAAAATTGTCAGCTGCCTTTTGTGTTTTGGGAAGTGCCAGAACTCTCCCCAAGGAGCCAAACACCCCAGTGGGAGGCCAGGTCCAGGGCCCCAGTGACTCACCTGCCATAAAGGCAATCACTGCTCTGGTTATCAGCACTTGTCTTTCATTAGGTGGACACAACTCTTGTTGCTAACACTTCCCTGCCCATGCAAGACCTGGGATTCCTTGGACTGATCCTGCCACTGAGTCTGCTCCATCCCATATTTACCTATCAACAAATTTCCCCAGCACTCCCAGGTTTGCAGCAGCTGCCAGTCCCTCACCTGCAAGGAACACATTGAGCTGTGGGGAAGTGCAGCCTTGTGGCCCTGCAGGTGCTGGTGGAAATCAGCACCCTTGGAAATCAGGAGATAAATTGAAAAAAAGCTCAGGAATGGGATTTAGGACTGCAAGAACAGTGAGATTATTAGATTTATGGACAAGTCACTGGACAGATTAATTCACTGTAGTTTACAAACTAGGCTGGAATGGAATGAACACCAGCATCATGCAGCTCAGGGAATGGGAAGGGCAGCCAGATGCCTTGTTTATCACCAGGGACAGCTGTGCCAAAGTACCTTCACAGTAAATGATATTGATGTATACATCTGCATTTAAACCATTTATTGCAGCAGTTACTCCCATTTAGAGAGCTGTACATGGCCACAGGAAAAGGAAGCAACAGATACTGGGATGTGTAAAGCTAAACCTGCTGCTGGCAGAATCCTGTATGAGTCCCATTAAAATTAATGAGGTATTTCTGCTTGAGCAGAAGATAAATTTGACTTGCTAAGCCAGAAATACACCAACCTGACTTGTTGTATCTTAAGTATCTCGAAGGGTTTTCCTTCCACTTAGACTAAGCAATCAAGAGCAGTTCTAACCACCAAATAAAGCAATAAAACCATCAAAGAAGTAGTTTATTACTGTATGGTCACAAGTAAAGACTTAGGGAGTTGTCACTTCAACAAGTCTCACATTGATTTCAGGCTGAAAAATGTTATGAAAATAGAATTTAAAGCAAGATTATGCATAAGATTTAGAAATTAAAGTCCTAGGTTCCTCTGCTTATTCCAAAGAGTTCATTATAACTCTTGGAATTTCAGTATAAAGGAAACAGTTAAATAATTTTACATCAGTTCAACAGTGCTTGGTATTTGGACATATCACCAATTTTGTCTTCAGACTAATTCTGTGCTGAAAGTTTTATTTCACATTTGTTTACCTCATTTCTCCCACTACAGGACAGATTTTGAGTTTCTGAGAGTAATTTTTATGCATTTCCTTGCTTTAACAAATGTAGGTTTAAATGTAGGTTTAAGTAGGACCTCTCATGTTAAATTCTCTGACTTTAAATATTTTGATTCTGGAAGAATGAAAATGTCTTTACCAGAGAGTTGTACAGAAAAGTACATTTAATCTAAAACACTTACAGCAAAATTTTTTTGGGGGAAGGGACTCCAGAGATTTCTTTTAAAGCTCTGAAAAGCTCATCTATTAACAGTGAATGAGAAGCTCAAGGAAAACATGGTGCCTGCATTTCATCAGCCTCTCAGTTCAGTGCATCAGCAAACACCATGGATCAGCCACACAATGCTATAATTTATAACTGTGTGAATGATTTTGTGAATCTGACCATTAACATGAAGTTACTGTTGCATGAATGAGAAACAATAACCTAATTGGGGAAACTAATGATGTACTAGACTTGCTGCTATAAAAACATTGCATGGAGTGATTATCTCTGTTCGGAAAGAAGAACAGCAGGAGACCAGTCCCAGGGTCCTGCCACTTTTATCCACTAATGGCTCCTTCTGATATCTCACAGGATGAGGGGAAAAGGCCTCAAGTTCCACCAGGGGAGGTTCAGATTAGATAACAGCAAAAAATCCTTCGTTTAAAGGGTGGTCAGGCATTGGAACAGACTCCCCAGGGAAGTTGTGGAATCCCTGGAAGCGTTCAAAAGCCATGTGGATGTGGCAGCTGGGGGCAGGGACAGGGTTTAGTGGTGGACACAGTGCTGAGGTAACCACTTGGCTCAATGATCTTGGAGGCTTTTCCACCCTTAGTGATTCTCTGATCCCAGATTATGCTGAGCACAGACCCCAAGCTTCACAACCACAGATGTCTAGGCCAGCAAATTCATTTCTAACCTTAAAAACCACATCATCTGCTGTCAGGAATGCTTGGCATGTGTCTCTTTTTCCTTGCACTGCTGCCTCTTTCCAGCCCATAGCACTGGGGTATACAGGTTAAGTATAGGGGAGGGTTGATGATTAATGTTATAATGGCTCCTTTTAATATCTTCATCTGTCAGCTTAATTCCCTGCAACTGGGATAATCACAATAATTAGATGCAATTGTTCAGATCATTACCTAATTGCAGCTTTTTTCACTGTAGCCAGTTCATGTGACTTTTGAATGTGCAAAAATGATGGGAAGTCTGAATTACACCTATATTAGAGAAAATTCTACTAGATATAAGAATGCCCCACAAGTCTAAACTGCACAGGAGGATCTTGTGATTCCAGGGTGTGCAACACAGGTAATCAGGGATGTTACAAGTAATGTACTTTTATTTCTGATCCCAAAGCCTTAAAACTATGCTTCACATAAACACAGTGACATCAGACTTCCCTCCACCTCCATCTGAACAGGTCATGCAGAATCAGAAAATGTTCTTGAACAGCTAACATCTCCAGAGCAGATGTTTGTGCAGAAAGTGTGCAAAGAATTCCTGTGTCTCCCTTGTCCTAATGGACAGCCAGCATTTTTGGGTTAATTTATAATTAGCCATGCTCTTTGAACAGCCAAACATGAGATGGAGAGAACCACACAAACTGAAAGTTAAGGCCAAGAAAAAAAAAAAAAAAAAAAAAAAAAAGGAAATTTATTCAAAACAAAATTT
>VZRX01000405.1:894-12118 GCA_013398075.1 Notiomystis cincta | reverse complement strand
AAAAAAAAAAAAAAAAGACAAGAAGGCAATTTATTACTAGACTAATTTTTAGATTATGAAATTTTCTAAATTAATAAAAGGATGAACTTGTAAAATCTCATCAAGCGTATTCAAAAAGAGTATTCATCACCTCTGATTTAGCTTCTTATCAGATCTAGTTTCATTTTGTAAGATGAAAGTTAGGAGCACAGTTCAATAAACTGTCACTGAAGAGAGAGGAGCCTTTGAAAAGGATGAAGCAGACCAAATTGAGATGCTGAAGTATCTTAAAATAGAGTAAATACCCTTCAGAGAGGTGGTGTTTTAAGTCTGAGATCACACTCTATCTCTTTCTTACAAAGGGAATCATGAACCTTTGCTTTAAGTGCAAAGTAGAACTCAAGTTTAGATACAGAAGTACTACTGCCACTTCTAAAATCACACATTTATACACCTGATAGAGTCAAACGCAGCCACATTCCTCTGGCCAGCGGTTTTATTTGGGTTTTGGAAACGAAAACACCAAGGGGATATCGAGGTGCAGAAAGAACCACACAAGTTGCCCATCGAGGAAGTATTTTACTGGGCTTTGGTGCCTCCTCATCAGTTTTGCAAGCCCGGTGCAGCCAAAGCAGAAAGGTTGAATGACTCATTTCCTTCCTGCTCCGGTTGTCGAGCACCTCAACCATCGAATGCTTCCCACAGACACGTCCCCGCTGCGGCCGGAGGAGCCGCGGTTTGGGCAACTGCACACGGATGTGCCTTGGGAACAATTCCCGGAAAGTCACACTCCAACTGCCCCACTGCCGTGAGCATTGCTGCTGGGATCCCAGCTCCGAGCCTCTGCGCCGCACAAGAACCAGAGAACACAACTCTGGAACTGCCGTCTGCGCTTTGCCTTTGGGTTTGCGGCCCCGCAGGCACCTCCCAGAGCTGCTCAGGGCTTCCCTCATCCACCTAGTCCGAATTCTGCCATCAGCTACTCTTGTGCCCACCAGGGGATACTCGAATTGTGAAAACTTCATCCTCCTTGCTGCCTCTGGCCGCTTGCTTGGTGGAGCAGAAGGGGAGAATCTCCACCAGACACCTGGTTTTCCACAGAAATAGCGGGCAGACTCCTGCTTTTTATCGCTGTGGGATCTCCTTTGGATGAAAGGTAAAAAGGGCTGCTCTGCCAAAACATAAGACAACCCAACAAACCAGCTTTGGCTGCTTGATGAACAGTTTCACTTAAAAGTGTTGCAAGCCTGTGGAGTTTCAGCACGCAAACACACCAGGAGGACATGATGGGACATGTCTCACTGGTTTATGCCTTGTATTCTTCAACTCCAATCAGGATGAAGACCTGATATATTTCATTCCAAAGTGCAGCCCAGGTTAAAATGAGCTTTTGAAGGATTTTTCACCCTTTCTAATGCATCAGGGATAATTCTGGGCTGCTGGGGGGATGCAGGAGTGTGTATTTAAAAAAAAAAAAAAAGAATTTGCCCATTCCTTTGAATACAAAAAAAATGGAAAAGCCCCCAGATGCAAGCATTTCTTCTTGTATGAGGTAACTGGCTCTTTCCAGGTCAAAATCAACACTAATGAATTTCATGCTAAAGTGTAGTACTTTTGGTCATATTTTGATTTTTAATTGGTTGCTGATAGTTTCTGGGTGCTCCTGGAGGGGGAAAAAAGTGCTGCTCCTTGAACTTAAGTGTAAAAACAGTCCTTGGCTGCATAGACACAGAAGTCTCCATGTCGTTTCAAGTGCTGCAGGTTGTCCCAGCTGGCCACCTGTTTTTACTCCTCGAGGCTGCCAGTCCCTACTGATCCTGCCCCAATGTCTGCCAGACCCTGGTGACACAGGTATTACACAACTTGGGCATCTTATATGACATGGAGGCAACTGTAGGCAGCACTGTCCTAAGAGCAAAACCTTCCCTTGGGAGACCTCTCCTTGCTCAGGACCTTAAGGAAACTCCTATGTTAGAAATAAGCACTAAAATGTTAAAATGTAATGGAATTAGCTCCTCAAGTTGTCTGTCCAGAGACATGTTATCATACAAAACCAGTCAGCTTAATACATGGTTTGTTAGGTGTGGTTTTCAGCAGGGCATAATGGGGGAAAAACCAGTAATTTTGGGACCTCCACAGTGGGGCTGTTCCTTGTCTCAGTGCCTGCAGTGAAGGCCAGTTAGATGGCAATAAATGAAGGAAATAAATGGAAACAACATATACCTTGTTTCACGATTTCCTGGGCACAGTAAAGGGTAGCACTGATTGTGTCCTGCTATCCTAGGCAGGAAAGAAGATGCTGATTTCCTAGGCAGGTCCCAGTTCCTCTGGCTGGTGAACTCACTGCCTTTGATCTGCTGCAGGGCTCCCATAGAAAAGCACACACGAGCCTGATGGTTTGGCTGAGCCAGCCTTATCTTTCCCTACCAGCAAAAATGAAATAATACACTGGGAAAGCAAGGTGATAACACAGCTGTGCATTCTGCTGATGACAGACTCTGCGTGCCCTCAGGACATCACCACCTCTCACACTCTCCCATCCCACTGGGATAGATTTTCTTTCTCTCATACTGAGTTTTCTTGACTGCTACAAACACTATTTCCAGTGAGATTCCTCCCAACCTGCAGGAGCTAGGGCACAGTTTGGAGCAATTAAAAATTAGACCAGACCTCCTCAGTAAATCCAAATCTCTTCCTTTTCATTCCTGTCACCAACACCAGGTTGCTACAGCTTCATGCCCTCTCCTTGTTCTCTCCTTGCTCTCCAACCTTTGGCAGCAGATGACACTGTATTTCCTGGGATAACTCTACTTATGTCTCAAACTATCCTTGCAAGGGCTTTTGGAAGTAGCTCTAGCAAGCCATACTCATTCACTCAAAGTGAATAAATGGTCTCCTTCAGATGATGTTTTGGAACTAGAGCAAGATGTTCCTGATCAGTTGCACAGCCCTAGCTCAGCTGGCCTTCTGTGTCATTCATCTGTGCCCAAGTTCCTGGGGATAAAGGGATAAAAATCCATTTAAAACGACATCATCCATCACCCTGAAACAACATAGCGAGGAAAGATATTGTTTGGAGCTTGGCCTAAATGAGCAGTTTTCTGGGAGCTGAAAATAAGGTGAAATGTAAAAAGCTTTTCTCCTGATGTTCTTTTTAGAGGGGTTGGGATTCCTTTTCCTTCTGAGTTAGGTGGCAGTTCCTCATTGCTCTGCACCTTACAGGAGGCAGATTTTGAGTCTTCATCTTCTCCTCCAAATATTTCAGACCTCGCCCCATCCTTTACCAGTTGAGGGCCTTGCTCAGCACATCCTCACATTACAGACACCTGGAGCACAGACAGGCATGCAAGAAGGATTTGCATTTTTCCCTCTAACTAATTCACCTGATTCACTCACCCAAACCAGGAGAGCAGGCGAAGATCAGCAAACCCTTTGTGGCTGACAGTTTGCTGACAGTTTGCTGACAGTACTCTTGCCAGATAAAGGTAAGAAAAAAGGAGTTTAATTCTTTGTGCACAAGATTACAAGACAAGAAGGGCAACTTGGTAAAGTACTGAGGCACTGGGGCAGCACGAGACAGACGCAAGCCATGGTTTTCTGACAGCCATGGCTTGCATGAATGAGCCCAGACAGGTAAATCACAAGGGGGTAAAGAGTAGTAGTAGGGTGATCTCAGACAGCAGCTCCCAAGGTGGCAAGAAAAGTAGAAGGAACAGACTGAAAGTTTCTCCTCTTCCAAGATTTATTTTTGCATTTATAGAAATCCTGGCTGCTGTGTAAAAAGAACTTCCAAAGGAACTGAAACCCAGAAGGGAAGAAAGAACCATATTTCCTACTAAAAAGTGTCAATCATTGGGTTATTCCCAGCAGCATAAATTAGCTGTTGTGGAGTTCTGCCATGGCATGCCAGATTGCTTCCAGGACAGAAGAGGCTCACACAAACCTAAGCCATACATATATATATATGTATATATATGTATATATATGCAAACCTGGAATCTGCAGTGCAGGTCTGAGGTTCAGACATCTCCCCAGTGATGCCCCTGAAGGGTGGATGAACACTATTAAGCATCAGTTAAACATTTTTGTTACTGCAAAATCTTTAAGATCTGGAGAGATGAAGGCTGTGATCCACCACCAGGTGCCAAGAAATGGATTTCTACCAAAACTAGCACTGAGTAGAGCCTTTATGATCACAGGGGGAAATATTCTGGAGTGTGAAAATGCTAAGTTTATTCTTTAATTTGGGGACAAAGGGTACATCTGTAAGAAAAAGCCAAATACTGGCTTGTAAATCTAACCAGAGGCTGCTTTCCTTGTTAGTTTTCATAGACTCCTTACAAACAATTGGTGGAACCCCACAAAGTCATGGGGAGCACAGAATGAAAATCATTGATTTTAACAAAATATGTCACTGGGTTAAACTGTTCTGGGTTAGAGGTAATAACTTTTGAGAAAAGGAGGTCAGACTCTGTAATCCAATAACCCTCTCTGACCCAGGGATCTGGGAACATCTCAGTGGAGTGGGAGCCCCTTGTTCTGCTCTCCACCATATCTTCCAACTGGATCTCTGTGTGGAGGAGAGTGTGTAGGATCCCAGGATCTCTGTGTGGAGGAGAGTGTGGAGGATCCCAGGATCTCTGTGTGGAGGAGAGTGTGGAGGATCCCAGGATCTCTGTGTGGAGGAGAGTGTGGAGGATCCCAGGATCTCTGTGTGGAGTGGTATCCTGGAGGATCCAGGACCTCTGTATGGAAGGGGAGTGTGGAGAAAGCCAGGATCTCTGTGTGGAGAGGTATCCTGGAGGATCCCAGGGTCTCTGCATGGAGGGAGAGTGTGGCGGATTCCAGGATCTCTGTGTGGAGTAGTATCATGGAGGATCCCAGGATCTCTGTATGGAAGGGGAATGTGGCAGATTCCAGGATCTCTGCATGGAGTGGTATCCTGGAGGAATCTCTGTGTGGAGTGGTATCCTGGAGGATCCCAGGATCTATCTCTGCATGGAGGGGTATCCTGGAGGATCCCAGGATCTATCTCTGCATGGAGGGGTATCCTGGAGGATCCCAGGACCTCTATGTGGAGAGGTATCCTGGAGGAATCTCTGTGTGGAGTGGTATCCTGGAGGAATCTCTGCATGGAGGGGTATCCTGGAGGATCCCAGGACCTCTGTGTGGAGAGGAATCCTGGAGGAATCTCTGTGTGGAGGGTATCCTGGAGGATCCCAGGATCTATCTCTGCATGGAAGGGTACCCTGGAGGATCCCAGGACCTCTGTGTGGAGAGGAATCCTGGAGGAATCTCTGTGTGGAGGGTATCCTGGAGGATCCCAGGATCTATCTCTGCATGGAAGGGTACCCTGGAGGATCCCAGGACCTCTGTGTGGAGAGGAATCCTGGAGGAATCTCTGTGTGGAGGGTATCCTGGAGGATCCCAGGATCTATCTCTGCATGGAAGGGTACCCTGGAGGATCCCAGGACCTCTGTGTGGAGAGGAATCCTGGAGGAATCTCTGTGTGGAGGGTATCCTGGAGGATCCCAGGATCTATCTCTGCATGGAAGGGTACCCTGGAGGATCCCAGGACCTCTGTGTGGAGAGGAATCCTGGAGGAATCTCTGTGTGGAGGGTATCCTGGAGGATCCCAGGATCTATCTCTGCATGGAAGGGTACCCTGGAGGATCCCAGGACCTCTGTGTGGAGAGGAATCCTGGAGGAATCTCTGTGTGGAGGGTATCCTGGAGGATCCCAGGATCTATCTCTGCATGGAAGGGTACCCTGGAGGATCCCAGGACCTCTGTGTGGAGAGGAATCCTGGAGGAATCTCTGTGTGGAGTGGTATCCTGGAGGATCCCAGGATCTCTGTGTGGAGGCGTTGCCCATTTCCATTTTAATTAGAGTGATGTATCTGCCCAGACACTGCCAGAAAGGGATGACTGGCCCCTTTGTGTATGCATTTTCCACATGCTTCTCCTACTCGTTGGGTGTGTCTGGTTTGTAAATCCCATGTGGCCTGAGTGAAATTACAGCATAAGTGTTTCAGCAGAAGCACAGCAATACCCACTGATATGTTTTAGAGAGGGACAGACTTCTAAGTACAGGAAAGAAGTGCAGGAAACAAAGAAATGCTTCAAGTCAGGAAACATAAACTGGAAGCAAGTTGGAAATAGTTGACTCATGTCACGAAAGAGTCACAAAATAGGTCCACAAAATAGGATATTTGAAGAAAGAAACAACTTTGGCAGGACAGGGAAGCAGTGTGATAGGAGAAGCCAACCTTTAGAAACTGAGCTCTTTGGTACTTTACACCTGAAATTTCCACCATTCTCCATATCTGCAAATTTATTTGGGTTTTAAAGTCATTCTGTGGATGTTGGTTTTAGCTCTTCTTCAAGAAGAAGGAGTCACTTCTATGGTAACATGCAAAGGAGAACTGCATACCAGTGGTGCCTGTTTGGCTGCATCTGCAATAATTAGAAGATAATAGATAGTTTTGCCAGTGAAAAACATTTTACCCAATACACTGGTAAGAGAAGATGCCAGATTGCATAGATGGAACTATCTATGCCTGCTCAGTCACCTCAAAACAGAGATTTAATGCAATGTTTGTTTTTAAAGGTTCTCCTGAAAACATGGAAACCTTACCGGGACCACTGGAGGGCAGCAATGTCAAAGTGAATCATCCATCACTGCACTTCGGGAAATTACTTCGTGAAACCCCCGCAAAAAAATATAAATAATTAGAAATTATTTTCTGATGCCCAGATGCAAGTATGCAAATCAGGGCAATTCCTCTAGAAAAAGAGGCAGCACTGCAGTGTCAGTTCCCTTGCTTTTCCACATCTAAATAATGCCACTTGAAGCCTGCATGACTTGCCTTGTTGCCAGAAAATGCTAGTAATATCAAAAAATATGTGGAGTCTTGATGCATTCTGAACACCAAGAAATTGCATTTTTTAAAAAAATCAATATACAAGTGAAGGCCATTTTGTATATATTTTTATATATATAAATTTGAATTCTATTTATATTTGAGACAGGTACATATTTCTAAATTAATCCATACTGTTGTATCAACTCAAGGGGGAAAACCTTTGGGTTTTATTTTTAAGACTGTCCTAAATTTCATAATTTCAAAGAAACCTTTCAAACAGCAAGTGAGTGGGATCAGTAAAATGAGTGCTCCCTCTCTAAAGAAGTCCATTCACATTGTGAAGACTTTGGAGTCACTAGGAAGATAAATATATGAACTTTTCTGTGGGCATTGAAAGAATGTTATTGTTAGTCCAGTGTTTACACATGTAAGGAATACATGTTCACAAAAATTTAAGATTATAGTCAGACACAGTAGCCCATTGGTTATAAATATAGAAATAATAAGAAATGTACTGGCTGACTTACAGACCCAGGACATAACATCTATCTATATTTTTGATAAAAAAGGAGTGAGGTAAATAAAACTGGTATGGAGCTTGATATTTTTGTAAAAAATGTAAGAGACAGTTCCACTCTACAATTTTGTTATGCACACATAACATCTTACTCAATAATTGAGCTCCCTGTTTGCATTTAAATCACATCCAGCTATTTTATATGCAAAAATGTTCTGTTATTGTCTGTCTTAGAACAAGGAGAAAGAAGAAGCTGGGCTTGTCCTATCATAGTGTCAATTGGTATTTGAATTTTATTTGGATGCCTGAACAAATCACCTGATTTTGTTAGATTACAATGGGAAGGACTTTTTCTGAACATGTTACCACCAGAAGAAAGAATGGGTTTGGACAACATTAACAATTAATTTTAGAAGAAAGAATGGGTTTGAACTTTGAATGGTCCCCATGGGATAGCAAGGAATGTGTGGAGACCACTTGGGGAGTGTGAACAAAATAAATACAGAAAAGCAATATGATCCTGACAAGACAAGAAGACTACTTTAAAAAGTGGAATAATCCGTATTTTAACAGAACTTATGATTCTTCTAAGGTCTGTGACAGACATTTGGGCATAGTTTACTCCTGGTCCTGTAGACTGAGAGCTGATGGAGCAGATCAGGTGATCCTGGAGAGTTCAGTTTCAGATTCGTTTCCTCCAAGGAAAATCCCCCTGTGCTCCACACTGCAACAAGCACCAAGGTGGGGCCCTCAGGTGCCTGTTCTGATCCACACACCCAATCCAAAACTAAAATCCACCATAAAATTCAACCTTACATGGTACAGAGGGGAAATACAAAGTAGAACACCTGGTAGAAGTCATACATGGCAGTTAGAAAAAGTGTGTACATTTACACATATAAATATTTACACCTGTATATTTATACCTATAAATGTAGGATAAAGTAGCTGTTTGGTTGCTTTGTTGTTTTTTTCCCATTCCCTACATGTATGAGTCTCTCTTCAGTCTTTGGAACTTAAATATTTTACCATGGTGATAAAGAGGATGATATATTTGTAAATTGTTCTTAATGTTCATTATATTTATACAGAAATGTGTGTGTTCAAATAAACATGGATTAAACAGTTTTACAACAGCAACTGTGGCATTTATTTTTTAAGTTTATCTGAGTAAATGATGATGGCATAAAAATGGAAATCTAAGGAAAAATATTCCCTTGTCATACAGGAAACAATTGTGCATTGCTCTGGAACAGTGGTTTATGTTCCTCCTCCTGATCCTGCACTCGGCTTCTGGGAAGATGGATCTCACCTTCGCTTCCAGATTTTATGGACTGTAGTTTGAAAAACAAAATCCAGCTTCTAAGCTGAGATGATGTGCTTGGCAAGTTACTGAAAGACAGTAAAGATGAAAGTACAGAAAGTTTTTTCCACAGTCAGTTTTCATGTGCTTCTATATGCTGTTTTAAACAAAAACATCTGCTTTACTGTCACCATTTTAAAGGCTGGGAAAGAATTCTTTTTTAAAATGTTGGATTTTACTAACATTCCAGTTAGCAAACAGATGTTAAAATCAATTGTAATAGCACATGATGAGAAAAGTTGGACTCCTAATATGGAAACGTGTTCAAATGTGGATGCAGTGAATCTTAAATGCAAGGACCTACAAGCCTGCACAGAAACAAAGTTGTTTGAGAGCAAAGTCTGAACGAGGAGCAGCTGAGGGAGCTGGGAAAGTGGCTCAGCCTGGAGCAAAGGAGGCTCAGGGGGACCCTGTGGCTCTGCACAACTCCCTGACAGGAGGGGACAGCCAGGTGGGGGTCAGGCTCTGCTCCCAGGGAATAAGGGCAGGGCCAGAGGAAATGGTCTTGAGTTGCACCAGGAAAAGTTTAGTTGGATATTAGGGAAAATTTCTTCATTATCAAACATAGGAATAGGCTGCCCAGGGCAGTGGTGCAGTCACCACCCCCTAGAAGCCTTCAAAAATGTGTGGATGTGGCACTTGGTGACAGGGTTTAGTGGTGATCTCTGAAGTGGTGGAGTTGGTTGGACTCGATGATCTTAGGGATCTTTTTCAACCTTGGTAATTCTGTGATTCTATGAAAGCTGTGATCCTTTTCTATTGGAAAGCACAGGTACCTGGTCCTGTGTTTGTCAGACATCTGTGATTTCTCTGCCTTAATCTTTGAAACAGGATATTGCAGATTTGCCAAGCTTTCTCTTGGGCATGCTTCCCTTTTACACAGGGAAATTAAAACCACAGTAGTGCCTCCAGCTTTAATTTAGTGTTTTATTCCAAACACAGACTTTGGTGAGCTGAGGACTTAAAGCTCATGACACCCTGTAGTCTCAAGACTAAAAGAACCGAGTTGAATTTCAACCAACCCCACGGCCTTTGGCTTATCTGCTGGTGGAACACCACCTGTTGGTGAATTCTAATTATTTTTGCCATGGTTATTTTCCGTTCAGGGCTTAACATTGCCCAACTCATCCAAAATCCTATAGAGCCAAATGATGCTGACAGCGATGGAGAAGCCCAGGGACCACAGTCAGGTTTCTTCACTCTGAGCAAGACGAGTGGAGGAGGGGGAGGAAAAAGTAAGAAAGAATAAAAAGGCAGCAGGACAATGAGAAAATCTACACCAGGATGGTTTCTATGGAAAATATCAGCAGGTTCAGCAGAGCCTGTTGTTAGCAACCAGTGTACACAGCCAGGGCGCCGCAGGCAGAGCGGGGAGATGGATGGGTTGGGGTTGATGATGAATATTCCCATCTCCCTGCCCGGTTCCAGCGGCAGGGGTGAGCCCAGCCTCCTCGTCCCACGTGTGGGGAATCAGGAGAGGATTGAGCCTCTTCCCTCAGCTCCAACTCACGACCTGCACAGCGGCGGAGGGGGCCCCCCAAAATCCCCCCGAAGTCTAAATCCTCCTCACAAGTTCCAAGGCAACATTTTATTTCTTATAAAGTCGCGAGGCTGCTCGTCCTGAAAAGATTACAAGTACACGGCAGGGAAGAGACAGGGTACGAGCCCCTCAGAGACTCGGGGTGCCGCACTCAGCCCCCCGGAGCGCCGGCAGGGCTGTGAGAGGCGATGGCGCTGGGGAAGGGGAAAGGGGACACCGCCATTACCCCGCCAGGCCGTGCCCTGCCCGCCCGCACGGTCACTCGGCAACGGCGGCGAGAGGCTGAGGAGGGGCCGGGCCGGCCATGGCTGAGGGGAGCCCGAACGTCGACACACGGGATCACAGCGCCGGGCTGGACATGGCTGAGGGGAGCCCAAGCTCGGAGGAACCCAGCGCTGAGCTGGACATGGCTGAGGGGAGCCCCAGCCTGGAGGATCTGGGCACCGAGCTGGACATGGCTGAGGGGAGCCCCAGCCCGGAGGATCTGGGCACCGAGCTGGACATGGCTGAGGGGAGCCCGAGCCCCGACCCCCAGGTAACGCCGCGGAGCTGGGCAGCACGGGCACAGATAGCATAGCCCCAAATAGCATCACAGGTCTGCATACAGACCCTGCAAACAGCCTCACACCGACCTGCACCTACCCTTGGGACGCACAGACATACATTCACAGACCTCCCTGCTCACAGAGACCCCCCTGCAGTCAGCTTCACACGCAGAGACCCCCCTGCACTCAGTTTCACACACAGAGATCTCCACTGCAAACAGCCTCCCTCACAGACACCCCTGCAATCTCTTCACACACGGAGATCTCCACTGCAAACAACCTCCCTCACAGACCCCCTGCAATCTCTTCACACACAGGGATCAACACTGCAAACAACCTCCCTCACAGACCCCCTGCAATCCATTCACACACAGAGATCTCCACTGCAAAGAGCCTCCCTCACAGACCACACTGC
>VZRX01000404.1:0-13379 GCA_013398075.1 Notiomystis cincta | reverse complement strand
TGCCGGGGCCTCAGCACCCTCACGGCCGCCGCTGCCCAGTAGCCCATCTAACCGTGCCCTCTGTCGCAGGGAAACCACTCCCTCCTTGTCCTGGCACTCCGTGCCTCGTCCAAAGTCTTTCCGCAGCTCTCCTGGAGCCCTTTTAGGTACTGGAAGGGGTCCCAAAGCCTCGCTGGGGAGCTGCCACATTCCCCATCCCGGATGCTCCGGGGAGGGGAAGATCGGCCCTCTGAGACTGGAATGAAATATATGACAGATGGCTTAAAAAAAACTAAAAAAGCAATTATCAAAGGGGAAGGGTTTGGAACATGTCCTTTGAAATCCAAATTTGTTTAGCATTTTTAGCAGCTGAAATAATTTTTGGAGCATCTGATGAGAGCTTTGAGTGCTTCCTTCCCTCCTCTCCCTCGCCAAGCCATCCGTTCGAAGGCTGCCACTGGCACAGCGAGTTCCCTGCTTTATTGCTGTTGGAATTTTTCATTGGGGAATGGTGGAATGAGGGGATGAACCGCGATATTCCCGGCTGAATGTCCTTTTGAAATGTTCTGTGGCTTTGCAGAGGATGGAAGAACTGTACTCTGTGATTCTTCAAACATAACTACATGGGAATGTGTCTCATTATAGCTTCCCTTCCTTCCTCGCTCTCCTCTGTTCTTCTGTTCTCCCTCCACCAAAAAAAATGGGAATTAATCATTCCCCTTGTCCATTATCCATAGAAAGTACCAGATCACTGGAAAAATTAATGATATCCCGTACCTGAGGGGCGAGGAAGCACCTTTTTATCACAGGCTCAACTGGCCTGATGTGAAAGTGCTCCAAAACACTGCAGCTCCCCCAGGGAACGTGGACCAGCGGGGGTTAATTGGTGCGTGGCCCCACAAAGCTCCCCCAAAGCAGATCCAGGTCATGGAGAGCTTTTCCAGGCTCTCCAAAGAACCCAGCCCCAGGCAAGGGGCACCTTCCCTCTTGCACCTTCAGCCCACGGGCAGCTGAAGGGGCAGAGCCCGGCTCTCCCCGCTGGGAACCTCTGGAGATGCCTCACATGCAATGGGATGAGTCTCAGCAAAGAGGATAACAAGGCCCTGGAGGAGATTAAAGTTTGCTCCTTCTGGTGTGAATCTGGAGGACAAACACCCTCTAATCCCGCTCCAAAGGAGAGATCCAAGGCCTTTAAGTCTCTTAAGCCGTGTTCGTTCGGGCTCAGCCGGGAACTGCCCTCCGGCTCCACAGCTCCTTCCCGCTGCCAGGCCGGGGACAGCGGGGCTCAGTGCCAGGAAAGGGGCACATCCCAGCAAAGGGGGGGCTGTAAACCCCCAAATCCGGGTTTTGCTGTGCTTTCCAGGCACTGGGAGGGCAGCAAGGCCATGCACTCGCTTTGCTTAAAGGGGCTCAAGTCTCCAAACCAGGACTGTGCTTAGAATCCAGGAAAACTTGGCACAGTCTTGGAGCAACTCCCCAGGTCTGAGACTTGTTGGCTTCTTTCCTTAGGGTGCTGATGGAGGCAAATCCCAGGTTTCCTAGGATGGAGCTATGAAATAAAGCTGATTTAAATCGAGGAGATTCAGTCAGGGATACAGAGTGGGAAGCGTGGGGGCGAGTTTGGGAACACGTTAAATCTCTGTGGATTCTGGGGGGTAACCGAGATCTGACTCACCATGAGGTTCTCATTCAAAGTTTTCATGCCCGTGCCCAAGATTTCCACCAACTTTTTAACCCGGCCAGAGCCTCCTGAGGTGCAGTGAGCATCACCCAAAGATCCCAGGGCCTCCAGCGTCTCCTGGAAACGGTCCCAGATGGGCTGGAAAAGCAGCAGTTTTCCTCTGGAAATGCTGCCAATGGGGGCGCCCGGTGAGAAAGCTGGAAGGTGCTGCCAGGTGCGCTGGAACAGCGACATCCGGCTGGCAAATAAACGCGGCAAGGGAGCGAATCCGCGCGAAGGAGGCGCTGCCGGCGAGCGGGGCTGAGCGGGCTGAGCGGGCAGCCCAAGCGTGGTTAATGCAATTACACATCCACTTCTTGCGGGGCGCGAGCGGGCCAAGCGGCGCTAATCCCCGATCCCGTACCTGCGGGGAGGGCGGTCGGGAGCAGCTGTTTGGACAAGGAGGAACGAACGGCCACTCCCCCCGAGCCCGCTGGAGGAATTAAAGCCCGCGCCGTGAGGAAGGGCAGGGTTTGCTCCCGGAAAACGCGCGGCCAGCTCCTTCCTCGGGAGCCTTGAGCCCTAAGGGTGCTCTGGAGGAGTTGTGGGGACAGTCCAGGACAGAGCACCTTGGATTGCTCCGGGAATGTCCTGCTCTGTGTCTTCCCTCCTGAGCCTCTAAGCTCTTTACCACCACATTACAGTGCTTTAATAACCTGGATTGTATTTACACCTCATTCCCGGGGCTGGGACTTTGCTCTCGCTCTCCAGGGAATGATCAGGACGATATCCCAGCGCACGTGGGCTCGAGGCTCCGTCCCTGGCTGCTCCCACTTCTGGGTCTGTCTGTTTGTGTCCCTGAGGAAAGAGCAGAAAAGCAAAATATCTGCACTTGTCCACCTAAAGCAGCTTTCCTAAAGGCACTGCCATGGGTAACACACTCCAGGAGTCGATTTTGGAAAGTGCCTCCGGGAGCCTTTGAGTCCCAAAAATACTCAGTGGCCCTTTAAAATATGGATTTATCAGGTATGGCACAAACACACTGCCCCAGCCAACAGCTTCCTGTGCCTGGGAAGATTTTCCAAAGGGTTTTCAGTGCCTGGACTTGTTCCAAGTAGAGGACTCTGAGTGAGCAGCAAATAGTTTGGAATTCATGAAATTATGGTATAGAGAGAGAATAAAGGGTCTCTATATAATTATATATATAATGTTATAAATATTATGAGGCTGTATAGAATAAGGTTAGATGTATGATGAAATTATATTTATGATAGCATTGTTAGGTATTTATTTTTTCACCGATACGGGTCAGGGGAGAAATCCCCGTGGGGTTTGGTTTTCAGCAGAGATCTGATCTGAAGGGACCTTCCCCTGTCCCAGGGTGCTCCAAGCCCCGTCCAGCCCGGCCTCGGCCAGGGATGATGGGGCAGCACAGCTGCTCTGGGCACCCTGGAGCAGATCCCACGGCCTCCAAGGCTGATCCCCTCTGGCAATGACACCTCCATTGGTACTTTACCCACCGGAACCGACGTGACTGCGCCGCCCCAACATTCCAGCTCCAGTAACGATTCCCATTAAAGCCGCGCGCAGGATAAAGGAGGCATTTAGAGGATGGAAAACTAATTGGTTTAGGAATCAAATTTGAAAAATGCAACATCTTCCTGGAGCAGTGGGAGTGCAAACCCTCCGCCTCTAATGAGCTGCCTCCAAAGGAGGCGGATGTGTCACATTTCTCGGGATGAGCTTGCATTAGGAAGCCGCTGAGATGGGAACAGTCATTACCTGCTTCCCACAAACCCATTGGCTCCTCCGCAGCCAGGGACGCGAGTCCCGGCGCTCGGGGAGGGCGTGGTGCGAGCGGCGCCTGGAGCAGCCGCCGCCGCCTGCAGGTGCTGCGATGACTCTTCAGGAGCAGCCCAGGATGGATATTAGAGGAGTTTGGGAACCCCCGGCTCCCGATGGCTCAGCTCGCACGCCTAATGAGGCTCATTTAGCGGGGCAAACATCTTTGCCTCGTTATTCCTCTGGAGTGCTGAGTACGTGCCGCAGCTTTCGGGGCACAGAGGCTGCTCTGAGCACACGAGGGGACGTCCACAGCCCTCGGGAAGGGAGCTGGGAGCCACAGCCGTGTGCTATAGGAGCCATTGGGTCCTGCCTAGGGGTGTTTTCTCTTATGGGTCCTTCCCCCGAGCCCTCAGGACTGCAGAGTGCGACCTCGGAATGTGCAGGAGTTCTGTGTTTACAGCTGTGTCCAGCTGGGCTGGGTGGTCACGGAAAACATCCCCTTCCGTGCCTTTCCTGTGGGCCACTGAAGGGCAGGGAGCACCTGCCAGGTGGTTTGGAGCGTCTGGGGAGCTGCTCCTTTCTCTCCCTCTGTGGTCAGGGAGAGGAGAGCTCCACATCTCCCAGACAGAGCCGTCTCGGGCCGCTCGGCAGCTGGAGAAGCGCTCGGAAAGGTCAGAGGAATACATTAAACCGTCTCCCGGCCACCTCGGCAGATGCCGCTGGCTCTTCGTGGCCAGAACCTCGGGCAAAGCTGCCCTGGCAGCCACGGGGCTCCCAGGCACAGGGAAGAGCAGGAATTTGGCTGAGGGGTGTCAGGGAGAGGGCTGAGCCACAGGAGATGGGAGTCAGTCGTGACCCACAGAGTTATGGGACAGCACCCACACTGTTTATCCAGAGAGTTAATCCCACCCTCTGGAGCTCCTCTGGAGCTCTCACACTCTGGGGTTGAGCCTCGGTGGTTCAGCCCCAGAAATCCTGCTGGTCCTTCCCAGCGCTCAGGGACACACCCTGTGCTGAGCCCCCAAAAAAGCTCCTGAGGAGGGGCACAGACCCTCCCCAGGACAGCCCAGTCCTGCCTTGTGGTGGAGCTGCTGGAAGAGCACCAGTTGCACACGCCAGAGCGGGGCAGAGAGGCAGCTCCGAGGCTGGAAAATATTCCTTGAATCTGAAGAATTAAAAAAATAAGAGCTCCAGATCCTGCTCCCAGCGCCGAGTGCGCAGCCCCTCTGGATTCTGCGCGGAGCCGAGGGTTGAGGGAGAGCAGAATCTGGCCAGTGGCTGAAACAGATAAGCCCTGCACGCTGCTGGTGGCACAACAGGGGTAATTAGGTGACATTCCCGCTGATAAGGAGCCCTGGCCCTTATCAGCAGCGCGGGCGGGTGTTCCCGGTGTTTGCCTTTGCGGTGGAACGCGTGGTGTGGAAATCGATACCACGGTGAAGTTGTTGTTCCCTGTGGAAAACGGGAATCAATCTGCCAGGCTCCCGGGGCTGCTGGAGCGGCTCCGCTGATGCCTTAGAGAATCGTGGAAAGGGCTGGGATTTTAAGGGTCGTTCTGACCCATCCCTGGCCCGGGGGGCTGCAGGCCGAGTCGGAGCCCAGCAGCAGGAAAAGGCTCCCGGGAGGGGGAGCGGCCTGCGAGGTGTCCCTGGCCATTCCCGGGCCCCGAACCCGCTGGCTCTTTGTGCCAGCCCTCCCAGCTCCACGTGTTTACATTTCTTCTGCTTAATATTTCTGCGATCTTCTCTGGCATCATCCACTCGGAATTTTTCTCCTCCCACTTCACACCTCGGCGGAGCCTTCTGGTCCCGCAGCAGATGCATTGTGAAGCTTTTCCTTCCCCGGCGCCCGCATATGCTCCATTAAAAGTGTTTGTTTCTTTGAGCAGCTCCGAGTTGNAAATTAAAAAAAATCCCTCCCAACTTTTTTGGCCTGGGCTCGGCAGCCCCCGGCCAGGCGCGGGGTCCCCGTGTCACCCGCCCGCTCCGTGCCAGCGATTTCCCCGTCCTCGCACCGGTGCCTCCGACGTGCACCGGCACCCAAAGATAGAAATTGGGCTTTTGCATCCCCTGCACGGCAAGAACATGGTGGGAGGTGCCAACTGGGAGCGCAGAAATGGGGATGGAGCCGTTGCCTAGCGATGGGAAGCGCGGGCAGGCTGGCATTTCCCGCGGCGGGAACAGCAGCCCCCACCTGGCACCGGCACCGGGTGCTCCGAGGGGAGAGGGCACTCGGGGGGCACCCCCGGCAGCTCGCCCGGGGCCTGCGAGTCCCTCGATATCCAGGCAGGATTCCCGCCTGCCTCAAGAGCCCCGCGCGTGGATTTTCATGGGATGGCTCCGGACGTTTGGCAAACGGTGGGCGGGGGTGACTCCGGGTGGGAATTCCCCATTTGGGTGTGGAATTACACCTGGCAAACCGAGCGGCCACAGGCCCCCATTGCCGGGGTTCCGGCCGTTCCTTCCCTGGGCAGCTCCGGCTCCCGCTGGCCGGGAGGTTGCTGAGCAATTTGGGGCTGCTGGATGAGATGCTCCAGGATGATTTCCAAAGGTGCCGTGGGGAAGAGTCCGTCCCCTCGTCCTTCCAGGCGATGGGAAGCGCTCCGGGGCGCGGTCTCCACTCCATCCCTCTGCTCTCCCTCCCTGAGCCCATCCAGCGTCAGATCCGCGGGAGCTCCAGAGGGAGCTGCCCTGCCCCTTCCCAGCTCCACACCCAGCGGGAAATACCCTCAATATTAAAGCCCTTCCCAGACCTCCGGAAGGAGCCCCTTTCAGCAGGATCAGCTCGAGCTGACGGGATCCATTCCCGCGGCCCGGGGGCTGTGCCCGCTCGGCCGCTGCCCGGAGCAGCCGCAGGTGCTCCCGGCAGGGAAGCATCTCCTGCCCGCGGCCCCGAGGAGCCGAGGCAGAGGCAGGAGGCCCGGTGTGACCCTCGCCAACTGGCGGCGATCCTCCTTGTGCCTGAAAGTCATCGCGCCCCCCGCCGTTCCCAAGTTTCACATCCCATTTTCCCGCTGTCTGGCATGAAAAATGCGGCTGCGGCGGATCCTCCCCCGGCAGGTACCGCTGTCGAACATGTTGCCTTCACAACATGACACGGAGTCTAAAAACTCACAGAGAGACTAATTACTGCCGGAAAATTCCAGGCCGAGCCCGATTTCCCGGAGCTGGAGCTGACAGCCCGGCCCCGGCCCCGGCTGCTTCGGGCGGCTCTCCCGGGAGGGGCTGTCACCCTGTCCCGCTCGGGCTGCGGGAGGAGCCCTCCGCAACGCCACCGAGCCTGAAATACTCCGCATTAAACCTGCCGGCCCTTCCCAGAAATAAGAATAATGATTCCTGTAGAAAAATGGGATTCAGTTCATGCCTCAAGAGCTCCAAGTAATCCTCTGCCTGTGAGATTTTATCTGGAGGGAGATGCTGAGGGATAATTGATCAGGAGGCTGCGGTGGGGCTCGCATTTACCTGGGGGTGTGTGAGAAATGCAGCCTGGAGCATTCCTGTGTGGGTACTTCAAATGTCCCTGGGATCAGGAAATAATGCCACATGAATTCCTCTAAAAAACCGGAATTAACCTGGGAGAGCACATTGTTTTCCACGAAACAGCGGCGTCATCCCGTGCTCTGAGCAGAACCGAGGAGGGAAAACATCTTTCCTCCCCTTGGAACCGCTTGAAAAGTGTGAAAGCTTCAAATTCCCATGGTCAGAAATGGGGGAATTTCACCAAAATACGATTGTTTGTCTCATTATAATGTGGTAAATAGAGAAACCACCTCAAACTTCTTTTTCCTTTCCCTTTCCCTTTCCCTTTCCCTTTCCCTTTCCCTTTCCCTCTTCCTTTTCCTTTCCTTTCCCTTTTCCTTTCCCTTTTCCTTTTCCTTTTCCTTTTCCTTTTCCTTTCCCTTTCCCTTTCCCTTTTCCTTTCCCTTTCCCTTTTCCTTTCCCTTTCCCTTTCCCTGTTCCTTTCCCTTTCCCTTTTCCTTTTCCTTTCCCTTTTCCCTTTCCTTTCCCCTTTCCTTTTCCTGGGTTACTCAGCGAGCTAATCTTGATATTAATAAAAATAAAAAAAAAAAAATAAAGAAAGAATTAAACGCCACCGATTTCAGCGCTGGGATGGAGACTTTGGAACATCCATCCCTGATTCCTTGACCTTTCCTGGCTCAGGGATCAGCTGCAGGACTTCCTGAGGCTCTTCCCATCATTCAGGTAAGCACAGCAGGAATCACAGCCCGGCACGGAAAGATTATTGCTCGGAGTGGGGTTAATTCTGCACGGGTTTGGTGATTCAAATGTCATTTTCCAGGGGAAAAAAGGCCATGGTGATCCCACGGTGATCCTGAATCCCAGTGCAGCACTTGGGACTTGCAGAGATACAAAGCACGAAAAAAGGAAAGAGGAGAATTGGAAAAGCGGGGAGAAGAAATGAGTATTTCCCGCTGGTTCATTTAAAGGGGGAAAAAGGCATTTCCCGGGGGGGAAAGGCGGGATGGGGAGGGAGGGAAGGTCCCGCAGGGAATTCTGGCTCCCTGTGGGCAGGAAACCGGAGATCGCCCCCGTTAATGGCGCGGCGTTAACGACAACAAAACCAAAGCCTCCCGAAAAGCCCCAAATACCAAAAATATTCCTGTCCTGGGGTCTTCGGGGGGTTTCAGTTTAAAAACCTCCCCGTGGAAAGGAAGGGGTTGGGCCATTAAATGTTATTTTACACCGGGGGAAACGCAACCCTGAAATGAAGTGGAGAGGTGGTTTTTTTTTTTTTTTCCTTTTTTTTCTTTCAAAATTCTCTCCCTGGGAATTTTTGGGGGATAAAATTTTATTGCTGCGTGTGCTGTCAAGCCTTTGGAATCCAGGGAATAACTCGGATTTGGGGGAGCTCGGCTCTGGCCAGGGAATCCATGGGAGGTGATTTTTGGGGAAGCTCTACAGCCTCCTGCTCTCTAATTTTTAATCGAATGGTTCAGTTGGGAGCTTTTCCACACGGGACATTCCAAGGGGAGGCGGCACTTGGAGCTCGAGCTGAGCCCGGTGGGATCAGCGGGATAATCCTGGGGAATTCTTCCCTGCGGATCCACCAGTATCCTTAATTCAATCATGTCCTAATTAATCAGCGATCGAGCCGTGCTAAAGGGGGATAACAGAGCTCCTGCATTCCCGTCCAAGCTGCCAAAGCGCTGAGGAAACCCGGGATCAATTCCCTGGGTTGGACACGGCGGGAAGGATTCCTTTTAATTAAATTAAAACTCGGCTTTCAGGTAAATGATAGACGGGAGAATCAGGAGCTTTCTTTGGGAAAGGGCCAGGTTGTCCCGGTTGTGGCTCCGCGTGTGGGGTTTCTCCCGTGTTTTTTCCCCGCGTGTCCCGAGCGCTTCGCGGGCCGAGGCCGGCGCGGCTCCGCCGGTCCCGCAGCGCCACCTCGTGGGGTCCCCCGGGAAGGGCCCGCGCTGCCGGCGGGGCAAAACCACCCCAAAATAAACTGAACACGACACAAAGGGACAAACAGAAACAAACAAAAAACCACACACACGCACAAAAAAAAAAAAAAATGAAAAACCCCCCAAATCAACCCAAAAATTCCTGTTTGATGATCAGCAGGTGACCCAGAGACCAGCCAGGCAACCCCAAACAAAAATATCACAAATGTTGTGTAAAAGGAGAATAAAATTTATCAAATGAGGGAAACCCTTTAACAAAGCACTTCACCAAAGGGGAACGAGGGTACAAAGCCAGAAACAAGAAAGTTTTTGTATTAAAAATTATTTATTTCTCTGTATAATTCCATGTCTTACATCCCTCAAAACAAAGGAGCGAGGAATGGAGCTGTCACCTCGTGCCATTGCCTAATCCAGCTCCGGGAGCATCCTGGATTGTGCAGGGATAGGGCAAACAAACCCACTGCCTCCCAGAAAAGAAGGTTTTCTAGGCAATTCCCACTTTTGCTTGGGAAAAAGAAATCTCTTTTAGCAGGAAATTCACTCGGGATGAACATCCAAACGTGCCAAGGCAGCAAAGAACCACCCCACTGCGTCCAAGCAGCAGCAATTAGCCCAGGATTTAAGTTTTAATGGGATTTATGTAATTAAAAATGCAGTAAATTTAACTTTACAAAGAGATTAATTACGGCAATTAAACACTTAGCGAGTTTTCCTGGGAATTTACGGAATTCTGTGGATATGGTCCTGATCAATGCCTGATTTACCAACATGAATTTGGGAAATTCTCTCGGAATTAAGCAGTACAAAAATTCCAATTAGGATGGAAAAATTCACAATCGCAATAAATATTCCCTTTCTGAAATGAGAGAGAGGAAAAACATCCAAGAAAAGAAGGAAGGAATAAGATTTAAATCCCAGCTTACCTGGGAATCAAGGGCAGGAATTTCTAACACTAAAAGCCTTTGGAACAGGAATTGGGTGGGAGTTCATGGAATGATGATTTAAAATCTGCTTCCTCTGCTCTGATTTTAAAGGGAAATGGGAATTAAACACGTGAGGTTGCTCCTATCCAAGAATTGTTTGTATTTTGTGGGAATAACAATCCAAAGAAACACCGGTTTTATTTGCATTTGACACATGAAACTCTCAGCGGAGCTGGGAAGTTTCAATGGAACCAAAGAGCCACAATTCTTGGAATAACAAAATTCAACTTGGCAAAAGTCAGGAATTTTATTTACAAATGCAAGGAGGAGGAGGAGGATTACACCAGGAACAGACTCCAGCTGAAAGCAATGATTTATTGGAAATGGCAGTAAATCAAACTGACAGTCTCTGGTTATGGTCAAGCAATTACCCAGGAATTGGAGAGGAAAGTGGGAATCTTGGACTGGGATAAGGCTTTGCTTCCTAGTGGCTCTCTCCTTTTTTGCCAACTACCTGGAAGAGGAAAGAAAAGCAGGAATTAAGTTTAAAACCCAGTTCTCGGCTCAGACAGGTGTAAGTGCAATTCCCAGCGAGCTCGGAGCCGGGAAGCTGGGAATGCCTGGGGGGTTAAAGGGCTGGAAAAGCACAGCAAGGCCTGCCCGGGGCAGCAGCTGCAGGAGAAGAGGCCAGAGTTAAACCTCAGCAGAGCCAGACCCTGGGAATAAGCCCCAGTCGCTGCCAGGGAGGAGGGAATTGTCGCTGTGCAGCCCACAGCAGTTCAGAGAAAAGCACCGGTGAAGCCCTTTGGGCATTCCCGTGAGTTCGTTCACTGAAGTCGTTATTGTTCCAAACCGTTCACACGCGCGTCAGGCACGGCAGCGGGGGCAAAAAAGGAAAACCAGAGGCAGGAGAGGAAGGATTAGGTGTTAGCAAGTATGGAATATCAACCCAAAGATTCTGTACCAGTCGGAGGCAGACAGGGACAAGCGGCCCATGTGAATTATCTGGAAAACCCAGCACACGGAGATGGAGATTTTGGCACCTCAGCTCAGCCCCGCCCATCTGTGCCCAGCCCGTGCCCACCTCCCCCAGGAAACTCCTGCCTGCCCCCCCTGGCTGGTCCATGTTCCCTCCTTTCCGTGGGATTCTAAAACCAGCCCAGCTCCACAGGGCTCAATCCAGGCTGCTCTGACCAGGGTAAAAACGGGACAGAACTCGGGGAAAGGATGTGCTGGAGGCAGGATCTGGGACTCTGGATTTGGGAAGGGTGGGAGCTGAGCAGAGGCAGGCAGGGAGGAAAAAGGAGGGAGGAGAGCGAGGCCACACCAATCCCGTTATTCCTTTTAATTTCTTCTGCCTTTTTAGTTCTTTGGGAAAGGGGAGTTAGGCTGGAAAACAAACAAAAGGAGTGTTACAAGAACCAAAGCAGCAGCAGAAGTGTCCTGCAAACAGGCAGGTCTGAGGAGAACGCAGGGATTTACCCCAGAGGGGACATTCAGCTCTGGCTCTTCCCACTGCTCTCTGAGGACACCAGCAGCACTTTTCTCCCTGGGGTCCCCCTTTCCATCAACGCAAAGACCTCCCCTTCTCCTCAAACTCCACGTTCAGGAGGGAAAAGAGGAATATTGTAATTACATGGAGGGTCTGTGAGGGTGGGACTGAGGCAGCTCCCAAATTTCTGAGCAGCTCCTTCCCTTCCTGCCCTTCCCAGCAAAGTTCTGAGTCCACAGACACCTTCTCCATGTAACTCCAAAGCCACAGAAAGCCAAGGAGAGCAGACCAAAAACCAATTCACATTTGTCTAGGTCTGGGGAGAATGAGGGAGGTTTGAAATCTGCACTTGTTTTAGAACAGGAGAACAATTTTTTAATGACCTCGAGCGGCAGTGAAAGGCAGCAAAAGCTGTTAAAACTCATTTATTAACTTCTTAGCAGCAGAGAAATGAAGTTTTAAGTTTAGTTAAGATCAAGTTTTGCTGCTAAAAATTAAGTAGGTGCCATGTTGGTGTTAGTGCTTTTAACCTGCTGAAACTGGGGGGTATTTGTCCCATAAACCAGTTTATTTTAAAATAAGACCTTTTCCAATAAAGTTGCCAAAAAACCCCAAGTCCCAAAATCAAGATAGAGACGTCACAGCTATTAAAAAAACCTTTGGTGTGTGTCACCTGCCAGCCCCTCCCCTTTCCAGTTCTCACCCTGTCCTTTTACAAAGCTGATGATGAAAGCAGCTCAGAGAAACCCAGGACAGGCAGAGCCCCAGAGCACCCCGAGCCTGGAACTGTGGCACCCCCGGGGTTCGTTCCCCGAGTCCCTGCGGGCTTAGGAAGGGACTCACTCGTTTGAAGTCGTTCATGTTGGTGGCTTGCACTGGAGTGCCGATAAATGTGAAATACGTGACTCTCGTCGTCTCCTCGTCGCCATGATTGGACTGCACAAACAACTGAGGAGGCACAGAAGGAGAGACACCTTCAGCCCTGCACTGTTTGAACTGACCACACGAAAGCTTTTTCCCATCACAAAGCTCTCTGATTTCCTTGTATCAATAATTATGTGGAGAACACTGCTCTTTTCCTGGCAGTTTGTCACCCCCTCTCCCAGCTGGGATTTTCCCAGCTTCCACTTCCCACAGCTTCACTGGGATCTGATTAGAATGGAATTAATATCGATTTACTGATGTTTACTGAGGGCCCAGGCAGGTCTGTGCCCCAGGCTCCCTCAGGGAAAGGGGACTTACAGTGACACTGTTGACGTTCTGGAATTTCACGTAGCGGAGCTGGATGATCCCATCTTCCTTAATGTCCTCCGGGCCCAGCTCCAGGGCCTGGGTGGGTTCGCTTCGTTCTGCCTCCTCAAAATCCATCGAGCGCGGGAGGTTGATGAAGATTTTGATGTATTTTGGCCCTTGCCCTGGGAGAAAAGAGAGGGATGTGACTCCACACGTGCATATTCCACAGGGAATTCCACGTCACCACGAAATGTCATTTACAATGTGAACTGAGTTCCTGTAAAAAGAACAAGGTGAATCTTCCACCTTCAGCCTGGCGTTAAATCCAAGTGTCTCTTTGCAAGGTATCAAACCATGAATAGCTGTATTTGCTTATCAAAGTGCAATAAATCAATCTGTTTGTGTACCAAAGTAACCTCGATAAATAATTCTGTCTGCACCCGACGCTTCACTCACCATTGTCTGGCCCCTGAAGTTTCATAGAGTAAAGCTTGACAGGCTGACTAAAAGCTACGGTGATGAGCAGCTGTGGAGGGAAAGGAGCACAATTGAGCTCTGCTTTCTGCACTGAAACCAAGCCAGCACAGCACCTCGCAGGGATAAAACGCTGTGGCCACTCCCCCCTTTCCACCCTTCGGGCCCTTTATGTCCCAGTAACGGTGACGCCACAGCTCCCTCCCAGGCTGCCCCAGGGCTCCTGTAGGGCGGTAAAACATGCCCTGGATCCAAGCAATCCCTGGGAGGGGGTGGGACACCTCACCTGCTCGTCGCAGTCGGACTCCAGGTAGGAGGAGTCCTTGCGTAAACAGTTCTCGAAGCCGTGCTCGTCGCTCTCGTTGAGGCACTCGCAGCCAGCCTTGTTGATGAAGGGCAGCAGGT
>VZRX01000398.1:0-15745 GCA_013398075.1 Notiomystis cincta | reverse complement strand
ACACCAGCTCCTGGGAAGAGAATCTCAGCCTGAATCAGCACACAAGTTGAAGTAACTTTTCTTCCCAATGCAGGTTCTGCTCTGTGGACTGTGAAGTCAGAAAGCTTGGCTCTCTCTGGGATGCATTTTTGTATCCTCTTTTGTATACCCTAAAAATCAATTGTTTGGGTTGAAACCACCACACATTTTTATGTGCTGACAAAAAAGAGAGGGGTATCAAAATCTAAAATCATTCTGCCTTTCTTCTTTCTAAACCTCACAGTCTTTGGAGAGCTGATTTATAATTTTTAATCTGTCTTAGATGACAATATTAAGAACCAGTCCGAAGGACCCTTCCCACCCTTTTCACCATTCCCTAGAACATCTGTGCAACACATGGGGCAAGTTGGCTGCTTTGCACTCTTGCACCCCTCTGTGCCTACTCTGAATATTAATTAGCATCTCATAACTATTGTGTGAACTGAAGCAACCACAAACTCACAGCCAGAAAGCAAAGGGTAAATTAATTTCTGTTACTTTGTGAACTGAAGGATCCCCAGAGGAGGCCCCCAGGCCCCCTTGGAGACAGAGGCACCTTAAATTCAGTCCCTGCCAAAGGATCACTGGCTGTGCTCAAGGTGGGTTGTGACCATTCCTCCACCTCCAATCCATTCCTCTGCTTTTTAACCCATTCCTCCACCTCTAACCCATTCCTCCACTTTTAACCCATTCCTCTGCTTTTAACCCATTCCTCCACTTTTAACCCATTCCTCCCAGCACATGTGAAGATTCCCACCAGGACTGCTGCTCTCTGGTTGGGTTTGTGCTCAGGGAGCCCCTGCAGCTGATATTATGCCATTCACCTCTAGAGCAGAGAGGAAACCCAGAGTTTTTCCCATTTACCTTTGTCCAGCATGACTCCAAAGCTGTTAACCACATGTGCCCTCAGTTAGATCTTGTTTTTCCTGATGAATTTGGCTGCCATATCTACATGCCTAACTCTGGCCTTATAGCCACCATGGATTTTGTGCTGTATGATGTGATTGTGACCTAAATGAAGCCTGAAAAACCACTCTAGACTGAGAGGAAAAAATAGAGGAGCAAGTATTGCTTTGCCAACCCCTTTGTTAAGAGTAGAAAAAATAGGCTATTAAGTACATAATGTTTTTCTGTCCCTAAACTTTATAACAATTTAACTTCCCATTGCTAACTCTTTACAAATGACTCAGCATAATTTTCAGAGAGGAAAAGAACTAAAGTTTTTGATTTGATTTAGAGAAGAGAATTACTCAGTTCATAAAGTACCATACATTAACCTCGTAGTCTGCTCCAGCAGTGTAACCTCTAAAGTTGATTCAAAGGTAACCTGAATCCCCCCTGTGAGGACTATTCATATCCATTAATTGTTGCAATACAAGACACTGTAGGGTTGAGCTGGTTGCCAGTTCCTCAGTATCTGAAACCTACTCTCAGCAGAGCAGAGGACAGCACTGGGACTCATTTAACTCTGACTTTCACATTAATTTTGCTGTGCTGTGAAGAGCAAAGACAAAATCAATGTCCATCAGTGATTATGCAAGGTAAAATATCTAGTGATATTGAATATCAATGGCAGTGGTGAGCATTAAACTTACTTAAGGATTGTGCACTTGACAAAGCCATTTATTCCAGTTTCACTTAATTTTCAGCGACGCGTGGAAGTTTAGAAAAATAAAACAATTACAATGAAAATACTGGATTGCAGTTCCAAGAAAGTAAGACTTTAAATCCACAAAACATATTTTTTATATATATATATATGTAATTTTGCAGTGCACAGGTCAGGGGAGGTTTGAATCATGCAAGGACTGAATCTCTGCAAAGAACATTTTGTGATCAAGAAAGTGGCCTCTGTCACAGCTGCATTATTTCTGGCACAGGATCATAGGATCACTTCTTTGTGGCTTCAGTGCTCAGAGTATGGGCAAAAATTTGAGCTAATGTGACAGCTGTCCCACACCAGCACTGTCCTCTCATTTCCACAATGAACCATGTTGAAATCCTCACTGAGCTACTGAGGCTTTATCAGATTTATATAACTTAAAACTTTGAAATTATAGCAACAACAAACTAGATGAGCACAGGAGTTTCTACTGAGAGTTTTTATAAACATTGCTGAGGTTTTCCCCTGAGATTCTCATAAAATCATTTTTCTTTCTTCCCTGAAATTTCCCTATTATTGTTCCAATACTACTGTTTATGTCCCACATTCATCAGAGCTCTTAAAGCACAGTACTTACCTTGGTAAAAAGATAACTGATAGCCCAGTCCTTTTCTCATGTAAAGCACTGTCATCTAATCAGATCTATTATGCTTAATAGTGTCATTAATATTGAATTTCAATGGAAAATATTTTCTTCTATCCCTCATGATGAAATGTTAAGATAATAAATACCAACTCAATGGAAAAAATGTTTTGAAAAGCAAATCTTGATAACAATTTAGTCTTGTTTTACCATGGAAAATAAGGGAAGGTGGGCAGCTTTCAGAGATAAATTGATATGAGAAAATAAAACATGTTGCAAGTTGTTTTGAGGGAAATGTTTAACCAACTCTCCTTAGTAAAGCACAAGTTTCGGAGCAACATCAAGTCAGGAGAACCACAGCAGCCAGTTTTGGTTGTCCCCAGGCACACAGCAGCAGAGATGCTGAGAACCTGTTGCCAAAGTGCCTTTTATTGGGTTCTTCTAGCAGCACCCAGGAGGTAGCTGGCACACAACACGTGGTGAAATATTTCTCAATTTAGCCAATCCAGAGTTGGAACAGCTTTGCAAAGATGGTATTTTGGGGTGCTCTTGATTTACAGGCTGTAAAGGGTAAAGCAAACACACTCAGTACCTGGCCAAGTCACAGTTTCTTTGAGAGAAGAAACACACACAGAGCGTGGCCAAGAGGTTTTTTTGCTCTAACAAAATCCAGTGCAATCAAATGCACAAAGAAACCCTGAGGAAGTAAATGAGTCCTTCCCAAAGCAAAGACCAAGCTCCCAACACTGGTGAATGCATGGAGAACCAACAGCCAAATGAAAAATGACACTAAAAGGCTCTAATAAATGATAATGTCTTTGATTTTCTTGTTGCTCAAGCTGTAAGTAATATTCACTGGCTTTGACCTATAATAGAATCTTGTTCATAAGACACAGAGGAAAATGAAATAAGACTTACACAAACAAAATCTTCTTAAAGACATAAGATAGGAGTTTCTCTCCTATCTTCAGTTTACACTTTGTCCTTTTATTCTGGCACCAAAATTGTTAATTAATTGCATTCTTTCTTCTATGAAAAAATCCCGCTGAATATTTATTTCTATTCCAGTGATGCTGGTTTTTTTTCTTTAATTTTGCATCTAGCCATGAAAGACCAGCAGCATTTGATCACATTAATCTCTGCAGTTAAGCAGACAATAAACCCCCCAGAGCCTTTTTTGTCCCACAACTGTTTCATTGTTCGAGGGAGCATCGTTTTCCAATGCACTCTGTGTGCTGCACCAAGGATGCCCCAAATCCTGGACTGTGATCAGCCCTGGCAGAAAATGCATCTGGCCCAGCTGTCCAAGCCCAGTTTGTCTTTAAAGTGTTACAAGGTTTACTGTGCAGATCCACTTAAAAATTGAGTTTAACAGGAGCTGAGTCAGAACCTCCAAGTACAGCTAGAAAATGACAAAGCCAATGATAGTAAAGAGGGGAGGAGGCAAAGGCTGACACTGGGATAAAAATTATCTATATTCAGGGAATGATACATCTACGTTGGAATTGCTGGCCACGATTACTTGATGTTAATACTTTTTAATTGCTCGTTTATTGGTAAAGCACACTGATATTACTGCCTCTAGTTCAGCCACTCAGACACAAAGTGCCTTTCCTGAAGTGACAGTCAGTCCCAGAATCAGAGCTAAGACCAGCTCTCCTGCCTCCAAATGCCATGCCCAATTAACTGCACCATAGCTCCCCACAGGAGCAGAATCTGTGCTCATACAGGATAATCTGTGTGCATGCTACTCAAGGAAATTAAAGTGCAGCTATAAATCTCAGCTAGTAGCTGCTGTCTGGCCAACTGCCCAAATTAAGGCCAGAGGTGTCCTCACTATGAAGGAAAATATCTGCTGCTTGTAAATTGATTTTTGTTTCTTCTTCCAAAGGAAAAAAAAAAAGCAGCCACACGTATCCAGCCTTCTCAATTTAAAATGTCACACAATACAGCCTCACAATCATTCAGGTGACACTCTGAGTTTATCTCATGTGATGCATTGTGAGTTCAAGGGACACACCAAGGACAGTTCAGTGACATGTTAATTATATCTCCAGCAAGAAAATCCAGTTTAAAAAAATGCTCTGTGGGTATGTGTATCCCTTTAGAAGGACAAGAGACCAAGGAGATTGTTCTTTTGTTCTTCTCTGAGAAGAACCATTACACACCTCTCAGTAACCAGAGAGGTAACAACCTTGACAATGCACACTTAGCTCAAATCCACTTGCTGAAAAGAGCCTGGAGACTGTCAATAGAAATATATATACAATAATTACACTGATGGTGCTGCGCTGCTCAGCTCAGGGCTTTTGAAATGGAGATTAGTGGCTGAAGATGATAATGTTCAGGTTCAGGATGTGGCTTTTCAAAAGGTAGTTTGAAAATGAATGCAATGTGAAGCAGGTTCATTGGTTCAGATAATTTTGAATTATATCTCTTCTGTGAAAGGAGCAATTGGACTCAACTTCTGTTATTATTAGTCAGAGCACTTATGCCCCTACTGCTGAAGAAAAGTTCATAAACTCAGGTTTGCCCAAGATGGATGAGCCATAATATGCTTATCAGAAGTTACCTACTGTTTTATCTTTCATTACACATTTGCAGTGTTTCATTTTTCTGTTGCCATACTAGGCTGTTAATGAAGATGGCCAAATGGATCATGTCAAATTGTGTCCCCATTTATATAAAAATGCAATATGTCACCATGTAAGGAAAAACAATTCTCGTGCCAGTTTATCATCGCTGTTACTATCATCTGCATGGGTTTCTGCAAGTGTCTTTATCAAAAAAGTTTGAAATTATTTTTTTGGCATCATCTGGAGAACTATATTCTCTCAGAAGCATATTTCTGTCCCTTCCAAACTGATGACAGATTTTTAACTATTGGCAGAAATAAAACAAATTTCTTTCCAGCACATGATTTCCACTGAAAAAACCTTCCAAGCATGTAGTTCCCCTAATGTTCAACAGCCATTCCTGCCCTGTAATGCACAGGGAAATGTACTGTATCATGCTATCTACATACCTGAGAGGGGGCTTTAAGCTGCTGGGTCTGGGGGTCAATCACAGCTTAGCAGTGGCAGGAGGGAATTTGGTTTGCACTGGGAGGATTTAGGTTCAGACTTGAGTGGTTTTCCTGTCCTGAGCTCTGAGCTGCTCCTTAGGTCAGCTACAGGGGTCCCAGCTCTAAGAGGAACAAGCTCAGTACTCCCAGCAATGTCTGCTGAACACACCAAATGTGAGATGCAGAGGGAACATTGCCCTGAGCCGCATTGCTAAGTCTTGTTTCACATTAGGAAGCTATTCAAGAGACAGCAGCTGATGCAATTATTGGTATCATTAATTTAATAACCTGTCCTCCATTTCAGGCTACCCCACCAACACTACTGCATTCTTTGTAATGCCCATCTTTAAAAATCCATTTGTTTCATTACGGTGTCCCCCCAGTGAACAGAGCAATAATGCTAAAAGGGTTTGTGTATTGGTACTTACCTTCCACTACTGCAGTTTTTGCTGCATGAATGGGGAGGGATTGGGATGGGACTTTGGAAATTAGCTTTAATAAATTGTCAGTCCCTCATTTCAGTGAAATGTTTGCCAGAGATGAATATTTGCTATCATCAGTACTTGCACCACATCTCAAGGGCAGAACTAACACATACTTCTAACTCAAACTGACATATATTGCAGGAAGAATCCTTTCAAAAATAAAAGACTGAAGGCCATGCCATAAAAAGCCTCTCCTACTTCCTGCTCTCTGTTTTTCATCTTCCTGGCAAGGTGAGCTTTCTGACAAGAACTCCTGTGAGTGCAGCCAGGAATGAAAAAGAGAAAGGAAAAGTGGGAGTCACTGACATTCCTGTTCCCAGCTGGTGCAGTTACTCTGGGTAGGTGCCCAGCCACCCACTGGTTTGAAAATAACACAGAGCCCAGTGTTCTTGGACCTTTTCTTTGTACAAGAATGGAATAGCCAGTGTTCTGAAACATTAGCTCAGAGAGAGTTTCCAAATCATGCCGTATGCCTGGCTCCTCCCTGGTGCTGGGAGCTCAGGGTAGGTGAGGTGAATTCCACACACCTCTGTGTCTTTGCAGGAAACAGCTGGATGCTCAGCACTTGTGAGGCTCCAAAAGTACACCTCTGGACAGCTGGCACAGGTTTTACCTTATCCACTGATTGTTTGCACGTGGATGTTACAGCCCAGATCATTCGCTTTGGCAAGAACTGGGCTCCTGAAGGGTGCTGATTTTGGAGACTTTAAATACTCCCAGTATCCATTATCTGATGCAATATTCCCTCTCATGTCCTGCTTATTATCCCAGTGATTGTAACCCTACCAGAGTGTTACAGCACAGCTGACCCCTGCAGTTTAACACTTCACATGTCAGTTTTCTTCACACAACCTGGACCTGATCAAAAATATATGGATTTATTTTTCCATATGCTACCATGCCCACAATGAACTTTTGTTCAATGAAGGTCTTGGACATGCCCTTGCAGCCCAGTCATGGAAGTTGTCTCTCCCCTGACTGTCAGGTGAAGTCTCCCAGGACAGGGCTCCCAGCACATGTACAGCCCCTAGAGTAATTTTTCACCTCGTGTAGAACATGGTTGAGGCATAAATAAAAATCAGCTTGGTCCATCTCAGAAGATATACTTAGTTTTTAATTTTGCAACTCTAATGACTGTATTAATATGCAAAACTAAGGATGTAACCAGTTATTCACAGAAAGTAGTGTCATTTTCATAGAATATCCAGAGCAGGAAGGGACCCTCAAGGATCATCCAGTCCAACCCCTGCACAGACACCCCAACAATCCTAGCCTGTGCCTGAGAGCATTGCCCAAATGCTTCTGGAGCTCTGGCAGGCTTTTAAAAATTGAAACAAACCCTAAAATTATTAAAATTCAAATTAAATAAATGCGGGAATCTTTTTCTGCTGGTCTGGTCTGCTGTGACCTTAGTAGCAGGGAGCAGCCCTGGAAGGGAAGAAGTGGGAGTAGATCTTTGATCCCCAGACAGAACCCTTTTGGCACAGCTCCCCTGGCCATTCCCCATTTGCCTTCAGGCAGCAGGGCTCAAAGGCCACAAGGGCTACTTGGGCACCAGATTTGATTAATTTCTTCAGGGTCTTTGCTTCCACACTACAAGTGGATGTTGGCTCTGGCAGCACCTAAAAGGATTGTCTTGAACTTCAGAAAAGGAACTTTGCTCCAGGTTCAGTCAGTCCTGCCATGCAGCACCAGGAGCACACTGGCAGCTTTATTTGCAGGGATTACACCTACACAGGAGGGCTCCAGCATCAGCACCTCACAGCTCCAGATTTTCTGTTCCTGAAGAGAAATTTGCTCTTTCTCCTTGACAGAAAAGTATGTAGGTGAGCTGAACAATGCCTCTTCACAGGAATATAGAAAAAATATACTCAAATACCCAAACATTTGTGTATTATTTGACCCATATTTTCACTTCTTTATAGCAGGAGTGAAATCCTGGGCTGGAGGAAGGCACCAGCAGCACTGGGGTGGTGTGGCTGTAGCAGCACCAAGACCAGGCATGTAAGCCCTGTCTTTGCCAAGGAAATGTCACTGCTGAGGTCCAGGGGCACTCAGCCCTCAGGTGGGGATGGGCTCTCCTCAGAGCCACGGGCAGGGCTGCCCACCAGGGCTCAGCCTCCTTGCCAGAGGAGCACCTGAGGAACCCTTGGGTTGGTAGATTTGCACCTCTGTGATCTCAGTTCATGCTGTTCTCAAACGTCACATTCCCACCATGAATTGCTTCCTTTGTAAGCTTTTCTTTAGGCAAGTATCAGAGACTTGGTTTTATTTTCATAACTGCCACAAGTTCCAGGTTGCATAAGCAGCCACAGGTGTATTTTCCCTCAGGGGACTCTCCCCTTTCCATTTTGGGGAGGATCTCTGTCTATCACCCTTTGTGGAGAGGCAGCACAAACTGGGGATCATTTGTAAGTACATTTAATATCTCACAGGGTGTACTGACCTTGACTTAGGCTTTTACACAAACACAAACCCAACAAAGGTTCAGGCAGTTACAGTGGGCAAGAAGTGACAGAAGAAGTAACTTCTCATCTTATTTTACATAAAAATAAGATACACACAAGCATATTATTTATTTCTTGATTCAGCTGTAAATGTACAGTTCTTGTTTGTGCTTTGCATTATGCACCAACAATTCCTTTCCATTACTGACAGAGTATTTACTTTTGCAGAAAAAGTACTTGGTACAAAAGGAAATAGGCAAATGGCTTCTTGATGCTGTATTATTGTTTGTGAAGCTCCAAAACACAATGCAACAAGAAGGAACTGTTTTAATTTGCAAAGAATTCCTTGAGTGATTACTTTGTTTTCCTGCAATTTAGATCTGCCAGCTTGGAAATGGCTATTTAAAGGTTTGTGAGGGTTGTCAGCATCATTTAAGATCTGCATAGCTTTACATTAGTGGTAGGTGCTTTCACAGTCAGTTTCTATCTTGACTGTTTAAATCTCCTACTTTTACTAGGCAACACAGATACCTTGGGATAGATTTTCCACTTGGCTGAGGCTTGAAATCCTTTTCTGGTGGTGTAAGTTGCCCGGTAAAATGTGTGCCTATTAAATAAATTGCACCCACAGTTCAATGAATGGTGCAAAAATGTATCTCCCACAAGGTTTTAATAATTAAAAACCCCTTTAAATACCAAGCCATCTTATTGCTTTTGAAATTCATTCACTTTCCCTCATGGTTCACATTTTGACAAAATGGACTTTTTCATGCGTAATTTTAATTTTATTTTGTTGGAAGTCAGATTTTCAGCTGAAGAGGTTTAAAGGGAAAAGGTTCAAACCAGCTCCAGCCAGAAGGCTGTAATCTCAGTGATAAGGCCATCAGTCTGTTGGCATCACCTTCAAGGACTGAATTTATTTGTGCTGCTAAGAAGGGCTGAATTCAACACCCAAACCAACATAAGTCAGCGTGATTAATATCTGTGGAGAAAGGACATTTCTGCTAAAGGCACGAGGGCATGTCTTTGTTGGTGGGTCCCAGGGAGTCGTGATGAGTTGGAGGTGTTTATAAAATAGTCCCTATGAATATTCCTGCTTCATTTGGTTTTAATGTGTGATGAGACACCTCAGAAATATTTCCCTGCAATTTCACCTGATGAATGGAATGACATCTATTGTTATACTTACAGAGATCTGAGGGTATCTGAAGATGCCCAAAATGCAGTTTTCTCAAGATCCACCTGCAGGTTCATTAAAACTGTAAATTCTTGGACACTGTCACCCCAGGCTTTGATACTGCCTGTCATTAATGCTTCTCCTGCCTTCTTCAAACACTTAAACCATCTTTTTTTGTTTTGTTTTACATAACACTTTCCCAACAGGATGTAGATCACATGAACTTACCATCTACATTAAAAATAATATTAAAAAAAACCCATACTACCTGATAATTTTTTTCAGAGACTTCATCAGAAGGAACAGAACCCAAAACACCTGTGGAAGTTGGTAGCAGCTCAGCTTCCTGGGGTGTTCTGAGACAGCAGCTATTCCTCAAATGGACATAAAACAATTCCTTTTTGATCCTCAGAGTTTTTGGATTTAATTATTGTGTCAGCCGTCCCCTAATGCATAAACAAGGACATCTTGTTACTTGTCTGTTTGTTTCCTAATGAAGTCACAGTTCCTCTTTTTTTTTTCATAAATAATGCTCTGGAGCCATTTAATGGGGAGCAAGAATGTACATAATACCATACTTATCTAGAATACAATAAATTGAATAACTTTACAAAGAAAAACACTGACTTTCTCTTCAACTCTAAGCTTCAGACAAGAGGATTTGCCAGAGCAGGTCTCATTTTGGCCAAATTAAGTTACTGGGGACACTACTTTGTGACGTGGCTGCAGGTTCTGTGTGTGTGAGGCTGAGGTTGGACAGTGCTGGTGGCACAGGAAAACACCACGTGCTTGAGCAGCCTTCAGAGGTGATCTCCTGCCTCAGGATGCAGTTGAGACCTTGAATTATCTGTAAGCAGAAGAAAAGTTAACAGAATTGGATAGAGCTTGTTCTAGGAGGTTGCACGAAGTCTCTGACAGCCCATCATGAAAAGAGATGGAATGGACAGGGATGTTATTTCCAAGATTCCCCTTTAGCAACAGGAGGCTGGAGAAGAGGCTGCAGCAGGACTGTGCCTGCTGAGGTTCAGCTTGTTTGATGGAGAGGACATTTTAGCCAGCACCTTTTCCCAACACTGACTCTTTGACCTTTTCCTTGGCATTTTTTTGTGCTCCCTCATGCTCTACAACACAACACAGGGGGCTCCTTCCCTGCTTGTGCTGTAACAACGACTTTGTTGTTTCTACCAGATCAATTCATGACATAAAATGTAACTTATCTGTAAAATTTTGCTTACATTTTTCGGGAACCACTGAATTTGGGTGCAGATACAAGCTCAACACACAGTACAAAGGTTTCTATGCCTGGAAGGTCTGCACCATGCTTTACTGTAGCTTCTGTACACATCTTGTCTAAAGCAAAAATCAAAATATTTTTCTCCACTGGTTGGTAAAAGTGGAGTGTTCTAAACAAAAAGAGACAGAGAAATAAAATATTAATAATAGCTGATCAATGGACAGCAATAGTCCAATAGGCTTGACCCTATTGATGTGTGGGATACAGTGAGTGAGGAATATTGAATATCATCTTGCCCAGCACTGATCTGGTCATAATAAAAAAATACCAGAAATGCCAAAATAAATCCAGGCCAGTTTGGCTTTGAAACAAAAGAGACCTGGCATTTTCCTTTGCTTCTTGGCAGCAGATTATTGCAGTGCCTTGCACTGTCACTGTCCAACACAGGAACTGCATCTGCAGTGGATACAGCAGCAGGACAAGGGAAAAGGGGCATGGCAGGGCCTCCACACCCTGCAGAGGGGTCAGTTTGGGGCCTGCTACAGCACCAGCCTCAAAGAAAGGGTGACAGCTCCTGGGGGCACACCTGTGTCATAGAAAGAAAGTGGACAGACCATGCCCATTACCTCCAGCTAATGCAATAAACCTCCCCTGGATCTTGTTCAATTTTAAGTCCAGGTGTGTAGCACTTTCCCTTATCAGTCTTTCCTTCAGACCATTAGAACTTTCTTTCCCCACAAATGGAGATTCTACACAAATGTGGTCCCACAGCAGGGAACTATAGAGTATGGCATAAAGGAACCTTTTATCAAACTTAAAAGGATTAATGCATTTCTTTCAGCAAAAGCTCTGCATGCCTCCCAACTCAAGCAGTTTGTAAAAGGAGAAGGATTTTTGTTTAAAATACAAGTAAAGCCCAATTATCCAATGCGAAATCTCAAGCTGTTTGTTTGGGATCAAAATTGAATGTGAGGGAAGCAGCTCCCTCAGTACCTTGTCCTAGAATGTCATGCATGGGTTTTGTGGACAAGGAAGCCACTGGAAAAAGAGAAAGATTCTGGTGTTTAACATCTCAAGCCAGCACTGTTTGCAGCTTTTAGGCCAGGGTAGCTCAAGTGCAACAAAGGACCCTGCCCAGCAGAGTCTGTAATGATTTCAATTTTCATACTGAAGGATGTGAACAGCCCTTTTCACAAGATCTTTTCCCATCTGTTTGTCAGTGGGCTTTTCAGAGCAGGAACACGACAGTGAGCACTGATCTCTTGTCACTGCCACAGGAGCACAGCCCACGGAGTGCACTGTGGACCTGCAGCTCTGTCACACCCTGCTGTGGCAGCCAGGAGTGACTGCCCCAGTGACCCAGAGAGTGCCCTCCCTGCCCCACCTGCACTGCCCCACGCCCACAGCAGAAGGGGAAGCTCAGCCTTCAGCCACTGCACTTCAGAGCTGCATGCTTTGGCATAAACCTCCCATTTTGGCTGTGCAGATCGAATGTTCTGACTCAGGAGCCCTGGTGATGGTTTAACATTCGTTTGCTTCACCTTTCAATCCTGAAGGTGCTCCCAATAGCAGAGGCAGATATGTTTTTTCCTCAGAAAAGCAGCTCCCAGGCCATGATACTTGCTCAAATTGCCAGTGAAGGTAATACTCTGAATAACACATTGCTACCTTTTAACTTGACTCCTAATATAATTGAGGATTATATCACAATTACATTAGAGAATTATCTGCATAAAGAGCAGTAACCAGAGAGATAAAATATTGCATTGACATTGAATCTAAAATTAAAAACAAACAAGACAAATTGTAGCCTGGCTGGACTCCTCCATAATTTGGAATTTCAATGCATTACTCTGCTGTTAATCAAAGTCCCCTTTCCTTTAACCTCAGGTGTGTGAATGTCTCTCCTGTCTGAATGTCCCCACGAGGCAGCACTGAAGGTCGTGTGTGCCTGTCCTTCATCAGCCTGTGCCACTCGTTCTTTCCAGGCAAAGGAACACTCAGCACAACTCACCTTCTTGAAACCACAAGATTTGCTTTTAAGACATTTCAATTAAATCTGGAGGGGGCTGTCAGGCTCTGTGAACTTACCTTGGGGGCTGCAGTGGGGATGAGGGAGCTGTGAAATGCTACTGTGTGTAACTGGACTGGGTAACTGTGACAAGGGCAGCAGGACCCCATTTTGGGGTTGGAATAAAGGATATTAGCCCTTAAGAGGCATTTTGTTGATGAGGGGATGATAACGTCAATATTTGAAATTAAATGTCAAATTGGCCCAGAAGGCTCTGTGGCCAGCATTACCAGGGCTGAGCATTGCATTTCCCCTGGTGTCTCTAAGACTGATGATGCTCAGCTCCTGATATTCAGGAGTGAATATCAGCCTCCCCTCTGAATCCCAGGCATGGTGCTGGTCACAGAGACCAAGGGATGGCTCAGCCACTCCTGTCCTGGCCTTGCCATGTATGTGACAATAACAGAGGTGCTGCCAGAACCAAGTGCTAGGCTGCTGGAGTTATTTCTAACACTCCACCAGTGGCTTTGTCTGGTTTTCAGACAAGGAAAGCAATCCTTCTGCCAGGAAATTTGAAAGGATACAGGAAAAAGGCATGGCAGTGGGCTAAACCACCACAGGAAGAAAACTGGGGTTAAAATATAAAAATGTAAATAGTTTGTGCATATCTTGATCCAAACTTGTTTCAAACTGCTCTCTTCTGTCTACCAAGTAGGTTGTTAATCAGTGACACTCTTGTTCTGTTACCTCTGCAGGTATTATTTGAGTATAACCTCAGTTATTGTGATTATTCACTAACCCCAAACCTTCTACAAGCTTTTCCTCTCAGTGTTCAGTCAGCAGCCTTGTCACTGACCAGTGAAATGTTTTATGCTTTGGCAGTTTGCTGATTCCAGAGATGAGGGATGGGGAGGGCAAGCCAAGGAAAGGATCTCACTCAGATCCTATGTTACCTTGCTTTGCCTTGGCCTCTTGGTGCAGGAAATGCACAAGCAACTTTTTATCCCTTTTGTTATTTAATTATTTGATTATTTAATTTAATACAATATTGTATGATCCACATGTATATCTAAAAAGTGACTGTCCCTACTGTAAAGTATCTTTTGAGCTTTAATGGTGTCCCTTAGACATCACTATTTAAAATATGCTCATAACTACATTAAATATAGCAGGGAAATAAGGGGAGCTGAGATGCCAGAGGTTTCCACTGAGTGGTGACTATGGCACATCAAAGCAAGTTGAAGACACTGGGAATTTTTGTGAGAGGCACTCAGGCCTTATTGTGCCCAAAACCAATTTTGGATGTTCTCCTAGGAATTTAGAAGTGGTTAAAGAGAGTGGCCACTCCCCACCTCCCTGGGCCTTTTAAAAATCTTGGATTTCATAAGTAACAGCACCTTAAAACCAATTTAAAAAATCCTGCCAGACAGTCCAGCAGAATGAAGCAGAATTGGGAAGTATTTCTTTGTCAGTGTTTTATACATTTATCTTAAAAATCTTTCCAGATCTATAGTGAACACGTTGACAGTTTCATTGTCATTTTGCCATCTGTCAGACCTCTAAAAGGGAAAAGAAGATACCAAAAGCTATGAAACATATTAATTATGGTACCTAGATTTGTGTAAACTACACAAACGGGACAAGCTCACTCAGGTCTGAAACCTTTATCTGCAGTGAGGGCTTTTATGCAGTGAGATGCCATTATAATTAAAGCAGCCTCCTTTGGTTCTGCACAGTCTGCACTCAGGGCCTCCTGGAAGGAGCATTTAGTCAATTAACTATTTTATTAACCAATTGATTTTTCCTGTTAGTCCTTAACCTCTTTGTACCTGTTAGGAATGGTTATGAAAGCCAAATAAATTGGTTTCTTTCGCCTCTAAAAGGCAACAATAAATAATAAAACAGGTTGAACAGAGTTTCAGTGGGGAACCCAAATACGAATGGAAACACCTGCCGTGTATCATATAATATAAAATACTAACTGCTAGGAGCAGCACAGTATTTCAATAAATCACATTGTCACACTGACCTTTATTGATATACTGTTTCTCAACTTAAAGGATTGGTCCTGGTGCTTTAGGAGATCTTTTGTTGTGAAGGACCTGCAGATTCATCACATAACAAAAAGATTATTTGCCCACCATGGGGCTGACTAACTCTATATTCTAAGCAGAAGCAAACCCCCCCAGATATTCTAGGGACAGTTAATGTTTGGAGATTTATTCAGCATCACAGGAGAACAAACATGCATTCCTGAAATAAGTACAAAATGTGATTTATATTATCACTTAGTACAAAGTGGAGAGAAAAAAAGGGAGAATAAAGAAAAGCAAAGCTCTTTCATTTCTACTAGATAATAAACAGCTTGATTTTATGGAATGTTACACTGCCTTGAAACTCTGCGGTGACAGTCCAGTGTTGGAAAATTAAATTCACCACACTGGCTGAAACCCAGCAGAGTTATTGGTTCCTCTGCACCAATGGCTGGAATGGACGACTAAGAGGGTGTGCAAAGAACACATTTTTGAAGCGACAGAAAAACCCTCACAGTAAAAAAACATATGTGCTCCTCTAGAGAACATTCCCTGCTCCAACAAACCCAGCAGAAACAACCTGATTCACATCCAGAACATAACAACTGAACTTGCACTGCCTATCTAAAGGAAAGTCCAAATTACAGTCTAGGGATTCTTCCAAGTCAGAGTCAAGGGTTGTGGAATATTCTGTCACATATACAAGATTTTGCACAAATTATGAAACCTAACGTTCTTCTTGAGATTCCTACTGCCTTAAATGACACAGATATCCAGAGAACTTTTGTTCCTGATAATTTTAAGGCTCAGTTATGCTGGTTTGAATAAAATTCAGATTCCAGATTCTGCTGCCCAATGGGGTGAGAAGTTACATTATTTTGTAAAACATCATCAACAACAACAACAAAATAATTTGTGTGTCTCTTACTGAAGAAGTAGCTTTTAATTTCTCTGTTTTTATGTGTCTTTGTTGTGGCTGTGACACCAGCCTAGTGCCAAGCACCCACGAGTCACTCACTCACCCTCCCCT
>VZRX01000386.1:0-47379 GCA_013398075.1 Notiomystis cincta | reverse complement strand
TCCTTCCGCACCTTCCTTCTTCCATTTCTTCATTATACGTTATTTCTCAGATGAATTTTGAATCTTCCTGAGTGAAGCTTTTCTTGCATTTATCATTTGAATCCAAACCACCGTCAATGAATGCCAGATTAATCAGAATTCAGAATAGATGGTGTCATGGTTCTGTCTGGGATAGAATTAATTTTCTTATTACTATCTGGTACAATGCTGGTGTTGGATTTTGTGTGAGAATAATGTTGGTTTTGGTTGTTTCTAAGTAGTGCTCACCTTAAGTCACAATCTTTTCAGTTTCCATGCTTGGCCAGTGAAGAAGTGCACAAAAAGCTGGGAGGGAACGTGGCCAGGGGAGCTGAACTGGCCATGGGGATATTACACACCACACAATGTCATGTCCAGGGTGCAAACTGCAGGGAGTTGGCCAGGAACTGCTGATCACTGCTTGAAGATATTCTGGGCATTGGTTAGTGGGTGGTGAGCAATTGTATTGTGCATAAATTTTTTCTCTTGGGTTTTATTTGTCTCCACCCTCCTCTCTCTCCTCCCCACCTTTTATCTATCTATCTATCTATCTATCTATCTATCTATCTATTTATCTATCTATTTTAATATGTTTTAAAATTGTTATTATTATTGCGATATTATTATTGTTCTTGTTCTTGTTCTTGTTCTTCTTCTTCTTATTATTATTATTATCATCACCATCCTAATCTCAATTCACTGTTATGGAGATGAATTTATTCTGTGGTTTTCCTACAAGCTAATGTATACAATATGTTTCTGGAGAGTCTTTTCTACTTTCTGCTCTTCATACTCTAATCTCACTGTGCTCACATGAATCTCATCTATGGGTCTTGTGTACAAAGCATTTTCTTAATGTGTGGTGCAGGGGCCATATTTTAACACCTCCAAAAGACAGGAGAAAGAGTGTGTGATTGCAACTGTTGTCTTGCATTTATTCTTTAAGCTTAATTTGGTTTTAACCTTTAAAATGAAGAGACAGTGGGCTCCATTTTGCTCATGATTACAGGAGTACTTTTATGTGTTCTACTCCTTCCTTCATTGTTTTGTGGATGTGGTCAAGTGTCTCCATGAAAGACTGGGTCAAGAATACAAGATGACTGTAGACACATAAATATCTGAGGAAGAGAAGCCTCTTCCTTTCAGTAATGCCCACCACACTGGTGTCTCTGCTGACGTGTCTGTCCCTGAGGCATCATCTATGTTTGTGCCTCTTCCAGGGCAGCCAGGAGTTTCTCCCTGACTCTGTTTATCCTCTGCCTCACCCAGGGGAAGTTTCTCCCTGGTTTCACCCTTCTGGTGAAAGAAGAACAGCTGTGTGCACAGCATGTCACCGCTGGTGCCAGCTCTATCTGCTGGCCACAGAAGGATTTGGAAAACGCCAGGCAATTTTAACTTTTAATAAGACAAACCTGTGGCCTGTGGGTTCAATACAGAGCTCAGAGCTGGAGGGTTTTTTTTGCCCTCGGGGCTCTGTCCTACTTGCTCAAACACTGGTTTTTTGATTTCTTGCTTTAGCAGCTGTATGTACCTGGAGGAGTGTTAACAAAGCCCTTGTTGCAGATGGTATCTTGAAATGGCTATTGAATTGTACCTTCTGCAAGTGGAGGTTATCTATTTGGAAAAGTTGTACATTGCCAAATCTTCACTGACAGAAATGAACACACATGTTTAGGAAAAGACAGTAAAAATCTTATTTTAAAGGCTGAAGGAAGTCACATTTTGTCTATATTTGTGAAATACACAGTATTATTATGTTGTCTATCCCCATTTTGCTTTTTGTTTTAATATTAAGCCAAGAAAATTTACTTATCCAGAAAATTTTATTAAGAGTGTGACTTTGGTACTCTTCTGTGCCTCAGATTTACAAATACTGCAGACCTTCATCTGGGTACCTCAGGCTGCACTTCCCATTCACTTATTTGACATAACATCAATATCAGATAGTACTAGGGCCTGAATGCTAAGAAATAATCCTCCTAGAAAATGCCTTGAGTCTTAATCTTATTGAAACTAAGACATGGAAAATATTCTGGTGAATGGGCTTACACAGAATTTGGGCAAGCAGTCATCTGTATCGTCATGAGCAGTAACTGCATCACTGATCTAAAGGAACAGTGGGATGCTGAAGTGACCTCCTTTAAAGCAGAGGCAGAAGTGTCACAGCATAGCAGGTACACACTCCCCTGGGACGTGGGAGTCTTGGCAGAAATCCTCTTTCACCTGATTCAGCAGGATTGGCTCCAAGGTGTCACACATCATTAGTGTTTGCCTTAAGTGGTATATGAAGAGCTCTGGAACAAAATTTTCCAAATATCTCAGGGCAAGGCTATTCCACAAGGATAGGTCAAAACAGACATTAGAAGCATAAATGCAAGCTAATTTTTCAATTCTCATGGAAGAGTCCTACTGGCTACTGAGGTTTTTTTGCAGTCTCAGGTCTAGCAGGTATATAACACTTCAGCAGGAGACATTGAAATGAGTTATTTGCAGAGCACTGCAAATTAGGTTTATAATCCTACTCTTCCAGGCAGCTGCAAAAATAATGCAAGGAAAGTTCTCTGCTTTTGTATCAACTTGAAGGATTTGGTTTCTTTATTTTCCATATTAGTCCTAAAGTTCAGTGGTTTAGAGTTTCTCTGATTTTATAAATCTGGTCTTTTACTTCTATTAAAAATATTCCAAAACAAAAATTCTTTCTTTACTTGAGTGTTTCTTCTTTCTGAAAAAAAAAAAAAAATTAATTCAAGCCAATTTGAATTAAAATATTTAAATCACTTAAGACAATGAATGCCTTCACACAATTAATTGAAGGCATGCACATTGGTGCGCATCAGTGCATGATTTTTACCATATTTTACTCGTACAAGTGCAACAGATTTTGCATTGTGTAGCTCCAAAAATTTTGTTTGCATTTGCTAAGTGTTTGGCTATAAGTAACATGTGTTGTCATAAATAGAACAATGTTAATGACTTAGAAATAAAAAATGTACTTGCTGCTGTACATCCATGTGAAAGATGTGAGAATCTGACAAAAGATAAAAATGTAACATTTCAGCATTTTTGCTGCATGGCTGTCAGTTGAAGAATTTTAAACCTTGTTGCTGTACACAAAAAAGAGTGAAATCTTGCCAGACTATTTGCAGCCTGCAGATACTTGGGTGACAAGAATCTTCTCTGTCCCAGCACCTTGAGGTAGCTCTGAATTCGATAAAAATGCAAGGAGAAAATATATTCTTTAATCTTACATGTGGTATCTCTTCATAGAAGTGAGAAAAAGCAAGTTAACCAATGAATCATTGCAGATTTCTACACTGAAAAAAAGACATTTGAGGCAAACAAATATTTTCTAAAGACTTCTGTGAAAACTGTCTTGTAGGAAATACCTCTAATGAGCTAGGAAGTGGAGTGAGACATGGCATGAGAATAATTGCAAGGAATTCTAGTGGACTTATTTGGTGCTATTTCATGCAGCTCTTTTCCCCCAATTTAAACTTGGTCACTTGTTTCACATTTGCTTTTGAAAGTATTGTCCTATATATGACCTATAAATTGGCATATGCAATCTGTCTAGATGCACTTCAAAAGACCAGGATCATTTTTGTTTGCTTGAGAAAATGTTCCTGTATAATGTGCTGAATTATCCTAGTGATTTCTGAGCATCTTGTCCTTTTCCTCTCTGCCTTTCTCTCTTCTCTGCCATGAGCCAAGTTCATCTCTGATGTCACACTGTTTGGTCAACGATGTTGAAAGAAATGAGAGACTTGTCTTTACAAACAAGCTGTGGGTCTGCTGGTTGATGAAATTAGCATTGAGAGATAAGAGAAACAATGGGAAGAGATTCCATAGGAATTCCACTGATTAACACCAGGAATAGACAGGAAGATGTGTGTGTATTTGGAATATACAGTAGAAAGGGGTTTTAGGTATTAGGCATTCCGGGAAGTCTGTACCTCTCAAGTACCTCAGACAATGGGGAAAGAGAGAGGGACATGCGGCCGGGAAATTAGGATAAAAAGGAGGCCGCGTCCTCCAAAAATCTGAGAGATCCCAGGGGAAATGCCCCATGGCCTCTCCCTTTATTCGAATAAAGTTACAGGACCCTCTGTAACTTTTTGGACATAAACCTCTGGCGTTCGTGGATTGATTTTCCTGACAATGTTATTTAGCATGCTGTGCCCAAATTAGTCCCAGATAAGCTTAGATCCTGCTGATACACAGCTCTTCATGGGTTTCCTGTGCTGCCCTTGTTTGGGTAATTGCCAGGCTTGACCACCTGTGAAAAGGGTGACTTGCACTCACAGATATGCCAGAATGGCACTTCAGTACTGATTGAATTTGTTCATGGTCTGGTGTTTGGTGTGTTCCTGGCTGCTCTCCTCAGAACTGAAGAGTAAAAGTATTTATTGAGAGTAAGAGCTAAAGCTGACCAAAATAGTACATCAGGTCAGGACAGGGCTGCCTGCTGTGAGGGGACTAAGGCCAGGTTAGTATAGGTAGATTGTTGCTGAGGTGGATTTGAAATAAGACATTTCTGAATATTACCAGGAAGTGAAACTTCCCCAGGGGAGAAAGAGCAGTCCTTTCTTTCAGGTTATGTAGATTCACCAGGTCAGTTCTCATCACAATGCTGAAGCCTTAAAGGACTCTAAGAGAAGATTTCTCACAGATTTGCAGCAGCAAACTAAGAGGTTTCTTCCTTCAGCTCTCTCCTCTGTCTTCTTCCATAAACCACCATTTTCAGACCAAAACCAGTAAAGAATACAGTAATCATAGTTGGTTTGAAAAAGGAAAAACTGTGGATTTTAACCTCGGAAGTCTGTGGTGTAGTGAGGGTAAAATTGCAATTGTTTTGAAAGTGGCCAAATGGAATTTTTTGTTTTTTGGTGAGTTATTGTTCCATCCAGCTGAAAAGCGCAAACAAAATATTTAGGCATTTGCATCCTTATCTCTCACCATAGGTATGTGGCCTTTCTGGGAGTAGTTTTAGGAGGATTTGTTGAGACTGGATGCAAAGGGAGTCTCAGGTGCAACAATTTGGGTGAGATGAGAATGTATTTCCTCTCCTGTCACAGGGGAAAGCTCAGGAGAGTTTCTTCTTGTGCACTTTTACTCCACTAATTCCCTTGCAAACTGTGCTTGCAGACATGACTTTGTGCTTAACCTCATGCCAGCAGAAAGCTGTGTCCCTTTCCAGCTTCCAGCGAGAGGGAAGGGCTAAAACAGGATCATCTGATATGAGGAGAGGGTGGGACACACCTGGGGCAGGGAGAATAACTGCAGCAAGAGAGGAATCCATACCTTCACTGGAACCACATGAAATCACCACCCAGGGTCTATGGTATAGCACTTTGATATTTACTTCTCCTTTTTTTTCTTACAGTTAGTTAATTTTAGGCTAAATGGTGAGTATTTTTAATCCTTTTTATGCAGAGAAGTTAACTGCCAATCACATAAGAAAGTAATTCATCTAGGTTGAAATAAAATAATCCTAATCTAATCAAAATCCTAGTGGTGAAGAGATTATTCCTAAGGTGTTTAATTTATCTAGTTGAATTTGTGGAAGGTATTTGTGCACAACAGAACTCACTAAAAGGAACTCAGAAAGTCCCTGGACTTATTTTTTGTACCACTTCTAGGGGCTGTAATCCTGACCCAGCATCTTGAGAGTGTTTTTATTAGAGACCTTGTGGAGTTCAAGCATCAGGTGTACCTGACACCTGAAGGACTTGCAGAGGTAAGATGAGACACAGACTTCTTTGTGTCCCAGTCACCATTAACACATGGCCAGTCAAGCTGATCAAAATTACACTTGCTTAAAAATACAGCTTCATTCTTGACTCTGGTGCTCGCCTTCTTACAACAAGAGGAGCAAAGTTCTTTATTGCCATTAGAATTTAAAGTCTGGTGATAAGTAGGTACTCACAGAGGAAAAAAAAAAGATTGCCTAGGCTGGTGAGAAATGCAGCAGGTAAAACTCTGTTCAACAGGTCCCATATTTAGCTCTAACCCTGCTGGCTGATTCCTTACAAATCCAGTGACGGCAGAGGATAGCAAGAGCTCCACAGGGTGGGACCAGTCCCTCTGAGAGCTCTGGAAGCCTTAGAAGGGCTGCCAGGAATCCCCAGCATCCATCCACTCCCTCTGAGCCCACACCTCACTGCTGCAAAGGTTGCATTATGTATGAGGTGTTGTTTCTCTCCAGAAATCTTCCTGTCTTGTCTACACATATTCCATGAACCTGAATTCATGACAGTTTCATTCTTTTTTCCTCCAGGACTGCCCATGTAAGGGAATATCCCTATCCAGAACATGGATGTGTTGGACTGAAGCCATTAGCTCTTGATCTGAGAGCAGGAATTTTTAGATTTGCAAGTATATGCTTGATTGAGTAATGCTCTGGGAAATGCAGGCATGAGTCACTTGGAACATGCCACTTGTGAGAAGGAAAATATGGAACAAAGTATGTGTTTCATATTTCTAATACTCCAGGAAGGGTTAATTTGAATGGACCTCGCAACATTTGGTGGATTATGCTTTTTTTTCGTTTTTTTTTTCTTCTTCTTTTAAAAAAAAAATCATTTTCTGCCTCCAATAAAAGCCTTATTTTTCACCACGAGTTTTGATTTCTCCAGGACTGTATTTTGGTGCTTCATGAACTATGGTGTTTGCTGTGCTTCAGTTATTTTCCTTAACATTCTAAAAACATTCTGGGTTGTTTGAGCACAACTCTTGCAAACAGCAGCTCTTTAAAGATTAGGTGTTTTCAGAAAATAATTCAGTAGCTGTTGGAGGCTATGTGCTTTTGAAGGTCTGGCTCTTCAGTTTCCCAGCCTGTTGTTTGGAGCAATTCTGCTGCCTTCTTACATGCAGTATGAAATCTGGACTTTGCCTGTGCTTGGGATGAAATTTTAACTTCATGAATATTACATACAAGATGTGATGGCTTTGAGATGCTGCTATCACAACCAAAATCTTACTGTGCATGGCACTGTTTAGGCACAGGGAAGCATATCTAAACAAAGAACTCACAATGGATTTTTGATTTTATGTGTTAGAATTAACACAGTCTGTGCCAGACAACGTGAACTTTTAGCAGGTTCCATTCCCTTTAGTAAAGGGAAAGTTTCCAGAAGCAATTTGTATTTTGCTGAATGCTAGCAAGTATCTAAATTTCTGTGGCATTGAGTTGCTTCTGAGAATATGATAGCCCAACTGAAAATATCAGAATGTGTAATTCTGCAAAGATGCTGTGAATTTCAAATCAGAGTATTCATGAACAGATATCAGACATAAAGGATAATGGAGATGTCCACAAATAAAATGATCAACCTTCCTTATATATTTCAACAGGTAAAAAGATTGGATTTTTTGTTTCTCACTTGAAAAAAAAAATCTGTTAATTTCTCTCTGACTTTGGTCTTTTCTTCCTTTTAGAGCCAGAAAAAAGGACAACCCATGCCACTAATCCTTGTACAGAAATCAGGAATACAACTTTTGCAAAGTGTCTGAAGAAAAGTCACACTCCAGGTCTTGTATATTAATAGCTATTGATAACTGGTTTTGAGCAGCTGGTGGTTTTACTGAAGCACACTGCTACTTTCCATAGCTTTACAGAACATGACATGAACAGGCTGAGCCTGAAGGAGTGGAGTGGAGCTACCCCCAGCATTTGCACCCTGGCAGGTGGACGTTTCCAGCTTCCTCCTGCTCCCCAAATCCATGCTGGTACAGATGCAGGTTCCCTGCACTGGTTTTATCTGGAATCACATTCGTTTTCTTCCCAGGGTCTGGTATGGGATGTGTTTTGGATTTGTGCTGAGCACTGTGCTGAAAACACAGGGGTGTTTTTGTTACTGCCAAGCAGTGTTTACACAAAGCCAGGGCCTTTGCTGCTCCTCTCATTGTCCCTCCAGACAGGAGCCTGGGGGTGGACAAGGAGCTGGGGGAACACAGCTGGGACAGCTGATCCCAGCTGAACAAAGAGATATTCCAGATCTCCAGTGTGGAGAGCTATGGAGAGGAGAAGGGAATGATTTGCCTTCGGAGAGGTAATTTGTCTTCCCAAATCCCTGTTACCAGAGTCCTGGTGATGACTGAACATCTGCCTGTCCATACAAAGTGGGGAAAGAATCCCTTGCCTTGCTTTGCTTGTGCACACAGCTTTTGTTGTACTTATTTAACTGTTTTTATTTCAGCCCATGATTTTTCTCACCTTCACCCTTCCAATTCTCTCCCCTTCCCTGGCCCCCACTGGCATGGAAGGAGTGAGAGGGTTGGGGCTGAGTTGTCCTGTGGGGTGAAATCAGATAACCTCTAAACCATGTGCCCCATACACAGTGCAAAGCTTCATAAATCTCTTCTCAATCTCACTCAGCACCCAAACAGATGCTCTGAAAGGCTCTAGGCCACAGTGGAAAAGACTTTCCTCAGGTATTCAAAAAGGAATTGTAGAATTGCTTGAGGGAGTGGTGAGCACAAAGCTGCATCTGGAGGTCTCTCTTCACAGGAGGCCGTGGACTGGCATGAGAAACTTCAGGACTTGGAATCTATGGAAAGCAATTTATTTTATTTTACATCTTTTATAACCTCTTTCTGAAAATAGGCTTGGTTCCCTTAGACTGCTTTGCGATGCTGTGTCAGAGTAGTCTGGGTATCATGAAATACTAAAGTGTTTAGCTTCCAGGATGTCCAACAAATTCAAATTTTATTATCTTCATTTTAAAGGTGAAGCATAACAAGATCAAAACTGGAGAGTATTAAAAATAGATTCTTGGTCAATCAAAGTTATGAGCCAAAATGTGAGGCAACATCCATCAGTTCACAAAACAAACAAACAAACACACAAAACCCAAACAAACAAAAAAGAAAACTCAATATAAATTTGACACTTTTTGGACCCATTTGCCTCACAGTTAGATGATAACCTCTAGTGCTGACCTCTGCACCAAATGAAAGTGACTCTGCATTTATCTTTATGTAACACTGCCACTATTCCTAATTTTGGAAAGTCAGGTAGTGATTGCACAGAAGCTCACAGGGAAGAGTTTATGCAAAAATGATGATCTTCTGATTAAAACCAGAATAACTTCCATACATGAAGCGGGAATAAATTAACATTCTGACACTTCAAAACCAATATCTGACAGTGCAAACTTCACTACTTCCTAAGGAATGTGTGTGTCCCCTGAGCTGCACTATGTAATGATTCAAATCTGGGTAAAACACTAGATAGCAATATTGGAGCAAAGCTGTGTAAAAAACACAAAAGACCCAACTCCAAAACCAAAAGAAACAAAACCAATCACACAAACAACCCTTCCAACAACAACAACAAAAAATCTAACCAACAAAAAACCAACAAACCAAAACAAACCTTCAAGAAGAATTCCTGACATATGGATTTCTGAAATTCTTTATTTCAGGACAAGATGCTCTCATGCAGTTATCAGTAGATGAGAACATTTTCAAGGATACACCACACTGCACATAAAGGAATCAGAAAAGCATGAATGCTAATTATTTCCAAGATATAATTTCAATTTAAAAAAAAAAAAATCCAAAAACAAAACAAAACAATTTTGTGTGAAGCTTTCACAACAGTAACAAGCTTGTTTTTCAGTGTTCTTTAGACATGCTCCAGCTAGGAGCATTGACATAAAGATAGAGGTTGCAAAAGAGAAAGAGCCAAACTTGGGGAAGGGTTTTTGTGTTCAGTCACAGGATCTGTCATAGAAAACACATGTTGGAGACAGGAGGGTATCACTGCTCTTTGTCCCATAACTTCTTTTGCTTTAGTAGTATAATTTAGTCTTGGGGATATTATATGTATAAATACAGACAGGAACAATATAGTGCAAGCACAACAGACTTTTTGACAGCCAGTGATGGCACAGAAGCTGACTGAGAGGAGTTTCTGTTTAAGCAGTTAGCATCCTCAAAACAGCAAAGTTAACATTTCTGTGCTCAGCTAGGGTAGCTCCTGTTAGGAGCTGAAAGTGGAACATAACATAATCCATTATGGATGGATGTTTGAGAAAAGAGTTGTTCTCAGCACAGATATACTTTGTACTAAGCAATCATAGGAGGCTCCTACATCCAGGGGGATGACTGACTCTGCAAAAGACAAGCACCAAGCCTGTGGCAGCATAACAGAAGTATTAACTGAAAGGCATCACATTAACTTTGGTTTTTTTTGAAGGGCATAAAAGGTAAGGTCAAACAGCAAAAAATGACAAGTGAGAAGGAATCAGAAATGAGCAAAGGTCCAAACAATGGAATGAAAGGCAACTCCAGTTTACAGTGAAATACAGTTTTCCTAAGAAAACCAAAATGAGACAGTAGTCAGACCTGCCAATCTTTCAACTCAGAACTTTGTTCTTTGAAAGACCTCCTTCTTATGGAGGGGAGATGCAGACCCTCTCCCACAGTGGGTCACAGGACCCCCAGGAGTGCACTCTTCCTGCTGGAACAACACCTCAGAATTCAAATGTTTATATTCTCTCTCAAGCCTTACATACATGGTACCATACAAAGAGTTTACAGAAGGCTCTGGGGAAAACAAATGAGGAGTAAAGGGAATTTTGTCAAAGTGTCCCATACACCTATTGCCAAGTCAGCAGCAGCTGCAAGCAGGAGAGAAAGCAGAGGTAGAAATACCATTCTCTTTCCTGACACAGGTTTCACTTTTTGTCTCTCCAGTCTTTATTCTTGTGTTGGATGTGGGGTGGGGAGGAAGTTGCTGTTCTTAGTAGTGGATGTTTTTGATCTCAAAGAGATAAGGTAACAGAAACAGCCTAAAGCTGCCAGTTTATTGAACAATGGGCTGAGACAAGGAGACCCATTATGAGTTCTCTAGAGATGGACATCCTGTTAAATGCAGGAGCCAGTAGAAGCTTGGGTGCTTTTTTTGAGATCTACAGCCTTTCCTCAAGAAGAAAGGAGCTGCTGTTGCAGGCAGCCATTTGGGAATACAATGATTATTTACTCTGAAGCAAGACTGTTGTTATCCAGAACATTTCAAAATTAGCATGTTTTAAGGCAAGTTATGGGATCTGTTCCAAAAGAGCAATAAATAATTTGTAACAGAAAGGTTAGACTGATCTCATTTTGGGTGCTTAGTGTTGTGTTGACTGAGAGCACAGATTTAGCATGTTTATTTAGGCAGGATATAAATCTTTTTGTTATGAAAAAGTTTTAGTATAGAGGAACAAAATCTAAAAACTGCAATGTGATCTTCCTTGAACTGCGTGCACTCCATGCTGCAGCACCCAAGTCAAACTCTTCCCTCCTACCTTTTTATCTCTGTATCAATCTTGTCACAAAGATATCTGCAGCTTAATGAATGTCTGTCTACCAGGGGTACTGCTTGCAGAAGGCAAGCGTTAAGGCTGCAGGCAAGGAAAACAAGGCTTGTATCAAATATTGGCTTATCTCCTAGATAATTTCTAATAGGTGTACTGAATAATAGGTGTACTGAACTAGTCATGAGCCAGCCATTTCTATATAAGCTAAGAAAAGAATTTATATTTGGCTCCTCTGACTATTCCTGATGCTCTACTGAGAAGGAGTATGATCAACATTTTGCATTATCAAGCCCAAATGTTGTTAGTTGATGGTATCTGGCTGTCTTCTTCCTCCTCCTCCAAAGATGCAAAGGCATTGCATTCAGTTTACTGCTGATAAATTTCTTTAGTTGATCAAACTAGACCTTGGCATGGGGATGGAAGATGGTGGGACAGAAAATATTTCTTATGCTGAATTTGGAAAACCTTCATTAGCAAGCAAGGAGTGTCAGCCCCTCCATTATCCAAGGACAATCCATGCACAGGCAGAGGCAGGAACTCCTGAAATTATTACCTGTTCTGGTTAAGCTTGAACATGAGAGGACTGAACTTCAAGAGTGTTTGAAAACCTGACACGGTTTCTTGCTTCGGAAATTGGTGAAGTTGGGAGAAGGTTTCTCTTATGCTCTTCCCAACTTGTTTAATTTTCATCATGGAACTCTGGTGGGCTCCTGTGGAGAAATATTCAAAGGAAAAGCTCAGCAAGGAGAAGTGTCCCTGTGACCAATTCTTCACCAGAAGCAAACTGCAGGGACACTGAGGGAGCTTGGTGTGCTGCTCTGAGAGAGGGAGGAAACAAAGGATGGAGCAGCACGGAGGTGTTGTGGTCATGCTCTGTTTAAAACAATGCAGCCAATGGGAACTAAGCCAAGGAAGGGCCCAACTGATGCCTGAAAGCTGAACCTTGCTTTATTAACCTGAAAATACATATTGCTTTTCCAATCTGGTGGCATTTGCTACCCTGTTTTATGGTAATGAAGGAAAACAGGCACATGCTTCACAGATGTGAATAAAGTCACTCAAACTCCACCTGATAATGGAGTGGCATTATCTGGAACTTTCTCTTTTATGACTATTTCCTGTGATTTGTGCCTCTGACAGCATCAGAGCACACTGAGGTGAAACTAAGCTTAATCAGGGTTGAAGTTAACCTTAGTGAACAGTTTAGTTAGTCATTTGCCTCAGCATATTTAGTGCTAACAGAGTAAGTGCATTTAACAACAGCAATTCTGAACCTGCATAATCTGTTGCTTCAGTAAACCACACTACTCATGAATCAGCAATTGTGCAGGTCCTTACTGAATGAAACCAGACTCATAGGTGCCAAATTGGTCATAATCAGAAAGGAAGCCCTGGCTGTACCCAACTACTCTGATCTCTGACTACCAGCTGGAAAGCAATTGTGTTTATTTTCTGCCAAATTTCATCCTCTAATGCAACAGAAAAAAAACCCCAAAAAACTGTAGTCAGCAGGATTGCCATGGAAAACTGTGCAGACCCTGAAATATGGCATGGACACATCTGGCATGGTGATGATGATGATCAGATGGAGGAAGGTTCTGGTTGCCCCAGTACCCATCATTTCCATCCTTATGAGGCTGAAGCAAGCTTTTGTAAACTCCCTTGTTGACAAAAGGGCACAGGTGCAGTGATTCCTAGGAAGCAGCAGACAGCCTAAATATAAAGACTGGTCATCAAAAAGTGAAAACTGCAGGAATTGATAGAATTTTAAAGGGTGCTTCACTGCAAACTTGTCCTAATGGCTCCCTGGTGATCAGAAATTAACCAGTGCTGAAATATGGGTTGGTGCCACTAAAACCTGTATTTCAGGGGATGATTTGTTGAATTACAAAACGTGGAAACTGTCCAATGGGTCAATCTGGAGTTTTGCTGGATGAGGTGGAGGAGAAACAGCATCTTTCTATCTGGAACAACTGAGGTAAGATATGGGATCTTAATTGATGATTCCACTAAATTCCATCAAATGCAGGCCACATTCTAACTTAAACATTTAGTAATAGCAGTTTTGCTAGCAAAAATAGTTGTTGTTGTGGTTTACATTTGCAAAACACTCCTTAACTTTGACAACCTTCTAACCTTTCCCTGGGTATTTCCTTGCAAAGTCAACCAGCTGACCAAGAAAGAAGTAGAATTTTAGTTCTGCTTTATTCCAGTGAAGAATTTCAGTCTCACTTACACAGACCAGGAAGAAGGATATTGGTGTTTTGCAGATGTTGCATAATCCAGTATCAAACAACTCACAGATCCAGTTAGCATCAAACTGATTTATTCCAGGCACTCAGTCATGTTTCCAGGAGAGTTAATACAGAATACTCACTTGGACCCCAAACACTTCTTGGTGTTCCTCTGTTACTAGCAGGGTGTCAAAACTGATAGTACCTTTCCAGCTCATGTTTGCCTCTGGATCTGCACCCATGCTTACAGTGGCAACTGATTTGGTGGTCTTTTCTTGTTCTCAATGCCCTCTCCAGAACTTTTCATCACCTCAGTTTCAGAAACCTTTGCTTCCATGACTGGCAGAAGCTGTGACCTTCTCTGCATCAAAGACAATAAGGATACAAAAAAAGGTGGAACATTATATATGTAATTGTTCAGACTAGCTCACAGTTCTATACAGTCTCTAGGTCCATTACACCTTGTTCTTTGGATAGTATTTCAGAAGTGCATGATTATACCCATCAGCTTTCCATCAATGCCTGGTGTGAAATGAATGTCATCTGTGGCATTAGTTTTCCATTAAAATGCAATGCAAGAGATCAATTCATGGAGCACCAATATTTGCCCAAAGTAGTATATTTGGGCATGGAGAGATACCCAGACTTGGTGGAAGAACTGAAGCTGAAATCAACAATGTGCATCCTTCTGTGTTAACTTGGTGCTTATCAGTGCAGGCTGTTCAGCATAGGGACTATTTTCTGAAGTTTGAGTTTCACTGAACTGCAGTTCCAGGTGAGATGCTTCTATCAACCCAAGATTCAGTGTCACAACAGGATTCTGGGAGTATTTGATGAAAAGTCTATGCAGTAAGAGTCACCTCTACCTTTTCTGATAACTATACCTCTTTGTTCTCAGTTTTATTGTCTGTTGTGTGTCTCAGTCTTCTGCCCAACGTTAGATAGTGGCTTAATGGAAGCAATAACTTCCAAGGAGAGACAGAAAATTTGTTTTCCTTTTGATAGCCCTGGCACTTATTTGCAGCATGCTGTACAAAAAAAAAGAAAAAAGGGGATTTTGTACCCTGATTTCTGCTCTTCTCTACCCAGAATCTTGAGACTGCCTTCTGTTGTAAGAAGTTTGAGACAAATTAAATCAGGCTTTATGGATGATTGATTCAGGCAAACTTAATAGAATTTATATTGCCCAGCAGATACAGATATCAATTATTATATGCTTTTCCAGAAGCTTATGGATAACATGGAGAGGAGAGAAAGACTATCCCCCATGACACTATTGTTCAAAGATAGATGATACTTTTAAAACATTTGTCAAAAGATAAATCTGATGCAGCAGATCACTGATATATTCAGTCTTTTAAAATCAGGAATGCCCACTTCAAAAAAATTTCCCTCTTGCTCAGTTGAGGTGAAATCAGGGAACGGCTAACCAGAGAAACTTTCCCAAACTTGTTGCCACTGGAAGTTCACTTTATGAGCTGCTTGACTTTCTTTACCACAGTATCTTCAAACTCACTGAAGGAGAGTGAAGTGAGCCAGTAAAGGCCTTCTCTGTGTTTCACATGGTCCTTAGTGAAGGAGCAGTTCCTGCAAAGTCTGTGACAGAACATTTTGAGATGGATCTACAGCTTGTGCTGTTTCCAGAAGGAATCTGTCTCTTGCAGCTGGCAGGAAGAAATTAATGTGACACAGAGCAAGGGTCCCTGCTATTTGCAGGGTAAGGCATGATGGGACCATGCCATGTAAAAATTTAGGAAAGGAAGACACACTTGCTTTCCAGATTATCCACAGATTACTGGGCCCAGGGCTGACTAGACCTTGCCCTTTGTATTCTGAATGTTATCTGTCTTCCAAGTCCTTGCAGGACCTTTTAGATGCAGATTCACACATAATCTTACAGAGCAACCCATTTGACACAATAGATCATTTTCATATGATCTATGCTCGTTTTCAATATGAACTTTCACAACCACAGATTCTCAGTGTGGTTTAGACTAAGTCTGGGAACACTGATGATCACAGACTCACAAATAGTGCAGTTTATTGATTGCTATGACAGAATAGGATTCAGAAATTACTGTTCATTGGTTACCATGGAGCAAAGCTTACCTGACAGGTGTCCTTATGGGGAGAGATGGGTACAGCCTGTCAGCTGTCCCAGGACAGAAGGGTGACACAACTCCTCTCTTAAGTTACATTTATATTGTTTCCTTTGAGATGAAGGAAAGGTAAAGTTGGTGTCATTTCATGATCAATGGGGTTTCAGTGACTTTAGACATATGTTTAAAGCATTTACAGGCTTTAATTCATTAGAGTATGCAGAGCATGAAAAGCAATATGTATTTTTGAGTTAATGAAGAAAAAATTAGCTTTTGGTCACTGTTTGGACCCTTCCTTGGCTTAGTTCCCGTTGGCTGCATTGTTTTAAACAGAGCATGACCACAACACCTCTATGCCACTCCATTCTTTGTTTCCTGCCTCTCTTAGGGCAGCACACTAAGCTCCCTCAGTGTCCCTGCTCCTGGGGCTGCAGACTTCTTGTTTCTAGTGAATTATTGCCCACACAAACACTTCTCCTTGCTGAACTCTGTCTTTCAGTGCTTCTCCACAGACTGAACTGGCATATGTACTTTTTGTGCCCTGAACTGCCAGCACTTAACAGCAGCTGCCCTTGAGATGGAGGTTTTTTGACAGACCTGGTTGGAGGCATCCTTCTGCCAGCTGAAGATGACAGCTTCTTTAGTGCATGTGGGGCACAGTTGTGTTGGTCAAAATGGGATTTTTATTTTTGACATATTCAAAAAAAGGAAAGGCTGAAGAAGAAGAAGAAAGTGACAAGAACAATTGCCACTTATCTCTGTCCGAGTTACGGTGAAATACTGCACTTACAGCTCTTACTGAGTGTGTCTCTTGCTATCTTCAGTTTTACTGTTATTTACTGACTCTGGTACACTCACTAACTTGTAGTCATTCCTAAGATTTAATTCCTTTAAGACATTTTCGTTCTGAAACAAAAAGTTACAATTTCAACTAAAGTATTTTGTAGCTGCTTTATCATGCTTGGACCCCCCCATGTTTTATTTTCCCAACCAGATCAGTTAAGAACTAAGAGGCTCTAAAATCTTCAGTTTGCACATACAGAAGTCTTTATGGCTCAGATATTACAGGTAATGATGGGTCTTATATATCTTTACGACATAGCAGTCATAAAACTAAAAGTCATCACAGTATTCGAGATCAGCTTTTAATTAATGCTCATAACTCACTGAAAATTCCTCACTAGCTAGCCAGCATGTTGCTCCCCTCAAACATAAAATTTGTGCTTTCTAGCTGGGAGAATAGAGATAGCTTAGGACTAAGGTTGTTTTGTTTTGTTTTGTTTTTCCTAGATAGATTTAAAACAAAAGAAAGCTGAAAGGTTTTAATCAAAGGTTTATGTACTTATCTGTACAGGTAACATCCCAGAGGATAATAGTGAAGTCGGATACATTTCAGTAGGCTCTTTGCTTCTCTGTTACTGCTAAGTAACCCCTTTCATACTTCCTCTAGAGCAAAGTAGGAAGACCACACCACATTCTTGGCACATCAGGAGAAGTTTATGTCTTCAACCTGGGAATATTGCTATTCAAAGTCTTTTTAAAAAACAAACAAACAAAAAAAAACAAAACAAAACAAAAAAACTCAAAAAACTTGAGCACTTACACCCCTCACTGTGTAGCCCATCTTAGTTTAAATAGTCTTCTTCCAAGATCATTAATTTTTAAGCGCACCTAAGTTCCTACACCTCCCTAGAATACTAAAGTATTCATACAAATGTACACAAACCTATCCTTTCTAATTAACTAGGACCAAATTATCTCCCTTTTCTCATAATGGCTTCTTAAAGAATGACTTTCTGAATAGTGAGAGAACTTAGTCTTTCTGAGAGGCCATTAAAGACAAACTTGAGAAAAAGACAGATGTTTGCAAAGACAGAATATTCCTTCTGCTAGACTACAGAAGTCCTACATTGTTTTGCCTTTTAAACTTTCCAGCACTATGGCTTATCTTTTACAGCCCCTCATTTAGTGTGAAACTGAAGGACATTTCCAGGGTAACTGAATCTAACACTATGAATTTCCCAGAGGCATTCCTGTGGATGCTGTTAACAGATGGTGATTCGAGAGAGAAGCGCTTGAGTAACCCAGCTGGTCTTGGGAAAATAAAAGGAGGAGGGAGGATGGAATGGTTTCTGGCCATTCCCATCCCAGGTGTCATCCTGTCACCTGCATCAGCTGCACATGTGGCCTTGGCTAATAGAAGTCACCTTGTGTTTAGCCTCCAGGTGTCTTTATAATGAGAAAATTAATTTGTCAGAAAGGTGGCTGTTGGAAGTGGTCCCTGTGATGTGGGAGGTCAGTTCAGAAGGTGTCACTCTCAAAAGCACACAAAAACTAAGTAAGTAAGCAAGAACTCAAGTGCTTTACATCCAGAAAGTTACTGCATTAAAATTTTTGCCAACTCAGACAGAACACTTTTTTCAATCAAAAAGATTTCTTTTCCTGTGGCAGTTACTTAAATTCTTGTTGCATACAAGCCTAGTTGAAAACAAACAAACAAAAAGATTGTCATGTTAGAATGTAGAAACATACCTGAAACAGGACAGTGGGAAAGAGCTTCGACCTGATGAACGCAATTATGTGCATTTACCACTAGGAAAATGTAGTATTTTTACAAACATTTTTTTTTTCTTCTTCTTCTAGCCTTTTAGTTTTTCTCTATACTCTTACTTGACTTCCCTTCACATAGGAAAGTCCCTGTGGAAAGTAGTCTGCTCATCTTCTACATCAGACTGTTGGACTCTTCACAGGGAATAGCAATCAAGACAGGCAGCACACATAAAAACCTCAGAAAACACCAGATGGTTGCAAAATACTCTGTATTATACCACTGTTCTTCTTTCCTTCTGAAACAAGGGGGTTTGTTTGTGTGCAGCTGCATCTGTTTCAGAATTTCCTTCCCTTTCTGGTACATTCTTTCCTTTTCCTATATCACAGAATAATTGAGGTGGGAAGGCAGCTCTGCAGATCATCTGCTCAACATCACAAACCAGACAGAGGAGGAGCAGATTGCTCAGAGTCGTGTCTGGCTGGGTTTTGAACATCTCCAACGATGGAAGCTCTACACCTGTTTCAGTATTTGTCCATTCTCCTTGTAATAAAAGTGTACTTTTCTTTTTTTTTTCCTTAAAATTTAAAAGTGGAATTTTCTTTATTTCAGTTTGTATCTATGACAGAAAAACACTAATGAAAGCAGAAATTGGTATTTTCTAAATGCAAGAATTAGAATGCTTTTTGTTAAATTAATAAAGAGAAAACCACAAAACTTTTCCTCACATAAGTTTGATTGGCTTGCAGTAAGTACAATGTTAGTTAGGAGACAAGCATTCCACCCTTCATAGGTAGTTAGAGGAATCTGGTTGAAAAAGCAAATATTCAGGTGGACTCTCAGGAATTTGAATTAAAAGTATGACTTGTTCTGAGTGTAAGCCCAAGCTTTGAGATAGCAAAATATTTCTCTTGTCAGTTCTTAGGTTTTTATATTGAACTTCTCTGATTCCTATGCTTTTTGGTTGTCCCCTTTTTCTCCAGCATAAGCAGTAGTATTTTTAAATTTCTTAAAAAAATTATTTTATTGTTACAGCTTTTTTTCCTTTTCCATTTTCCTTCTCTTTCTTCTCTCTTATGATTCTCTGGAGAAGTCTGAATAGCACATATTTGAAAGGCAGCTTTCATGATGTAACAAAATTCAAGGGTTTGAGCTGTTTTGTGGGAAGGATGTGTTTTGTTTTCCCCTCTACACAGAACTAGGAAAGGAGTATCATGCTATTCTCCTTTGTCCAGAAAAGAACTGCATGGGCCAGTGTCCTGCTGCATCTTCTCAGGAAGCTGAAAACAGTCAACAGCAGATAGGAGGTTGTTTTCTGCAGCTGCTGTGCCTGCAGATAATCAGTCCTTGACTTCCTCAGTCCTCTCTGTTTGTAGGGGAAAAAAAACAGGATGTGAGCTGCCTTAAGATCAAATAGTGGTATTATGGTTTCCTGAAGAGCAAGGCCACAGTGTGTGCAGCTCTGGGAGGGCTCTGTGGTGTCTCACAAGGGGTGTCCCTCAGGGTGTCCTCCTGCTCCCCTCCTCAGTCAGGGGCTCACTGCCCATTGTAGGACACTTGCAAAGTGCAGTGTTTTTGAGACCTCTGTCTTTCTTTTTGGATGAGTTACAAGGGAGGTTGGAGAAGGTCAGTTGCATTGTCTCACCAGAATTTTCCCTAGGACTAAGAGTTAGATTTGCATGCAGTTCATCAGCTTGAAAAGGACGCAGGAGGTCCTTGTTGACATAACTGTGTTTCTGTGTAGCCACAAGCCTTTTCTGCATAAGGATCTGGGGTTTTTTTCTGATTCCTCCTGTGCTGGGATGGGGTGCCAATCTTCTCACAGGGCTCTGTAGAATCTCAAGTGAACAGACCTTCCTGACAGCACTGAGGCACCAGTTCTAGTTCCTAAAATGTCTTTTTGTGCCTGTTTTCATTTAAGAGCACTCTGTTTTCTTCTAATTGGGTATTCTTTTCTCACGTGAATTTAGTGATGAGACTGATGTAAAAGGTGCTTTCCTTCTCAAATCTTGGTAGGGGATACTTTGCACCTCCTTTACTCCATGTCCTGCATAATTCTAATGAAAGTCACATGTCTAAAAACCCTTTTAAAAAGAAAATTGGAAATGTAGCTGTATTTCCAGTTCGACTATTTGGATGTCTTGTGTTTTGACAATCCACCAAGACACTGCAGTTTGCATAGCTAGGACCATGATAATCCTGGTTTTTGTTGAATACTAGAAAGCAGTGATTGCTACCTATCAACACTTTATTTCACATTGAAGCTGTCTAAGCTGTCTGCCTTTTCTGAGGCATGAACAAAAATAACTATGCATTAAAATCTGTCACTTTAACATGTTCTTAAAAGATTTTAGTAATATAGGTTTGATAACTTTCCTGTAGAACTGTTAATTTTTACTGCACTTTCAAGTGACTGCTTTCTTTTAGTGCTCTGAGCCTCTTTTGATCTCTTTAGCCTAAAAACTTAAAACTGTTTTATACTGTGCAAATTCTTCACAAGTCCATCCCTACTTTGAAAAAGACCTATTTTAATGGTAAAAGTATTTAAGTAAACTTGAAGGTAATCAAGTAACTAAGTAATAAAAATTGCTTAAGCAATCTTGAATGTCTGTGTTGCATAATAGCTGGCAGATTGTGGTAGATTTTGGGGTTTGCCTCAGAGTTGCCTTAAGTTGGTGAAGAATTGATGAAGAATAACATGAGCTGGGCCTTGTGCTTATCTTGCACCTGGCTCAGGCAAGGCCTGAAGACTGAAATATATCTGGAATGAAGTGAGTGATCTCAGTTGATGTCGTTTCAGTGAGGTGCAGGAGAACATCTGCATCTCTGCACCAGCCATTGGCCTCACTCTCCCTTCACTGTGAGAAACAAGCCTTGTTATAAACCTAGTTTGTTAAGGAGATAACGAAAAAACTCTGTTGAAGGTCAGAGAGTCTCTACCGCTGTCTCAGAGGGTGGAGGAGGACCCAAGTGTTTATTTTACCCTTTGTATCAACTATAAATTCTGACCAAAGCCAACTGAGACTCTTATTTACATATTAGTTTTCACCCCCCTAAGAATGCAGATGAAGAAGAAAAGAAAACATGCCTTACACGTATGACCACGGTCACCAACATCCCACCCTATAACAGGCAATCGTTCCACCCCTTTGGGAAGGGCAAAAATCACAGTATAAAAGAAGGGGGGTGTTGGTGGCAAACAGGGGGAAACATCTCTTCCGCTTGGGATCGGTCCACAGGTTCCATCTCTTCTCCTCTTTTCCTGAAGGACCACCTTGGGGTAAGTTCTGTGCCTCCAGCTGTGTTGGAGCAGACATGGGAATATTTATATATCTGTGTCTATAAATCTATTATATTATATATATATAATAGATATTTTTTATAGATATATTGTAGATATATTATATTATATATTAATACATCTNATATAAATATCTATAAATGTAAATTATCTTATCTATAGCCCTCCAATAGCTCTCCGTTACTGCACCCCAACACTCTGTAACTAGTGCACCTCTCACCAGTGGTTCTGAATCTGCCTTCTGTTGTTTCAATTAACTGATCCATGAATTTTTGTGAAATTTGGGTGAGTTCACACAAGAGTTCATGATTTTGGGTTGTGTACGTTCTTTATGAACTCACCCATGGCATCAAAAGCTGGTAGACTGCACCATTTGTGAGTCTGTGATCAGGAGAGTTCCTCCTGAACGTGACCAGGCTGATAGTGCCAAATTGGCTGAAAAGAGAAATGCAGCCCAGCTGCTCCCAGCCTCTCTGATCTCTGAGGACCAGCTGGAACCGAGGGTTGTTGGTTTTTATTGCCTGCCAAAATTCTATACCCTTATCACAATGCTGGTTTCAGAAAACAAGAGAAGGAAACATACATTTTTTGAGTGATGCAGAGAATAGAAGGAACCTTTTGTCCATTGTACTCCCCTAACTCTAACAATAGCTTTAGTTAGTCTCCTGCTTGGAGTGTTTTCTTCTGTTACAGGACGTTTCAGATACACAGATTTTGCCTAAAGCAGGGAAACATCAGTTATTAAAATTACAGTTCTGTTGCGATAACTTTGAGCAAACATCTTTTAGTCCTTTGAAACTGTGCAAGGCTGGCCTGCTTTGCATCATTTGATCTTTACTGGTATCATGAAATGTGTCTGCGTACAGCCAGGAATTCTGTCTCCTGAAGGCAGCTGGCTCTGTGACAGAATTCCACATCCACTTTGACTGTGAAGTTTTTATTTTCCTTAAGTTGCATATAGTACTGAATTTTCAAGGACGTATAATACACAGCTCACACTAAAACTGATGTCCCTCTGCTCACAGGCAAAATCCCTTGGATAAATAATTGCCCAATATTTTTGCCTGGTGACAGCTAAGTTGCAGTTTCCTTAAAGAAACTGAATAATGTCACACACAGAAAAATTGAGAAGCTACTGAAAAAAAACTTTGTCCAGAGATTTGCAGGAAAGCAGACAAGAATGGGAGAAATGACCCCCAAAATCTTCTTTCCTGTAAGAGAGGAGAGGTAATAGTTTATTCCTCGTTTGTGAGCAGCAGCACAGTGGCAGAAGGGATTAAAGTGTTCGATGTCAGCTGAGAGGGCTCACAGAGAAGAAACACTGCTCAAGATTTATGTGGAAGATTGGTGGAGAGGTGCACAAAATTCTCTCCTGACCCCTAAATGTGTGCTGTCTGAAGTGAACAGCTATTATTCATTGGAACCCTTGAAAAATGAGGGTGTCAGTTAAAACACAACCTTGAGGGATTTTTATGATAGTGGGAAGATGGTTACACTTTGCCTAATTATGTACAATTTTGTGATTCCACGCTGTAAATTTCAAATGAGAGGGTACCTGCAATATCCAAAGATTGCAAATACCTACACGTTATTAAACAGAGTACTTCTACATTCTGAGTACTCCTCTTGCTTATTACAAAAGGATAAAATTACACTGATTAGAAGTATCTGATTTCCATTAAGCTATTTCCCAATACACTGTGAGCTGGCACCATGACATGAGAGAAAATGCCAGTTTTTACTCCACAGCTGTTTATAGTTTAATTACATTCTAATAAATAACATAGCTAACAGTCGCCCTCAGAAGGTCATGTTATCTATAAGGGAGCTTATTCTGATTGAAGAAAATAATAATATTAATTTACATTTTTAGCCAAGACTGTAGACCCTGCGTGGTATAGCATGATGAAAAAACAAGTCTGAATTTATTTATTGAAGGGGGGGGGGAAGTAAGAAGCTCAAATCACCATAAATCACATTGCAGTACAAAACTGTCAAAGTTTTCTGGTTCACACGAGAATATCAATTTCCAGTCACAGAGAAAACTGGTGTCAAACCACCAAAGGGTCCTTCCTGGAGCATTCAAGTTAAAACTGCAGCAATTCCTTCGTTCTCTGGTGAGTTGCAGGGGGTTTGAGATTTCAGCAGTGCAAGTGGGCAGGAGGAAGGATTTCTCCCTAGGCATCAGCATAGGCACCCTCAGGTGTCACTGTGCTGAAAGAACAGGCAGTGATACTTAGTGCAGGTATTTTCTGAGCACCTGGCTGGTCTCAAAGGAAAATGCTCTTTGCTTCTCACACTGATCTGCCTTTGTTCTTCTTCCTTGATTACTTCAGGGATCAGGTGTGTGGCTTTTCTTCCTTGGGCTTAATTCCTAGCTTCTGCATGATATTATATACATGAACTGGTTTTGCTTTGCACTTTCTTCTTATTGCAAACAGGTGCTGTTTCTAAACTCCAGGCATGCAGCTTCTTAAACTTCTGTCATGCCAAGCACTTTTTCCCCTCTAGATTTGCTGAGAAAACAGGAGTATCCGAAATTATCTTATGAAATGCCTTCAACTCCAAGATACTGGCTGAATAAGAAAAAAAAAATATATGGAAGATGAGATAGGGAGAATCTGTGTTTATGAATCTTCTATTTTTTCCCCATAGCATTTAATTCAAAGGTTAAGGTGCCCAGCTGTAACTCAAGAGACACAGAACTGAAATAACTGTTAAGTTCACCTTCTTAGGTTGGTTCCCCCCACTCCCCCATATAATTGCTTATTGCTTGATTCAATGTAAACAATCTTCTTACCGTATGAAGGATTTCCAATCTTTCTATGCTTCTGGAATCTAACAAAGTATACAGCTGCAGTAACTGAAGTGTTTTGTGCTGGTATTTCTATCAGAAATTATCTGTGGAATTTTCAGGTCACTGGAAATTAAAAAAAAATTAATTTCAAACAGGAATGAAGTTGTGTCCAGAAAAAAGAAAGTTCCCATAGACGGGCATTTCGGAGATTAAGAAGTCTTCCCTTAGGAGATTAAGAAGTACAGAATTCAGGTGAGACAAAAGGTAAAATGAAAATATGCTCAATGATGATAAATTAAGTCCTACTTAGGTTTAATGTTTTTTGGATGTGCAGAATGTTAAGAAACAGGTTGGTACATTCAGCAGATGCATTGCTAGGTGTATGCCACAGGGCAGATAAGAAGATGATAATGTAATGACAACTTCAACAAGTAATACTAGAATTTGAATAATAATGAAAAGAACTCTATACCCTTTTCATTCCAGATAATTCTGTGCAGTACCTTTAAGGTCTCTCGATGAACACTTTACCTGCTCTGAATACTTTGGGTGTTTTGAACCCTCAAAACCTTTGGAAAATATCTGTGAAAAATAAAAACAAAACAAAACAACAAAAAAAGAAGAAACAATGACAATAATCCGTGACATTAAATATGTAAAGTTCAGCTACAGCTTTGATGAATGTGAAGCTTTAATATTATGGTGTCCTGAGTCAGAAAAATACATTAACTTCATCCTTTTCCCTAGGATTGTAATGGAGAGTCACTCCAGAGAGATCAAAGTAATCCATAACTGATGCTTTCTTTCTGTTTTTCTCCCCCATGGCAAAACATTCAGTAGTACGAGGTCTAAGAAGAAGAATAATCACATTGCATCAGGTGTGTGCAAATAATCTCTCTCACAAAAAAACGGTGGAGGCATTGCTGACAGGCTGAGCTTTCAGCTTTCAAAGTTTCTTCAGAAATATACTGTATGTTTAGATGGAATGTGATATATTCAGAATTTGGGTTGAGCTGTTGTGTTTTCCCCCCTTATTTTCATTTTTGCTAGGTACACCTTCTTCTTCTGTAAGGCAACTTGAAAAGAATAATTTATTTAATCATTTGTTGCTTGGATACTGTTAGTCTTCTTTGACCTAGAGCTGCACTCCTAAATCAAGCTTACACAAGTTGAATGAAACTCTAAAGTAGCTTTAGATTAAAAACAACCATAGCATTGCAAAGGCATATTATTTTTTTCCAAGAATGATATAAATCTTCTCTTGTGATGGGATTTTCTCCTAAGTTCTTCCTGTGGTACAGTTAACAGTCCTAGCAGCTAGAATACAATGCAGATTATTTTTTCAGAAATAGTATTGATTTTCTTCGTAAATAACCATTCTAATGACTATTTATTTTCTTTTGTGCTCTTGGAGAACACCACAGAGACACATTTCCTTAGGAATACTGTACACACTTCCCCAAGATTAAAATTTGGATAGCAAAGAAAAACTTCTATTTCATAAGCAAGTAATCTGGAAACATTTGAGAATCACTTCTTCTGCTAGAAATTATATTCACCAGTAAAATTATGTTTCGTTATATAAGAGTCTTTAAAAGACAGATTTCTCTTTGAGAATGTTGGGAATGCTTTCACATAGAAGCTTAATATATGCTTGTCTATATCATGTAGATAATTGCAATACTGAGTATTAGATTTGCCTAATAGCAGGTTGAAGGTCAATGGCACCAATGCTTTACATTCACCACTAATTGTGCCTTGTTGGGCAGCTAGAAAATGAAAAGAAAATGAAAAATCTAGAAATTAAAGAACAGGTACCCATATGCATCATCAGTCTCATTATTTCCTGGGTTTTTTATTCAGTTCAGGGTTAAAACCTCAAACACTTACCAGCTGATTGATGATCTATCCATAGAAATGGAAGGGGCTCCCTTATGGAAAGGAAAAAAACCACCCCAGCTTTCCATCAAAATCTGCAGAATTTTTCATGTATTTCTTCCATCTTTTCCCCATTCAACAAGACTCAGAAAAAACAACAAGAGGGGAAAAAGGGAAATTTCTGCTTGGAAAGTGGAGTGCATGAATGAATGTGATAATGTTACTTACAGAACTGGTTAAAAACCTCTGTCGTGCATAAAGGATGTATTTTGCACAGGTTATGCCAAAAGCTGGGATAACCCCTCCTACCCTCCCAGCCGTGGCAGGGCCTGGATTCCTTGAAGGGCATTCCTTGAAGAGGACCTACACCAGCCCACTGAAAAAATACTGGGTAAATGAGTATGGAATTTGGTTTCCCTGAAGCATTAGTAGCAAACTACATTCAGGATAACACACCTGGCAGAAATGCCATCCAAGCAACCGTGAAATAATTGCACAAAGATTGAATTTGAAGCCCAGGTATTAATTTCTTCCTTTCAGGGACCATTGCTGACTGGCATGCCATCAATACATTGTTGTAAGCAGGTTTAACACTTTTCAGATGTCCTTATCTTGTCAACTGCCTGTGTCTGCAATCTTTCACTGTGTGACCAGGAAGAAAAACCTTTTCTTTTTATAGGTTCTTCCCTGGATCACTGAATTAGCCATCTAGCTCTAGTTAAAACCCAAGCCTGGCTTTGATAAGTGTGACTCTAATGATCATAATAAAACAACTGGTGAGTGGTGAATCAAGATCACAGGAAATCTGTGCAGAGGGAGATGAAATAAATCACAGCAGTCAATCACAGCAGGGCTTTTTATCCCATCTGTCTCTCCCTTCTTTTTTTTTTTTTTTGTGTGTCTCCTCCCTTGACAATCCATGGCAAGAACTTAGTGACTCAGATTTAAAGTCTATTCAACTGTACTGTGCAAAATGATGATGAAAAAGGTGTTACTTTCATCCCTCAAAAAATTTGACTACAGGAAGAATGCAGATCATCTAAACTTTGTATTTTAGATATGTTCTTTCCCGTTTCACAAGCAGTGAATGTATTCTTAGCTAAAAAGCTGGCGGAATAATTTTGAGTTTTTCAGTAATGCTAACTATAGATTTTTCTCCTCTCATTCAGAATCCTTAATTTTTGTTCTAGAGAGGCCTTATGTTGTCTTCTCTTTTAAAGATTGACAGAAAAGCTGTTATACCTTTGGCAGACTATCATTCATGAGATCAATATTAATCCAGTTTTTAATGGAGCAATTAGAAGGTCAATATCAGAGATAGTGTAGTTTCTTTCAGCTTGAACTAAGCTGAGCCATGAAAATGAGGAATATTTTATTTTTAAATTTATTAGAATGACATAACTGAAAAATTTCCTCCATCTGTGGCCCTCTGCATAAAGTATGCTCATAAATGACATGTTAACTCAAAACCCAGACATTGTACAGAAAAGAAAGCAAATTGCTCTTGCTTGAGTCTCTTATTGTGTCCTGAGAAGTTCAGACTAATGAAGTTGCATTGTGAGTGAGTTAAATAAATGAATAACATGGTATTTCTCACCTTTAGGGCATATTCTAGGGGAAGATTTTAATTTTTCTGTCTGTTTTTCTTGGCTATTTACAACTTATTTGGAGAAAATAAGGCAGCTTTTATCACATCAGTGATAACAGGGACTTCTTGAAGGTATAATTGCTCTTGTTCTTCCTTGTCAGGAGTTATCTCCCAGAGTAAGGAAGGTACTAGAATTTTATGTGCCTCCTGCCATGCAGGAATTGCTCTTATTAATGGGCTTAGGCCAAATTTACTGAGGTGCTGACATCTGAGGTGCCCCTTCCTACCCAGCTCCCCAGCATGAGCTTTTGCTCTAGTGATGGTTTCAAAACAGGCTTGAAAAAAGGAGTATTTCATGTGCAAGAGCCTGTAAAGCCTTCCCAGGAAGATGCCAGGTTGCAGAAAGTTTGATCAATTGTGATCACTGAAAGTTTTACAGATCTCTGATTAATGCTTTTATTGTGCTTTATTCAAAGTATGTTGCCCATGCTTGGGAATACACATTATTATTGTTTCAGGTCCTACTGACTATAACATGCACCACCCAAATATGCTGCAGCTTTACTGAATAAGGTTGACTGAATCTCAGATTTATCAAGCCTTTACCAAGGGAAAGGAACTGTTTGCTTAGAAACAGCACAGTGGTAGGATTTAGTTGAGGTACAATTTTGGTTTTATAAGCTTTAGAAATTAATTTGGATCAGGAGAAATTGAGACAGCCTTAAAAATTTACATTTGATGCCACAACTACTTAGCTCATTTTTATTCATCATGACATCTTTTTATGCTGTTCATTAACAATGAACAGTTCTGACATAGCTGTTTGTTAAATATATGTACAGCTTGGAATAAAGTCTGATAGGCTTGACACAAAACAGGCAATGAAATTGGTACCTGCTATTTAAAATTAATTTTCTTTCCCTATCCACTATTTTCTTCGAGAAGCGTTTGAAATTACACGTTCTGTATTTCTGGTGCTGAACACAAGCACAAGATGCAGCTCAGACTGCCCAAGCAGCTGTGAGTCTCACCAGGAAACTCTCCACTTTGCGTTCCCAGAAAGGGGAGGGACAGCAACTCGACAGCAGTACTGGTAAAATAAGCAGGCACCACTTCCATAAAGGGTTGCAAAACTGGACGCATACTGCCTGGGAATAATTATGACACACAGTCAGGCAGTCATTGTCACCTTCCTGCATTTTTTCATTACCTTAGTGTTGCCTCAGGGGTGAAAGTAACAGGCCCTTGGGTGAAAAGCTCATAATTGGTGTGTTGGGGCTTTTTTTTTTGTAGTGACTTTACTGCTTGAAGAAAGAGCAGAGGATATTGTTGCTCTTCTATTCCCCATAGTTCAGAATTTTTCTGAGATTGCTTTGATGTTCAGTGTTCCAAGTGGGAAGGGGAAAGCTCCAGGATTATGAGTTTTCTCTCATCAGTAGACAGGCGCCCTGTTTTCTATCCTACCTGAGTTAATGATTTAACCACCGACTCATCTGACTTTCGATTTTGGTACCCAAAGGCAGATTGTGTGAAGCCACTTTCTGCACCAGTGTTTTGCTCTGTACTGACAAATTAGTGATAAAGGTTTCAGTGTGTACTGTTAAATGAGCTGCAGAATGTGCAGCAGTTGAGTTTGACCTTTGGGTATAACTTTATGACAGCATTTATGAAAACAGCATTTGTGGAAATCATCTTTTAGAGACTACAGTCCAGAAGGATCTTTATCACTATCATTTTGCTATAAAAGATGTCCACATTTTGCTTTTTAAATGAATTAGTTGGCTGAGGATGTCTTTTGCCATTCAGTTTTCCTCATAACTTTTATCTTACTCTGGACATATAGTATGATGTTATTAGAATGCTTTGTCACTAGTAGGTTAAATGGTTAGTATTTTAAAATACAGGAAGACAAAAGTGGCCAAGAGTGAGAATAAGAGCAAGAAAAATGAAAACAGATTGAACAGGTAAATATTGAGAATTGGTTTTAATAGGAACACTGACAAAAGCCTTGATATAAGACATTTTTTTCTGGGGAAAGCAGTATGTTCAATAGTGAAAAAGAATATTTATGGATTTAAGAGGTTTCCAGAGCATTTCAAACAGAGATGTGGCTCTGTACAGATGCTGGAAGCAGCAATGAGGGTCCACTCTGCACTGAGATAAGCTGAGATAGGAGTTTTAGTACCAGGCTCATAAATTAGAGCTTCCTGACAGAAGGAGGAGCAAAGTAGATGTTGTTTTGCAAAGTGTAATTGTTTATCTTGATTGCTGCTGGAGCACTGCAGCAGGGGGATGATTTACAGGCTATGACCAGCCTGGGATTATTTCTCAGTCATGCAAATGACTTCTGTGTCAATTGGTCTCTGAGTAGATTGTCAGCTTCTACTTTCCCAACTGCTAATTAGCTAAAGATCATTAACAAGGAGGGCAAGACCATGAGACAAGATGCCTCTCATGTTCCAGGATAAAAGCTAATTATCTGAGTTCAAGAGAAAAAAAAAAATCAAAATCATGATGCAGTTTAAGATAATTGCTCACTACACACAACTCTGGAGCAATTTTTCCATGCTTTAAGACTGTTATTCTGTTCTCTAGTCTAAATGACCCTGATTTTTTCTATTTTTATGTAGTGAGTAACAGGGGTTTTATTTTTTTCTGAACTCCTAGGCTTCAAGGTATAGTTTCCTCTGCTTTGGTGTGGCTACCTTGGTTTGTGTCATCCACTGTTTTGCTTCCTCGTTTTGGAGCAGCAGAGCTTTGCTGTTACATTCTCAGGCAAATTAAGTCCCCTCTTGTAGAGCTATTGACTACTCAATAATTCCTTAAATTAATTTATGCAGTTGATTATCTCTGCTCATGTGAAGAGGTTAATTGTGTCACATAAGTGATTTATTTGCTCTTCCTTTCTGCTGCTCATTTGTTATTGTCTCTGTGGAAAAGCTTGTGGATGTGTGGATTTGTAATGTGTGTGTCTCTGTGTGTGTGTGTGTGTGTGTGTGGGCGCGCGCACTTTGGGGGAGAAGACACAGCAACAGGCAGATGTTGGGTTCTGTCTTAGGGTCAGGAAATAAAGTAATATTCTGGAACAACTCAACATTACGTGAGGTCTTCTTCCATATTAGCTCTTTGTAAAATTAGCTCCTTAAAACTGCCAGAATGAAGGGGAATTTGTGTGCATCCCATATGTAAATGGTTTTCAGTGAGGCTTAACTGACTCACTGCCTTAAATTGCACCTGTAAAGAGCAAAAACAAAAACCAGGTTTTTCAAGAGGCCCAATTCATTAAAGGACACCTAGGGATGAGATCAGGTTCAAAGATGGGGTTTTCCAGAGAGGCTGTGGAGTCTCCCCCACTGGGGATATTCCAGAACCATCAGGACACAATCCTGTGCCTCTGGGATGGCCCTGCTGGAGCAGGGAGGTGGGACCAGCTGACTCACTGTGATCCCTTCCAGCCTGGCCCACGCTGAGGTTCTGTGATAGCTGATGCTGAGAAAATCTGATTTGGTTTGCTTTGTGCCAAGCAGCAATGGTTATAATCTATAAAGGGGAAGATTCTGATTAGAAAAAAAGATAAAACCAACTCCAGTGTGGTGAGTCTGGCAGAGGAGCAGGGACCCAAGGTATCTATGAGAACCCTGTCTTGGGAAGTTTTCAAGATATGACTTGTGTGATCCTGAGCTGTCAATCTGAATTTATTTACCTCTGTAAAATGTGAGTGAATTCAGTCAGCTGGTATTTTTCACCATGGCTGGCAATCTGCAAAAACCATCTTGAAAAAGTCTTGGTGTATTGCCTTTGCCCCCATGGATACAATTCCATTTGCAATTTTCCAGCCATGGTGTCTTGATTATTGCCTGAACCAAGTGGATACACAGCATACACCAAAAGCAAATTATGAAGGAAGAAAGCAAAGACAAATATTCAATCTGAAAAATGTTTTCCAGACCTTTTAAACAGCAAACACTTCACACAGGGGAGGAATGGACAAGTTTCCAAACTATTTGCTAAACAAAACAGAGGCTAAATTCTTTATGAATAGGATTAATAATTGAATGGTCAGTCAGATTTAACTCTAATTTTCTTTCCCTCTGCTGCATTCCTGTGCTTACTAAATCATATCAGAACACAGGTTTCCAGATGACCAACTTTTCCCAACCCTGGCAAACCTCTAAAAGTCAGAGAGAGGACAGGCATATCTCTTTGGAGGTCAGGTTCATTATCTAGCTTATTATAAACAGCATTCCCTGCTTTGTTGATGGAGAGGAGGGAGTAAGATGGAGTGTAGAATAGTTGAACAAGCAAAGGGGGAAAAACAGGTGAAGGGAAGGTAAAAAACGAAGTGGTATTTGCCAACAAAACCTTCCTCTGTTCTCAGAATTAATTCAAACACAGGAATGACAGAAATTTTTTGATGGGAAAATAGGAAAAATGTGAAGAGAACACAAAAAGATGCAGCAGTTAAGGGAAAAGAGATGGTTGCTATGTGTTTGGATGTAAAAATAAAACAAAAAGAAAAAAGCTTTATTTTTGAAAAGAGAACTTCTTGACAAACAAAAAGAAACTGGGAAACTATCCATTTCAAAATACAAATAAACGTTGTGGCAGTTAGAATAAATCAAGATTTAGGTAAAGTAGACATGCATCTTGGCGTGAATTTTCAGGGGATCTCTGCATTCATAGGAGAATGCAAAACAAAACACCCCAATTGCTGCACAGTATTTGCCAGTGAGTGGGAATTGGAGGATCAGGGGCAGGAAGGGGAATGTTGCCATTGCTGCCCATGCAATCAGTGACAGAGACATTTTTCTTGGACACATTATGCTAGGAATATGCTGCATTCCTTTGCCTGAACTCCTCAATCTTCCCCCCCACACACCTTTTTTTTTCCCTCTTGCACTGTGGTATATTTTAAAAAAAATTTACCTGATTTTATTGCCCTTGATTCCAGGATTTTTGCATATCCCCATTACCTGTCTTTGTTCCTCTCCAAACAGCCAGTAGCTGCAGGAGCACTCAGTCTGCTAAAATGGCAAAATGTTTCCAGCCACAAACTTTAATGGCATTATTGCCTGCTCTGGACTTGGTAGCTGAATTTAAACAAGAGTTTGGCCTTCAGTGCAATAAAATGTTGAGTTGAGGGGAAAGTGTGATCTTTTGCTGGGCCTTGTTTCTTCTACTTCCTGCAAGCCTTTGCTCCTTGGCAAGTGAGATAAATTTAACATCTGAATACTTTTAGTACTATGTAATTGTTTTGCAGTTTGTCAGTAACTTTTACAAATTGCACGTTGTCACTGAGCAGATTTTCAGCCAGCTAGAAGAAGAAGAAGAAGAAGAAGCCTTTTACTGCTTTAGTTCTTTCCATTTCCATTTCTTTCATCCTTTCTGCAGAAAAAAGAAAAAGGTCCTACTGAGTTCTTACATCTGGTTTTTTGGTTTTTTTTCCCTGCAATGACAAAAGCAAGTTGAGGATGTAGCTTTAATTTTTGAGATGGAGCCTGAATTAGGTTCAGATTCATTTGGTAAAAAGGGAATTCCTGAGGAGAGCATGTTGGAAGCAACAGGAACACCCCGAGTCTCCTTTGCTCCTTCCACAAACCACAAACCTTCCACCAAATCATGTCACAGGAGTCACCAAGCCTCACTGGAGAAGTGCTCAGAAGACAACTGGGCAGCTCTCTGGGCTGGTGCATTTCTCCAGCTGAAAAGTAAGTGGTGACATATCCCAAAATGCTACCCTTTTCATGTCACCAGGGGTGGCCATGATCCATAGCACTGATTTTCCTAACTTCTGCTTTGCTGTGTCCAAGGAGCTGGAGGTGAATGGGGAAATCCTATCCAAGCAACCTGCAGGGCTCCACCCATGTGAGTGTGTCACCTCAGGGCAGGGAGGGACCATCAGTCCCTATGATGAGGAGGAATTGAGCAGGGAGGCTGCTGGCTGCTCAGCAGGGTCACAAAAGAGAAGATGTGGCTGTAGCACAGGAGCCTGTGGGTGCTCACCAAAGAGTCAGCTGTCCAGTTACAGGTGGCTACTTCTGAAATCATCCCAACAAAATTCTTCAGGGCTGATTTATTATGCCTTGGTGTATTACACATAGAGAAGGAGGTAAGAGGGAGGTCTTCAACACGTGGACAAGATTCCTTTTCCCTGAAAAATCCTTCTTGAACATTGTTTCTTCCCACTCCCTGCAGATGTTCTGCATATTTGCCATTATCTCATGAATGTAGAAAGGAGGTGGTTTGCAGTTGGTTTTGGTAATAATAAAATCCCATCAGTTCTCTTTTCACTCTATTTTTCCACCAAGAAACTTTAGTCGTTTGTGTCTTTGGATCATTTCTGAAACTGGAAGTTTTGTTCTGGAAATACCACTTCATTTTAACCTTCCCTCACCTGTTTTTCTTCCCTTTCTTTGTTTAGCTATGGTGCCCTCCACTTTATTTCCTCCTGGGCTGTCAAAGCACTTTCACAGTTGCAGTTTACTACAGACACCAATTATGTCTCCTACAGCACCAGCCCATTGATTGGACTCAACCACCTCAAAGATCTCTTCCAACTTTAGTGATTCTATGATTCTATAACAATTCAAATTCCTAAATTTCCCTTAGGCTCTTAAAAAGATCCATGTCCTTTGTGGGATGTCCAGGGCAGTGTGGTAAGATGCCAAAGACTCTGATTTCCTCCAAACACTGATGGGCTCACCAGGGTCCTGCCTGTTGGGCATGAGAAATTTGGGGCTACTGTGATAGGAGTGTTTAGAAGACTGACAAATCAGGGCAGTTTTAAGCTTTATTGAATTAATTCATTAATAATGCCCTTGCTGCTAGTGCCCAGTTCTCACCCCACATTAACCAGCCCTTGTTATACACTGAACCATTAAATTAAACAATTGTATTCTAAATTAGCTGTGGCTTTCACAGTGTTGTGCAGCTGATGCCAAACAGGGAGCCCAGAGGGCTGGAGTGCCTCGGTGGTGCTTGCCCTGAAATCCAAGTGAGTGGATTTCAGAGAGAGATTCAGGGAGAGAAATCAGAACTAAGCTGAATTCCATCTCCTTCTTCTCAGGTTCTCCCTCCTCATGCCTGTATTTATGCTGTTGAGCTCCCTTTCCACAGGGGGAGAGTTTCTCTTCTCTTCACTCTTCCATTTATTTGGATTTTTTCTTCCCACTCATCCTTCTTGTGTAACTTTACCCACTGTTGTCTTTTGGAATGATCACACCACTCACATCTTTATCTGAAACTGTGCCTATCTTCCAGTATTGCAGAAACCTTGCACCCTATTGTTATTCCATTTTGGTACACCTCTATCCAAATTCAAGCCAAAATGACATTAATTTTATGCAGATTGGTACTTCTGTGACTTGTAGAGGTGAGCCTCTGCTTTGGCTGGAGTGCTGACACACCTGTGAATATCTACCCCTTCCTCACAGAGCTGGAGGAGTGCAGAGAGAGCAGAAGGATTTCTTCAGAATCCAGATTTTCATTCCTGATCAATTTAAAGAGAGGGAGCAGGTGTGAAATTATCTTTTTGTGCTGTGGGCTGCCTACGGTCTGTTCCAGAAAATTCCAAGGAGCTACGGCGAGCCGGGCCGAGCCCCTCAGCCAAGGTGGGGCTGTATGGAAGTGAGAACCTCTGGGTGAGTTCAGGAGGGAGGAACAGCAAGCACAGGGCAGAAGGGGAAGAGCACAAAGGGGCAGCTGCTGCCAAGAGCCTGGAGCTGGAGCAGGTGTGCCAGGTCTGGTCAGAGTATGAGAAGAAGGAGCAGCACAGGCCAGGCCTGAAGGTGACCTGTCCCTGCAGGACTCCAGGTGAGGGGGCTGGGGGGACACCAGGCCCTGGGGAAAGGTGCTGGGGTGTTTTTTATCTTTGTTAAAACCTGTGCAGGTTTTAACTGGCAGTAAATTAAACTTACCTTCACCAAGTTGAGTGGGACTCATCTGCAGCAGCAGCAGGCAGGAAAAATCCCTGGAGCTGTCTGGGCTCACAGGCCCTCCCATCCTGCTTTCCTTCATCCTGCTGAGGGTGACTGGCAGGGATGGATGGATGGATGGATGGATGGATGGATGGATGGATGGATGGAGGGATGGATGGATGGATGGATGGATGGATGGATGGATGGATGGATGGATGGATGGATGGATGGATGGATGGATGGAGGAATGGAGGGAGGGATGGAGGGATGGATGGAGGGATGGATGGGTGTTCTCTCAGCCTCCACAGCCTTGGAGCTGCAGTCAGCAGGTGCTGGAGGCTTGTTCTTAAAACTTGTCCTGTGAGATGCTCTGCACTGTTGCCTGTGATTGGGAAGAATTCAAATTGGTGGCCCAAGTGTGTGCCTTCACTCCTGTCTTCCCAGGGGTTTGGGGCATGGCAATCTGTGAATACCTTGCCTTAGGAGATGGTCTCTACATGACTTGTTCATTAATTGCTTTTCTAGTTAGTCCAGGCACCACCCAGATTCAAGAGGGGATCAGAATATAATTCTTATTTTCCACCAGAAGAGATGAGATAACAGATTGCAACCCCTGCAGCTGAATCTGCAGAGAGGGGCTGGCAGCAGCAGTATCTCCCACAGAATTGCTGTTGTTGTTAACCTGTTTAGGAAGTTGGATTTTATATCAGTCATAAATTAAAGCATTTCCAGTAAGTGATGCTTGATACTTTATAAATACTTCATCAATTAAATGCTCCTTCTGATGCCTGCAAGCTCAGATATTACACTTCACATCATTAAAATCCTCATTTATGAGCTTTGCAGCAGATAAGTCATATCCTCTTTCAACTGATGGATTTTATTATTATATCATTATATGTAAAATTACTGTGGGAAGATGTTTGCTTTACATGGTTAAAGATATGCAGAGTTATAGACCAAGAGCTTCCATGAACTCTGACAAGAAGCACCTTTAGTGTGTCCTTGATTTTCAGGAATTGAGTCCAGTGTGTGCACAGGACAGGCTTTTATGTGCAGAGCTGCCACATGGCTGAAAAAAAAGGTGGAATAAAATAATGTTTAAGCATTGTGTGTGTTTGCCTCAGAGTGCTTATAAGAACAGGTCAGATTTGCTTTAGCATCTTAAAGACTACTGAGTTTTGTTTCCAGCATAATAAAAGGCTCAGTGGCTATGAGAAAACAGTTGTAGAGCTCAAGTCTACTCAGAGTGGCAGCAGACCAGGACTTCTTGTGAAGTCATTAAAGATAAAAGGATGTGTGAGGGAAATCCTTCTTGCTAAAAGCAAAGGGTCAAAGTAGTTTTGAGAATATCAGGAGTTGAAATGACTTTAAGCAGAAGAACACTGTGGTATAATTTCTGTGCACTGTACAGAGGCTCCTAGTTTTTATTTTACACCTTAAGGGAACATGTTATGAGAGTTATTTGCATTTAACGATGCTCCAATTTGTCATTCAAAGCTGACTGAAGTCAGGCTACCATGAAACTACTTTACAACAGGTTCCTTTTATGTACACTTCATGGACATGAGTAGTATTAAAGGCACTATCAAGTGAAACAAAAATTATGTAGCAATGCTCCTCTCAATGCAATTTTTATTTGCTGTGCTTTCTAATCAGCAAATACAGGTTAAATCTGCACTGCCATTGAATGTTATTTTATAGCAGTAGCCCATGAATTAGTGTGGTATAATCAGCTTGCCCAAGCTGGGGAAATTAAAGTTATTAGAACATCACACTTTGCTTTTTAGCGAAGAACAGCAGCCTGTTAGAGAGCTTCAATGTAAAGGAGAACGGGGTTGTTCCTTGCTGTGCCAGGTGTGTCACTGTCTGCTGCTCACACACACTGAAGTCAGTTGTCTGACACATCAGGGTGTGAGGGAGGACTTTTGCAGGGGTTTCTTCTGAAAGTGCTCTTCTAAAACGATGGACACTCCACTGTAAGGGCACAAAAAAATTCTGTTTTCTTTGCCATGTGTCTTCTACCTAAGCAGTCCTTGCCCTTCCTTTTAGGCTCTCTCTTTAATGTGTTCAGATCTGATTTTAGAATAGCTCATACTTCTCTTTTCCCTGAGCTGGCCCTTTAAAAGATGCTGCTCCCTGTGCAGTGACTTGAACAGCTGAGTTTGTGTTTGTATCCTCCAAATGAGGGACACACTACAGAGACTGTTACAGCTAATGAGGCACAGCCCCACTGTAGGACTGTCTTCTTCAAATTCACATTAGCAGCTGGATATGAGCTGGCATCGTTCCATGGACTTAATAGTTTCATACATTTTAGGGACAGAAGGGGCCATTATTGCAATCAGCCTGCCTCTCTTCCCGTGTAAAATGAACCTCAGAATTTCAGCAGATGAGTCTTTGTCAAGCCTCATGACTTTTACCGGAACTGGAGCATATGTTATAGGAAAATATCTGTTACTTTTTCAAAGGATCAGGCGATGGTGTATTCTCCATGGCCATTCCACCTGGCTGGTGTTCTAGTGGTTGATACACTTTTCTGACAAAAGATGTATGTGATAAGCAGCTTAAATTTTCAACATCTGAAGCTATTGCTTTCCATATGCTTTTGTCAAACGGATAATTATCCAAAGTTTTCTTATGTAGGCAGCCAGGTCAGAATCTTTCATAACAGCTATGAAGCTGACCTGTTGTGTCTTAAGAAATGCTAAATATGCACAAAGAAGTAAAGCTTATGCCTGTTAAGAAGGCAAGCCCCAAACCACACACCATTAACTTGTGTAGGTGGAAACAAGACCCTGATGTGTGATTGCGTAGACTGATTTCAGCAGAGTGAATTTATCTGAGAGCCTCGTGAGCTTCACACTTCCCCTGACAGCTCATGTACTTATCCATGGCAGAGATATGCATCAGTCAAGTAACACAACTCTTCACAAGAGTCAAGCTCCAGCTGGTTTAATTTCAAATTGCCTTTACCCTGAAAGGGCAACATTACAAAAATGGCTGGTGAATTGCATGCTCTCCCTGCTTCTGTTTTGTCAATGTCTGCAAAAACCATTTTGAAGGACTTGGATTCAGGACTGGAGCCTGGGGCATGGAGTTAAAAGACAGTGAGTGCTGAGGGAGACAAGGCTTGTGGCAGAGGGCAGGTTTGTTTCTGAATGTAGCTTTGTAAGTAGCAAATTTACTTGCGGGAGAAGGAAGGAGCCTTGGGGACTGGATGGCTTGACAAAAACTAGAGGGGAGTTAATTCATCAAGAAACTTGGAGATTTACTCAGGCAGCTGACTGGTGGCTCCTAAGGACTCCTGAGGCAGAAGCAGCTCTTTGTATAAAAAAAAACAAATCCCAGAAAGGAAAGGAATGGAGGATGGGATATATGAAATGGAGAAGAGTCTGGACATGGAGCAGCACAAACCAGTGTCTGGAGATATGTTCGCTTCTAATTTACTAATTTAATTTTTATTTAAACAAACTTAAAAATGGATGTTATTCCCAGCCACAGACAGGGAACACACAGCTGTGGTTGCATTTATGAAGGCTGCCCTTAGCTGCAGCCTAAAGATTCTGGTTAAATAATTCTTTATAATGAAAGCTGCTTAAGTTTTCATTCTCATCTGGGTGGTTTTTTAGTTCTATTTAGTTTTGAATTTGTCAAGAAGGCAAGGGTGCCCATGGTCAAATTCTGCTCCAGGTGCCTGTGGATAAATCCAAAGTAAAGTGAGTGATTCAAACTGAGTTAGTGAGAATTTATAGAAAAACAGAAATTAAGCCCTAATTAGTTTTTTAAAATAATGCAAATAGAGGAAACAGTTCAGAAATTATGTGGGAAGATGAACTGATGGGACACATTGAGTGTTTTAGGGGTGATGCTCCACCATTTTTCTGATGCCATGGTCTTATAAGTTCCTAAAAAAGCCTAGTGGATTTTGTGAATACCAGTGACAGCTATGAGGGGCAGAAATGGGTTGCAGAGATAAGATCAGAGGCTTGTTAACACCTGAGGCTTATTAACTTTTCAAACTTGGCAATGTTCTCTCTCATGGACTCTGCACATGTGGAACTGGCTGAACAGAGTGCCACATGTCACACAGGTGATCTGTGAGGCAAAAGGGGCCAGAAACATCCTTTTCTGTCTTGTCTTCCCTTATTGTGCCACATCTCACACTAACAACTATTGATCCAGCACTGGGAGATGAACAAAAGTTCATGTTCTGGGTATTGTGTCAAGGAGAGAAATAGTGGTTTGTTACTATCAATGTTAGAAGCATTAGTCTGCCCTTAAAGTCTTTGCTAACTGTGGACATCATCACAGCTTTTAAAAAGGGTTGATTTTTTTTTTTTCTGTTAACAGAGTTTTCTATTGATAAATTTGTAGCACTTAGTGTTCTACATTTGCTTAAAACTTTACTCTGAAGAAAAAGTCAGCATAAATAACACAAACTTTCCATGTATTTTGCTGCATATAGAGTCTCATTAATCTCCTTGTAGTCATGCATTAAAAGCCTTGCAAATACTCATCCTTTTTAAAAACTTTTTTTTTTGAAACAGTGTTTCTGAAAAACATGTATTCTCTCTAATTTCCCCTATTTTTATAAGTTTTTATTCATTTAGATGATATTTTATTCACAAAAAAACCCAAGAACTATTTTCATCCTTTGCCAGATTTGCCAGATATATTGTCTTTGCACTGCCCTAACACTTTCAAACACAGACATTATGACGGCCATTTCACAGCACTTCATCACAACAAGCTAACAGGTTTCTTTTCTTTGTTATCTTTGCCAGATTTTGGTTCACTGCTACTCCATGTCCCAGTAAAAGCAGAAAATATGTTGTACAGTCATTTTGCACTATTGATTAAGAGCTTTGTTTTGGTAACCACGTGGGTTACAGGAGGGTGAGTCAGTGAAGGCAGCAGAATGTTTTGCCATAAAACCTCCAGACTTTTCTTGAATAAACCTGCTTTGCCCACTCATTTATTTTATTCTCATTAGCACATGGATTGTTCTTCATCTCACAATTATCAGGCATCTTGAGGGCAAGGCAAAGTGTTTCTGTAATTTTGATTCAGTTTATCCAAACCATGAATTGGTGTGGGACAGGGAAAGTGCAACACTCATTTCTAAGTAAGTGTTGAGAACCTGCTTTAGTTGTTGGGATGTTTAAATTGCCTCATTTATCACTTGAATCATACTCTAAAAATACCCACATTTAAACTTAAACTTGTGATTGTATTAACAGTGAAAAACTTTGCAGCTGTGCCTGCCTGTTTCTGCTTAATTTGTTCCAGACATAACCAAAACCTCTGGATTCAACGGTGAAACTAACTTCTGAAACACGAAACATTTTAGGATATGGAACTTTTTTCCTAACCAGACCCAGACAATTTCACTAGATCTCATCCCAGTGTATCGAGTTTTGCACTCTTTTCATTCACCCTGGACAGTTAGGATCTATCTGGAGTTTTTTGACTGGTTTTTGCATAAAGAGAAAAGCCGGGTCCTACCTGTATTTGCATGAGGAAAAGTCTTTCATATAAGTAGAATTATGCACCTGTGTGAGAAGAAAAGTCTTGATGGACTGATTGCAGCACTCAAAATTAGTGAAGCAGAAGACATCTCTATAAGGCAGTGTCTTTACAGTAGATGTCCACAGTCTTTTTCCTTATGAATAATTGCTGAGCAGCTGAGAAAATTATTACAATCTTATTACTATCAATCTCCTGCTAAATCCTGCATATTCTGGCATTAGCCTTTTTTAGATTTAATCAAAAATTTTTACCCCTCTAAGCCATGATATCAAGGGATATGTCAGTGCTCTGCATTATAAACATTTTAATAATCAGTTTACTTCAATGTTTGGAAAAGCATTTTCAGAATGAAGTTAGGAAATCTGGTGGAGAGATTTTAGATTAATTTTAAAAGTTTAAACCTTGCAGATGATATTGTTACATTGACTATTTCAGCAGAATATTAGCTGAGTATTTCCATGTCTTCTTTTGGTATTTACTTATATGTGAACCAAAGATTTGTACTATTAAATTTTCAATGTTAGACACTTAGGTTAGACTCAATGGTCTTAAAGGACTTTTCCAATCTCATTTGATTTTATGAGCCTGTAATTCTCTGTTTTGGCTTTGAATAAACTAAACACATCTGACTCAACGTTATGCTTCCAACTTCTCTTTGCTAACAAGATTAGTATCCACTGTAATGTTTAGTGGGTTATCAAAGTAATTAAGTAATTAATTTTAACATGGGAGAGCTTAGTGTATTAGACATCATGAAACAATGCACTAGAAAATAGATGTCCAGTTTTAAAATAATTAGCTCAACAGCAATCTTTATCCCTGCAAGAAAACTTACACATTTTTTCTACAATGATAAATATTAATGTTTTCCCAAGCAGCTTTTTAAAATATAAATCACCTTTTTTTCCTCTTTAGGTACATATAGGATAATTTGCATTTATACTATCAAATGGAAATACAATAAAAAGTCAACAAACTATTTCTGATCAAAAGCAGACCCACAATGTGCATGAAGCAGATAAATCTATAGAAGAAAAAGAAGATTCTGTTCTTCTTGTAGATTCCCTGGCAATGGAGAAAATTGCAGTAAGAAAATGTTCTGTCCCATTCAAGAGAACCTATTAAATTGACCCTAAAGATGCTAAAGGCAACCCACCCCTTAAATTACCTATCAATGCTTCCAATTTCACATTACCTGAATATTTGCCATCCATGAAATGGGAAACTTTGTTTTAGAAACCGTAACATGTGGTATTGCTGGAGCAAATCCAAATTTGTGAGGTGGAATGTTACAAGCTTCTAAACTTGATATTAAAGATGTGCCCAGTCCCATCATGCTCAGTCCAGTGAGGAAAAAGGGAAGAAAGGCCAGAAAGGGAAGGGTCTACATCAACCAGATTTTAGAGCTTTTCTCAGGAGGATGAATTTAGAAGCTGGATTCCCACTCAAGAGTTAGCAGAGGCAGTGAACTTTCCTCAGGGCATTTCAGAGATGGACTCAGGTGCTGCTGTTTCTTGATCCTCCACGTGGGAGGATTGATTCAGTCCATGGACAACTGATGGGGAATTTGGGATGTGTAAACTGGGTTAAAGGACAAGACAAGTCACAGCACCAGATCCTCCAGCAGGATGGGTTTGAATCTGAGTTTTCTCTGAAAGAACAAGGTGATTCACCCACCTGGCATGCAGGTGTGAAAACTCAATAGGTTGCTAAGAATTCAGGCTTTTAAAATTATTTTTACTGCCTTGGAACTTGTGTTTCTCAGGTTCTGTTTACTGAATTTTCAGATTTCATGAGTCAGGGAGGGAGGGAGGAAGGAGGAGGAAAAGGAAGGGTAAGGTGAGAGAGGAGAGGAATGGGAGGATAGGTAGGAAAGGGGAGAGGGAAGAAAAGGGAGTGGAAAACAGAGGAAATCAGTATAAAGTACAAAATCACCAGCTTTGACCATCTTGTTATTGCCTTCCTGATAGCATTATTGTTTTGTCAGAATTGGTGTTATGACAGACATGCTGTAGCAGCAGCAATGGTATAGAGAAAGCTGTGACCAAGCTAATACTATTGTTTTACTCATTCATTTTAAATTACCCTAAATTACTTGTACTTTACTGGTATAGTACCCACTGAAGTTTAATTAAGCACACAGGATATAAGTGAAAACAGTTTGTAATGCAAGAGGTGCATTAGATGCAGATGAAAAAGAACAGTGAACTCGAAGCTCATTGATTATTTTGAGCAAAAAGAGACCTGATGTTGCCAATCTCTTGCAAAAATGGATTTTGAGTGTTCTTTGCTGAAATGCTTGAGTAAACCTGCAACCCCTTTCCGATTCTGATAAATTAATTACTTATTGAGTTATATGCCAGTTCTGCAGTCAGTAGCAAAGCTGGCACATAAAAAGTTCTCTTCCTTAAAGCACCAAGATAATATGCATGCTGTGGAGTAATGGTACATGTAAGCATCTTATTTAATGAGCTGCTGTCCTCTTCTTTGATTAAAAAACAAGTGTTTTGAGGAAAAAAACAGATAGACTTCAATGCATAAAAAGTTTCTGCACTCTGCAAGAGTCCAAAATACAAGCAAGCTGGAAAAGCTTTACGGAGTGGAAGTTTAAAATGCAATGATTTCAAGGGTCAATAAACACATAACGGCCTTACTTGGGCATTGTTTGGAATGCCTGGCTCAGAACTGCTGTCAGAGGAGTCAGATTGAAACACTTTGTTGTGATTCAAAGTGGGCTCAATATGCTGACAAGGTCTGATCAAAGTGAGGCAGTTCACAGGAAACACTGAGATTCTCAGGAAACCGAATTTTCTGATATAGCAGGTTCAGTGACATTTCTTTAGTCAGTCCTGGGAAGAAGGATGTGATGACAATTTGCACTCCTCTGGTCTGCTGAACTCCTCTCTGTGCCCCTTGTTCCTGTTAGCATCAAGGTGTCATGCAGATTATGAGTCTGCAAAACACACTTCATTTCAGAGAGTCCTATAATATTTATCTGTAGCTTCTACCTGTGATTTTAAACAGAAGATGAGAGTAAAATAGAACTTAAAAATTATTTAACATCTGTAAGTTCTGTTTTCACCCAGGTTCCTCCTTTTCAAGGATATTTAAGCACTTGGAGGGAAGGACAGATTTTGAATGCCTGAGATGAGAAGCCTCTTTGAAAACACATCCTTCTGGATCACATTAGGGCTTCTGAACAAAGTGCATATTCAGATCTGTGAAGCTGCCAGCAGACAGGTGCTGCTCTTTTCTGTGCTCTTCAGAAGGTTCACCCTTCTGAAATTGCTTACCTGACCCAACTGACTACCCAGAAAGCCAAATTTCCTGGTGTGAAGCACCTTCACTGCCAGGATGACTGGTTTTAGAAGCAGCCATTTCATGACCAAATCTATTTGTCTTAAAAAAATTTACTTATTACTGTCACCCTATGATGAACTGGAAACACCACTCTCGATGCCAAGTGTTCTGCCTCATCTGTGTTTCTCTTTAAGCTGTTTGCAATGATGTGAGGAAGAGAACACTTATCTTTTTCTGCTTTCCTAGATTACTTTCACTAAACCCCCTAGGGTTTTTATGAAATCTGACCTCTTCTGCAGAGCTGCTAGTATTCTAAGAGATTGAGACTTTGTATTCCAGTAACTGACAGTGGAGATACAGAAGGTTAGAAGAACTTTTTTTTGTTATTGTTGTGCTCCATCTGTTTGGACTCAAGGATTGAGCAAGGAACAAATGAGAAGAAAATATGCACTAATATATCAGTTATAGCTTGAATGTTTTATTGCCAATAAAAAAAAAACAACTTAGATAAATAACCAGTTTAGGGTTTCTCAATGAATCTGACTTGGTAATGGAGTGGAAAACTGCAATGCTCCAGGACTTGCTTGGCTTCCATTAGGTAACTGTTAAGTCATCTTGTTCAAGCACAACACAGCAATGGGTCTAGAAAATTTTTCTGATGTGTATTCCTAGTACTCCGTAATGTCAATTTTTTAATGGAGAACCTTAATGGAGGTTTTTGCATGACTGGCATTTAATAATGGCATTACCTGGGGTATCAAGTAGGGGTGGTCCTATTGGAGTCTCAGCTGCTCAGGTATTACTACTGTTGTCAAATCTGAACCATAAGGGTTTTGTGACTATGGTTTCATAAGCAAACCCAACATTTTCTGGGAGTGTGTACAGACATTTACTGGTGTGTATTACTTCCTGCTTCCACTTATGTAGCTTCCACTTATGGAGCTTATGTAGCATTAAGAAATACATTTCCTATTGGTAGTAAATTAAATTACTTCCTCCTTTATAGTTAATGAAAGTATATTATATTCATTTATTAAGGAGGAGATGGAAGGATGGAAAAAGTTAAGGAAGAATTGTTGCCACTTACAGAAGTACATAGTTTTGCGGAGAATTTCTTCTCTGACAGCAGGCTTTGTAAGGAAAACACACTCCCTGAACCTATAGATTTTATTAAAAAGGCACTGAATCTTATTCCCACAGGTCACATGCCCAGCACACTATATATTATTCCAAGCCAAAGCTTTGCTTTAAAGCAAATATATATTCTCTTGCGTACTCACACAGCAAGGCTATGTCAGAATGAGCACAGCTTGCCAAAAAAACAAAGTGCACAGGCTGAACGCTGAGTGAAATTCAATAGAATTTCTCTGTTGGAGGTGAGGAGAATGAGAACCTTGCTGTAGTTTATAGCTTGACCTTGTGATTAAGGTGAAACCGTGCCATTTTCTTACCATTCTGCTGGTGAGGAGCAGCCAGTGGCTGCCCCCAGGTCAGCAGTGGCTGCAGGCTTGAGACTGCTCAGCTGCAGGGGAGGTGGAAAAAAGCCATAACCTGAGCCTCCAGAGATTTTCCTATGAAATCATGAGAAGATCCAGGTGGGTTAGTTTCCTGTACAGTGAGAGACTTCTGGAAAAAAACAAAAGGTTATTTCTAATGGCATATGAGATGAGAAAATGCAGGGTTACTGCTTGATTTCTGAAGTGGGACATACTGAAATTGTTACCTAACAGCTTCATGGACTGCACCTTGGCATGGCCAATAGGAACAAATCCTAAACTGCAGTAAACCAGCCGGCCAACCTCAGAGTCTCTGGACTTCAGTATTTCATGTAAAGTAAGAAGGCTTGAGGGAAAAGTATTGTTACAAATTTTTTCTGAGAGATGGTCGTGCTTGGATGGTAGACTGTACATTTATTTAAAGGCTGGAACTGAAAAGACTTCAGAAGATCCATGAGCGAATTACATGTCCTGAAAAAAATCTCATGGTAATAAATTTACATATAGCAAAAACCTTTGCTCTAACTATAATTTGAAAAATGACCAAATCCAATTCAGAGCAGATTTTATTTTAAACTTTTGTTTAAAATAGTGTGCAAGCTACATTAGGATCTGTTAAATGTTAGCAGAAGTGTCCTGAAATGTCAGTTTCTGAAAATGACTTCTTTTCTTACTTCAAGCCCTATTGCTAGCAGTTATTTGAGGTTTGGTGTTTGTTGGTTTTTTTCCCTCCTTGTGGCTAGATAATGGATCAATTGAAATATGTAAGTGAGATTATTGTAGAAAGTTTGACATGAGTGGTCTTCACATAATCACTTGCAGTCTTAACTCTGTCTTGGATGCCAAATTATTAGAAAAGGCATGTATCTGGAAGCTGCAATTTTTTGCCCAGTTTTAACCAGCTAAAGTGTTTTAGAGAGATTTGTGTCTGGTTTCTTTGCTTTCACAGATAATTTAAAATCAACAGTATGGTGCAGTTGTATGTAACAATTGGAAGGATCACTTTCCATGCATTTAGACAAGACAGAAATCCAAACATTATTCCAGAGTCCAGATCTACTGGGAGAAGAAGATCACTGGGTCTTCTCTCTCATATGAGATTTATCAGAAAAACCAGGTTTTTTCCATTAGGCAGATGGAACCCAAGACTCTTCACACTGGCTCACTTATTCTGGGAGATCCTGTGTGCACTCTAAAATGCTTATTTCTACGTATAGTGTTGCAGCAAAATATATGTGTACATTATCTATCTATCTATCTATCTATCTATCTATCTATCTATCTATCTATCTATCTATCTATCTATCTATCTATCTATCTATCTCTCTCAGGGAATTTGGGGCTGCTGTGATGGGAGTGTTTAGAA
>VZRX01000385.1:0-23002 GCA_013398075.1 Notiomystis cincta | reverse complement strand
CACGCTTTCTCCCCAGTTCGAGAGGCACAGCAACTGACTCACAAATACTCATGTGTTGCTTTATTATTTTTGATCCCACCTTATCCAAAGTTTTCATAGTGGGATGACATTATTAAGCTCTGAAGACCCTGCTGCAATTAGAAAAATGCAAAAGAAAGCAAGCTTACGCAATTTCTACTTGCTCTTTCATTATTACACTTTTCCAGCTTAAGAAGATTAAAATACAGCAGTTTGCTTGTGAACAATTCTTTTATGTCTGCAAAGCAAAATTTTCCCTAAAGCCAAATGCTTCAGGATGTTACTGCCAGCCAATATTTGCCCTACAGGGAAACACAAACAAGATAATTTATAAGTGTGCTGGGTTTAAAACTCATCAGGAAAATTAAGCCTACTCAAACTGCCCCATTTTGATAGTGGAGGGAAAATACCAGGAGACATCATGAGCTGGAGTCAGAATTTATTGAAGAAATTGCAATAAACACATGACATTAATAAAAGATTGTATAAAAGAAGGAATGGTTTACCCATATAAAAAGGTTATTCATCACCAAAAGATGTCATCTTGTCCCCAGGGAGAATACCAAGATGTCAGCTGTTCCCAGACAATAAAAACACCCATTTTTTGGGAACTTTTTCCTATTTCTCAAATGAACCTCTTCATCTGGAACAATGATCCAGATTCCCTAAGTACAAACCCTTAGTGGTGCCTTGGATAAGAAAACAGGATGAAGTTGCTGTCCTTTGATATGTCAGCATATACAGAAATGGTATGAAAATAGATAGGATACATTTTAAGCCTCTAAATTCGGTATTTGGCTTGTCTCAAGCTTCTACCAAAATGAAGGAATAGATGAGCTGGGGATGTGATTATGTTGATATAAATTCAGAAGCTTCTGTATATTGTGCTTGCATGTAAATGTCAGATAAGCTGCAGACCAAGTTGTGAATTATATGAATTTTAAGTACAAACTTTCCCTCTTCTACCAGCCAGTGCCCTACTTAATACCTGTTCTTTATGCCCCTTGTGGCTGCATGGATTGCATCTCTGGATCCCTTGCAAGCTCATCCTCTTCACTGCCAGACTGACATGTGAAAATCAGCTGTGGAATTCCTCACCAGGCAGTGGAAAGGTAGAGATGGCCCTGCAGGTGTACCCTGAAACCCTCCCAGGCAGAAGGTGAACTCCAAGGTGTTTGTCTGTGCCCCTTTGACCTAAAAGTCACATTGCCAATGCAATTTAAAGCACAGAGCAGCTTCAGCACAAATGTTGTGCTCCCTCAGTGTGCCTGTGGTCTCTCTGTGATGCTTTGACAGGAGCCAAGCCAGAATGGCAGAGAAATGGGCACAGGAAAAACAAAATGTCACAATACACAGAGAAAGTGAAGCTAAAGGGTGAACAACACTCTTCAGTCCCTGCCAGGTGCTCTTATTTTTAAAACTTGAACTGAAGGGCACAGAACAGGAATTATTAAAGCCTACTTTTCTCTAATGTTGGCCAGTAATGGATCTAAAGCAATTTCAAAGTGAAAAAGAAGAAAGGAATGAGAACAGAGGTTGGTAGATAGGAGACTGTGGGAATAAGAGTGTTCAAAGCAAAGCCTTCTTATCCAAATGAAGAGAAATGAGGAAGCAACAGCAAAGAGAGAAGTGCTGTGCTGGAGCCAGATCTACTTTGTCTCAGCTTATTTTCTCCATCACTGCAAAGGGGCAGCTGCACCATCAATCACAGTCAGAATGACTTTTTCCTGTTAAATACCCAACTTGTCAGGCAGGTAACTGAATGCAGAATATCCTTCAGCAATGTGTCTTAGGACAGGAATCCACGTGCTAGGCATGACTTTCACAATAAAACAATTAATTACTCAGGTTCTCATGGCTTCAGATAAAGCTTTGAGGGCAGTTTCCCAAAATCAGCCATTCACTGAGCCCACTGAAACTTAGGGAAAAGTGTCAACTTTATGGCAAGGGGGACTGACTGAAATGATGCATCTCCAATAACCTCAAACTTCTCCCACCAGAATAAATGATTGTGCTAATTAACAACGTGCAGAACAGTCCCTGAGCCAGCATTTGCTGAGTAACTTCCATCAGAACTTCCTTCACAGCCTGGAATGCAAAGTGTGCCACTTGTTGCAGGCAGCAGCTGTTGGGCAAGTCCTTTCCTGAGGGATTCATCTGTGCAGCTTGGAACGGTACTTTTGTGCTGGTGGGAGCTGAAGTGCTGAGCTCAGAGAGGTGGGATTGTTCTGGGAGATCCCTCTGCAGGAAGTAGGAGGGAAGAAAAAGGTGTTATAATGCAAATTTTCTTTAGAGTTTTGCAAATCCCTGCTACGGGGATTTTGTTTTTCAAGGGTTTCTCTTTCACTTGTAGCTCTATTTGTTAAATTCTGTCTTCAAGCCAGGATTTTCCTATGCACCAAATCTCAGGCTGATTCTTGAATAATAAGAGGATTTCTTATTTCTTCCAGCAAAGACACAGAACCAATACAAAAGTTACAAACAGATTTCCTATATTTGGTGACCACTATTGTTTCAGGAATAATTCCATGATGGTGAACTGCCCTTATTTCAGGACATTTGCAAGACTATACATAGTGTAGAAAATGCTGATAGAGAATTTGGAACCTCTTCACAGGGACCTGGAACATTCCTCTTCAAACTATGACTTCCAGGAGCAAATTCAAACTACACAGGATTTTCAAATATAGTTCTTAATATTATCAGTGAGATCATAATTTAATAATTATATTTTTAGCACAGAGAACCTCTGAGTGCCTTATATAAAGGAGAAGCTCTGTTCTATATAATCAAATAGGCTATTTTGCCCTCATAATAATAGTGAAAATAACATCTAACATCTATTCAAAAGAATCCTCAGGTATTTCTTGTATCCTGAAAATGCAACATTTTTTCTCCATTCCAGATGTTCTTTAGGTGCACTAAAAAGCCACTTTCATTTGAGAGATATTAAAAGCATCAAGATCATCATTCCTATAATATTTTTCTATTAGCCCTTCAAGACACTCATAAAATGTCTTACAGGGATTTTCACTTCCAAATGTAAACTCACACACATAGATTTAATTTTGTAAACACTGACTTTCCAGCCAGTTCATTTCCTGCTCTGTGAAAGGAGGCAAGTGTGTAATGACTTAATTGTTTTATTTTTATGAATTATATCACCTTAAAAATGAAATCTATATCATGAACAAGTCTGCCTTTATTTCCAGTAAAATCTAAAAATGAAGTTCCCAGTTCCCAGCTCCTGGTCTTCATATTGCATTTGCAAACTGATGAAATGCTGATCTGTCTTGTCTTCCCACTCCATCTCTCTAAATGGAGGAAGGACACAGGAAAAAGAGAAAGAATAAATAAAAAAAACCCTCTTTCTTATGAAATCTACATTGTTTTATAACAGGTCTGTTTAAAATCAGTGCCAAAGACAGCACAGGTACAAAACAAGGCCCTCAAGTGTCATCTTATTTACCAAACTAAACTAACTTTTGCAGAACAGTTTTATTTGATGAGTTATGTTAGAACCTGGACTTCAACATCATCCTGTGAGCCCAAATTCTGACATTATTCCCCAGTTGTAACATTTTTATTCCACACAATGGAATAATGGTGAAAATGAGAGCTGAAGCTCCAGGGTAGTACTGGAGGTGAGAAATACACAACCAAGACATCCAGAACACGTTTTCATTGAAGAAAAAGGGTGAAATTCTGTGCCAAAGAAAATGGCAGTTAATTATTGATACCAGAACCATTTCTTTTCTCCATCTGCCTGTTTCTTTAATGATTAAAAAAGCCCTAATGACAATATAACATTGGAGGTAATATTTAAAAGTATTTTGGTTACCTTTTTTTTCTTTTTACATTCTTTTGACCATTTGAAGTGTTTTTCTTTTTCTTCTTTTTTTTTTTTTTTTCTTTTTAATCCTGAAATATTTGAACATAAAGAGCATAATGAAAATAATGATTCTGGGTTTCACAAACCCATGTTCATATTTCCCTGTTTGATGAAAAATTCTATTACAAAATCACAAAGTCAGAGAGATGAAAAAGGTTTATTCAAAAGTCCAAACTTGGATTTGAAAGTTCCAGAATGTTCACACTGTAGAAATGATCAACTCAGTAATTTAATTTGGGAAATCTAATATACTTTTTTCCATTTCTGTATTTTCTAAAAGATACACGAAAGATGAAACAAAATGGAAAAGAAAAAAAAAGTCTCATTTAGAGGATAAGAGAAGAAAAAAGTAAAAGAACAAGGGAATCTGTGCAGGAATAATTAATGAGAATGCTAAATAGTCTGCACCAATCTAGCACAGTGTATTCACTTAGAGAGGCATCAACTTTATTTACATGTGGCTTGCAAAAATGGGTGGAGAATTACCCACAGAAACACAAGTTGATGCCATGAATGCATTCAAGGATTGACTTATGACTGTGAAAAATAGTTGCAATCTTATTTCAAGGTGCCTCATCCTGATCCTTATTCTCTGGGGCACTGATTATAAAACATTTCCACAGGCAGCACTGTATTTCCATTTTTAAATTCTTCAAGAGGTTTTTGGGGCTCACGTTGATACTCATCTTTTCTGATCATTCTGCCTTAGATTGCAATCAAGAAAAAAAAAGATTTCCTTGCAAAAAAGCCCCTGTATAAGGTACACATGCAAAGGACAATAGCACTTAAGAGAAATGAATGAGAATCAGACATCATTTGCTCAAGGAGGCTTTTAAAATCTCCACTCAGCACTGTCACCTTGACAAATTGTGTTCCAAGTTCAAAGATTTTTATATAGTCAGGTCTCCTATAATGAGACTTTCACAGCCATTTTAAAGAACTAGAGTAAATTACTCACTTTTCCCCTTATGGAACACAGCTGGAAGATGATAATGACTCTTTTGATATGATTCCATTAACTAAATTCTTATTTTGGTAAAAAAATTTGTTATTCCGGTTGCTAATTATGCCTTTTGCAGCTTTTTTGTGGATATACTCATTGCCTGTATTTTACTTTGATTTTCCTATTCTGAGTGCCAAATTTAATATTTCAAGTTTACATTGACTGCAAGTGTTCCATGTTTACATTGAAGGTACACCTTATGTACAATTCAGCACCTATTTTAGCCTTTGTTTTTTTTGTTAGAATAATAAATTATCTGTGGGGAGAACTCAGCTACTTCTTATTTCTTCATAATGAACCAGGTTTTTGACAGCTTGGTTGGTGACCTATTAGGAAATTTCTTTAACTTGATTTATGGTAACCAAAACTATTAATTTTTGCTTCCTTCACTGCTTCAAGGTATTCCTTTTAATGCATTTAATGCCTTTCAGCAAAGTGACAAAATTGAAAGTGTGTAGAACTTCAAGGTTTTTACAAAGATGAGTGAAAGTGTGGGATTTTCATGTATTTTTTAAAATTTGTAATTTATAAAATGTGTATTTATGTGTTTTTCATAAAATTTATGTGTTAGAAGAGGCTTTTATGATCTTCTCATGCTTGGCACTGCCTGAGAAAGGGATTAGGGTGGTGTAGGTCTTATTATACAGAATTTATATTAGTTAAATAGCAGCTTCCTGGGAGCTGAAGCAATCAACAACAATGCTGGATAAGAAAAACTCTGCTACAGGTGTGGGAATAAAAGGAGACCTGTGGACAATGGTGGCTTTTCCCCCTGGATTCAGTTCAAAAGCTGGCAATATCCTGTTAAAAACCACTGCACCTGCTTTGGCACTGGGAATCAGCATTGACTGCATTCACAGGAGATGGAGGTGTCCATTCACTTTCAATGGTGATGATTGTTGTCATTATAATGATTATTATAATTAAAAAATTTATTTCTAGGAGGAAAAATTGCTGACTTCTGAAAACAGTGATTTTGAAATGTTCCCCTGTATGTGCTGTTTGTGAAGAGGGAAGCAGGCAAGTCACAACACCACTTTTAAAACTGTTTAAAAACTGCCTTTTAGCAGAAGGAGAAAATCAACAGCTACACAACAAAGGCTGGAGCAGGAAAAGGAGCATTAAGCCTGTGCTAATTTTTGTCAGAAGGATGAATTAACCACAGGCCTTCTGGCCAGAAATATTGGACTTTATCATCTTGGAGGTCTTTCCCAGCCTTAATGATTCTTTGCCTTCTCCTCACATCTCTTCTCTATTAAATACACTGATTTTCTTTGCCAAAGCCCCTTTGCTGCAGCTTTCAACTACTCACTTCCATAAACTTCTTCACTTCCTTGTCTCCTGCTTCACATTTCAAGCAGATCTTGAGAAAAACTGCTTTCAGACCCTCTTTAATCTTTTTATAAGGGGGTATCACTTGAGTTACAGGGAGGGGGATGCTACTAAACTTAATAAATTATTGTGTTGAGTGGACACTTCAGTCACTTATCCCATGGAGCTTTTCAGCAGATTTTATACCCATACACTTCTACTTCCATGCTTTTATTTCCCCTCAAATGTTTTGTCCTCTGCCATAATTTCAATGGTTCTATTAAATTGCTTTGCCTTAGCAACCAGCCTGAAATATGAAAGTAGAGTCAGAAAATATAACTTTATGTGCTTTGATAGGTCATTAAAAGTTAACATAATTTACAACTAAAAAAGTAAGTACCCTTCAGGAAAAACATTTTTAGGGAACCATACAAGGAAAGAACAGAGCTGGAGTTGCTGAAGCAGAGCTTTTTTTTTTTGTCCCACAGTGGTATAATTCAAGATTTATACAAAATTTAGTGAAAAGCATGATTAAAAATCTCTATGATCAATTATGAATATTTATGTACTCAAGAAAAAACACAAATTGAGTATGTTTATAAAGACAGTGAACTGCGTAATAGTAATTCCTTCCAAAATAAATAAGTGCCCTGTCTGTTTCTCAAAAAGAAAAGAAATAAAAAGAAATTCTAGAGTGACTTCTTCCTAAGAAAACATCTGACAAATAAACTTGCTAAAATAATGGGACACTACATGGGACATAAATAATCCTTGACCCAGAAAACTGGGGTGAATGAGGTTATGAACAAACCCCATGCACTGAGCTTTCCCTTTGACTATTCTGAGAGTAGAAATTGTTACTTACTTTGCATTTCTGAATGCATTATTAGTGGAAGAAATATATTTTCTCAAGCTTTACTAAGTGTTCAGGTAGTTTTAGTTTCTTGTTATGTTCTCTCAGTCGAAAAGCACCTCCATTTAATTGGAATATATCTTGTCTTTGTAAATGATCCTGCCAACCACAATACCAGCAGTGTTTCTAGTGAGCAGCTGTACAAACTGAGGTTTGCAACCACATGGAGATTGGAGTAATTCAGTAATTACATTCAAGTAATTCAGGAAGCTTAGTTCAAACCGTGCTAACGATCTTGAAGATTTCCCAGAATTGTTCCTAGAACTGAAAAAAAGTGTGGTTAAACCAGCACTGTAGAGTATTCAAAGAAATTCTGGCCCCAGGTATCTCCAGGTGCTGCACATAGCCAGCAATTCTGAGCTGACTTGGAAAGTTTATGCCTAATCTTGCCTGGCATTAATATTTTTTACATCTCCTGACTTGGTAGAAAAACAAGATTATGCTGAACATTTGTTACCTGGAGTCAATGAGGATATTACTTGGTCACACAAGGGCAAATCCTCTCATTTCAATTCTGACAAGGAAATGGATTAAGGTCTTTATCTTCACAGAGTGAAACACAAATATTTAATTCTGGTTTTCATGTTATCATCTCACATGCATGGCTTTTTGAGATCAGCCACCAGGATAAAAATAAAAAGGATGTACCCACGAATGAGAATAAATATTCACGTTGCTTCATGAATATGGACAGCAATGACAAGAAGGAGACATCAAAAGCCTCACAAGATTTGCTGTCTTTAATAATTTAATTTACAGCAAAGTCAGTCAGTGGTTGGAAAATAGCAGGTTCAAATGCTGTAGACCGAGCAAAGGAAAAAATCTCTGCTGTTATTTTATTTGTCATCATACACAGATTTTACAGTGCAAATCAGCTTTACAGATGGTTTTACAAATTTACAGGGTTTCCATGAGAAGAGGAGCCCCAGCTTTCCACACTGACAGATTTTTCTAGATATTCTCCAATACTTCAATGAATCTTTATGTGCTACAAAACTTTCCTGTATATTGACTTTTCCTTTAAGTCAGGAAGTTGACTTTGCAGAAAATACAGAAGCCTAAAGTAATTGATGGTGCCTAAGAGAGAGGAAAAATGTCCCATCAGTTATAAATGGCCAACTGGTGCTGTGCAAAGCAGTGACAATGTCTGCCAAAAGTTGGACATTCCCACTTTGAGAACGCTGTCTAATCTGGAAATGTTAATTCCTGGATTTGTATATCAAGGATCACTCTCTCTCACATAGTAAAAGGAAGTCCAGTGCTACAACATCCATAAAAAAGGCATAAAATAATCTTGAGACCTGTTCAGTTAATACTGAGGACTTCAGAATGAAGAAGTTAACTGTGTTCTGTACTACTTCCTATGGGACATAAAAAAGGAACAGAAGAAAACAGATTTAATTTTAATTACAGTAAAAATTCAATTGATACAAGTAGGAATTGGCCAAAATACCTATGAATTTAAAATTCTATCTGTCTTCCTAACCTGAGAGACAGCATAACATCTCAAGAAACCATCAAGATCTCTGCCTAGAGAAGTTATGGCTGCCCCATCCTTGGAAGTGTTCAACTAAAATCCTATTTAAATAGGTAAATTATATTGATTGCAATGATAGATAGTATGAAATACAGCATGGAATTTCCCAGGTAAGGAAAATATCAGATGAAAAATACTGTAAATAAGTGCTGAATGAATACAGCAACTTGACTGCAATATTAATTGCAGGTGCAGGTAAACCACAGATGAAGTGCTGCTATCATATTAATTGATAGATAATCATGATATATTTCTTTAACAAGACTCCTAGGGATGGAAATATAAACCTGGATTCAGAAATAACTGTGAAAAACCAATTTCCCTCTTTTATGATTATTTTCAATTCTGTACCTACTGTGGGCACATTTTGTAATTTTGGTGTCATTTGCAGTGATTTCTGTAATTTGTTACAGCTATTCTGCAGATTAGTCCATCACCCCACACGATATTTTTAGTGCACACAGAACCATGGTAGCTAAGCAACAAAAAAAAAAAAAAAAAGAGGAAATTGAGGACTCAATGTTGTCTCAAAATGACCACATTCTACAGCTGTTTGAAACAGACCCTGCTCATTAAACCAGATTTCTGCCGGGTGACCGAGCTGTCTTCGTTCAGCTGATGGGCTGCTCTTAAAAATGTTACAGCTCCTTGTTCTGGAAGTGGAGCTCAATGTTAATTCCTGTCCCTCTGCCCTGGCTCTGGGTCATTCAGCCTCCCTGGGAGGTGAGGTTTCCAAGGAGGGAGGGATGTGGTGCTCCCTGGGTCTCCAGCCTGGTCTGCAGCTGCCTCCAGCAAAGATTAAATTAATTGTTAAAGAACTGTTTCTAACAACGATGATCATCAGTCTCTGGTGGTGTAGAAAGTGAGTTTACATTATCCCAGCCAGTGGAACTTATAATAACAAGTTATGTAAATGTGTCCTGCTTAAAAGGAAGAAAAAGCAACTTAAGTCTCTTTCAGCCTTGAATATCTATCAATAGCATGTAAATCTAGACTGACTTTTTATATTAATCTTTAAAAAGTGATCTGAATCAAGTACTTAGAATGATATATTTTACTTATATGAAAATTTGGACTTTTCATGTCATAAAAATAATATTTTTTTCTTAAAACTAACCATCAGGTTTTGAGAGTTTGTAAGAACTCTGATTCAGATTGTTTGGGAGAAATCTGTATGAAATTCATGACCAATGACTGAAAATCCTGGCTAAAATTACCATGCTGCTTGTAGTCCATATGCCTACAATGCCATCAGTTTATGCATTAGACATTTACCCTGGATTGCAAATAATCTCATGATCATGAGACTTGCTGGTCTTGAAATTGCCTTAAAAGCATTTTCCATTTTCTTTAATTTTAGCTCCTTCTGACATGGGCTAAAATCGATATTATTTCTGTTATTGACAGAAATGTTGCCTATAATTTATTTGATGGAAAAATAATGAAAAAACCCTTTTTATTCTTTATTCTGTATGTGCACATTTAAAGACCTGCAATATTTATTTATAACATGTCGAGAAACAGTACTTAGCAAAGTAGGTGTGGATTACTAGAAAATGACACTGTATAATTTAACATGAGCTTTTAGATAATATTTGTTGTCAGATGATTTTCTACTCTGGCCACTCATAAAAAGTATATTTTAAAGAACTGAGAAATTCTTGAGCTGTGTATTATCTATTCCTGTTTTTTGAAAGCACAATCAAAATGCCTCAAGGCTTCACTTTCTACAATAATTCTCAGCTAACACACATTTTAATTTTTATTTTATCACTGAGCTGTTTTTTTTTATTTCAATAACATTTTTAACCACTGCTTATTTGAGACTGGTTCACTGACNTTTTTGGGGTGTTTGGACAGTGCTCTCAGGGATGCCCAGGCTGGGGTTGTTGGGCTGTCTGTGCAGGGCAGAAGTTGGACTGGATGATCTTTGTGTATCCCTTGCAGCTCACGATATTCTGTGATTCTCTCATCCGCTCCGAGTCACCTCTAAGCAGAGCGCTCAGCCTCTGTGAGGGGCAGATCAAACTGCAAATTATAAGAGATAACACGGGAAGGAAAAGGGAGATAACGAAGTAAATCCCTTCCGATGCCGTGCGGCAGCCGGCGCGCTGGCGGCAGGGCCGGCCTTGGGGCAGGCCCTGCCGTGCTCTGAGCCGCTGGCAAGGAGGGCTCTGGGGCTCACAGGACAGAGATCCTTGGGAGCACACAGCGAATTCCCGCTGATGTTGTGGCTGCTGCCGTGGAAACCACACGGGGAGGCTGAGCTGGCTGTCCTGAGCCCAGCGGGCTGAGCTGTCCCGAGGCGCAGCAGGGAGCGCCTCAGGGAGCAGCAGCCGCAGCAGGAGCTGTGTGAGGCACCACTGCACACCCAAAATGCCAACCTGCACAGCCACGCTGATAAACACGTCAGGGCAACTCGGCTGTGCCATTCACAGAGACCATTTCTCCATCTGGTGCTACAAAACAAGATTCTTTCAGGGAAAATAACAAGAGCACGCCATAAATAAGATGCGCTTAAAAAAAACCCCACCACAAAACCCCCACAAAACCAAGCCTTGCCAAAAAAAAGGCAAAGAAAGCTGAAACAAAACAATCCCAAAACTTCTGTTCATTCACATCTAATCCAAAGTATTGGGAACTCCAAAAAGCATTTGCTGTCAGTGCCACAATAACTTGGCACTAGGGGCTCACTGCAATACAACCACACCTCTTAATCTGTACCAGGCTAAATCAAAGGTTATTTAGGACAGCCAAGATAAAATTTCCCTCTTTATCATGGAGCAGTTTTATACTTCAGTGTTACCAATCTGTGTCAAAAGATATCACTTCAAGCAAGAGCACACAAGAGCATCTTGCTTAAAGCAGCTCAGTAGCCTTGGAATCCCCAACAAAAATAATTCATATTAATCCTATTCTCTGAGATAATCCACAGAATTGCATAGGTGGAGACAGAATGACAGTTAATGACAATTTACATTTAATACTTTTTAAAATCAATTTAAAAAAAAGCAGGCCACAAGAAATTATAGAGTTTATGCAGTCTTAAAACTCAAACAGGAAATCATCAACAAAATAATTTTGGCAAAAAAGATAAAACTCCTGTGTCTCCCAAAAATAACTTGAAAAAATGCAGGGGTACAAAAACATTTCAACAATCCACATACTCTTTTCTGCAAGTAGCATTTGAACAAATTATTTCAAACTCCTTTTTGAGCCAGCACTGCTGATGGCACATCTATCTTTTAGATACTGATTCCTGTATTTGAGGTGATGTAAAACAGGCAGTTCAGCCAGTTTAAACATACACAAGAACTGTATCTCTACTATAAATGTGAATAGGTATGTTTGGTAACTAATATTAATTATAGCAAGCACTCACCACACGCTTTTCTGCACGTTAAGAACCAAATGCCATCAAAATAAATTATTTTTATACCTGCTGAATACAGTCAGTAAGAAGCAGTTGGCAAGAAGTATCCAGATGGATTGTTTGCCACAAGTAAAGGAGATTAATTCTTGTGCAAGAACATTGACCATTTTGCAGCTTTTATTCTTCCATCTCTTCATAGGATAAATTGTGGGAAAATCAGGTTTATTTACTGGCATTTTTGAAAGCATTCAGCTGAAAATCTGCAACATAGAACCAGAAAATATGTTGTTTCTGAAATTGAAAACAAATCACATTTCAGACAATAACCTAACAAACAGGAAAAAAATTACTTCATCTGTGGGCTGCAATGGGCAGTGATTTACATAAAAGGGCAGATAAAAATATCAAGCCATCAGATGCACGGATGACCACTCAAAAGCAACAAATTTGAGATCTGTGCTTCATGCTAATTGATATATTTTTACTGGACAGCTTGTCAGAAAAATGACAGAGATATGTAGGCATCCACAAGTGAAAAAACCTGATTTTTGAAGCATGCCTAACAACATTTAGAAATTATTTCAGTACAATAACAACCTCAATAGCTGGGAAGACCTGGGAACTGATGGCTTTGGGACCTTAGAGCACGTTTCAGAGTGTTGTCTTTGAGTAATTTAATGAAGCAGTTACTATTCCTTGAAATGTTAGAGGAATCCAAGCATAATGAAGTGGCATTTCTCTGCTTCCCTGCTGACACTCAGGCTCAGTTCAGAGGGGTGGACCAGGGAAGAGCAAGACATTTTCCCTCTCTCCTTCTTTTCCACGTGAAGGGTGTGAAAGGGAGGTGCAGAAAGACAGAAAGGCTGTGAAAATGCTTACTGAGCATGCAAGAGGCTGTGTGCATTGTAAACATACACTGGTGGTGTAAAATACAGGTGAATAAAGTCAGAGACATCACTTTATTCCAAGAGGCAAGAAAGCAGAGGACAAAGGGACCACTTGTCTAAGAAGGACATGGAAGTCACCCCTTGCAAACTGGAAATACTCAGTTTCCAGCCAAGAATAGATGTTTGCTATTTGGTGAGGGCCCTTTCAAAAATATGAAAGGTCTGGACATGCAAATGTTTGTGAAAGCATAAACTGAGACCTTGTCTCCAGTACATCAAACAGAGCTCAGCCATGTTCCAGCTGCTGGCATGTAACAGACCTGTTCTCCTGCTGGCCTTAAATTACTCATTCACCCACCCCTGGGAAAGCAGAGGGAATTCCATTCCATCTGCACTCACTTCATAAAGCTCAAGCATCACAGAGCCAGTATTTCTTTCCCTTGTGCTCCCTCAATTTCCCACCTTGTGGCATCACTCCCAACAGGTATTGCCACTGGAATGGCTCCTTTTGGTGTTTATGTGGTGCAGGTAACTGCAGTGGGAAAGGCATCAGGAACAGAGAAAAGTCCATTTATCCCTTTTCCAGCTGCTGATTTGCTTGGATTGCTTTCAACCTGAACAAGTTTAAGGGAAGCTGTGAGTGGAAAGTAATTTCCATAGATTATTTTTCAAAGAAAGTGATTTTAGACAGCAGGAGGAAATGATGAATCTTGCATGCAATTTACCCTCCTATGCCAGAAAATAATGAAAACTAGGACAAGCTGTTCCACAGAAGGATTAGACACCTATCCAAGATTGGAAAACTGTCAGTATCTGTAAACATTTTCAATAGTTTACACTACACCTGGGAATCTGACTCTTTTGAGGCATTTTGGCAGATATGCTCCTTTTCTTAGCATCCTTTGAAAAGATCTAGGAGCTTCTATTTCTATAATTTGTGGGATTTTTTTGCAAGAAAATTATTAAAATGTTAAAATGCATATCAGTAAATAAAATGTGGGAACAAATGAGAAGACTTTGCTTTACTGAGAACATTAATTATATCTTTGCAATATTTTCAACAGATCAAGAAAGCAAATGTACTCAGTGTAGGTGGCAAGGTTTTGGCAGCAGGGGAGGTGTGTGGGGGGAGAGCTCTGTGCAAAAATGCCAGGGACTGACTTGGGAAGGACACAGACAGTTGCAGCCACTCCCAGAGCCAGGGTTTTAATTGATTGGGTCAGTTTTTCCCAAATCAAGCCTGTTTTGACCATGATCATAACTGGTAAGTGATGTCCCTGTCTTTATTTTGGCCCACAAGCTTTTTTGACTTAAATTGCTTGCCTGTCCTGCAGAGGAGAGGTCTGGGGAGAGCAGCTGGGTGGGAACCAGCAGCGTGCCAGGGTCAATTCCCCACAGCAAGGAATGTTCCTTTCCTAGGGAGTCTTTTTCTTTTATGGTCCTTCTCTTTGCCTTTGACTCCTTGGGTATGCACCAGAGTGAGCCACAACCTTTCTAGCTCACATAATGAAGGCAGTGAAGAAATGTCACATTCAGTTCTGTGTGATTTCCCAGCCAGAATATTAGCATTACAGTCCTAAAAAACTAAAAATCTCTTAGTATTATGACAAAATTTTTATTCTGTTGTTACTAATGCTGGTTAATATTTGCAATTTGCAACACTCAGGGCACAGCTCACACACAGAGCCCTGTCATGCCCCTCAGGTGAGTTTCACAGGTTATGTCTTTTGAAGAGAACAGAAGGTTTTGCCAGGAAAACAAAGCAAGAATGAGTCTGGCCAGCATTCAAAACATGCAAATCTCAGAGCAATTTTTCACAGAGAGATTGTGGCAAAAAAAAATCCTTGAGACAACTTTGCACTTTCTAAAGTGGCTCCAAATTTTCCATAGGAGCAGACATAGTGAGTGAAAACCAATATAAAGGTCTCCATATGAAAGGTCAGCTAGGCTGCAATTACCACAAAGCTCTGCACAGGCTGGATTTACCTGCTGCATTTCTTCTGAGACACATTTCAGGAGCTAAGTCTTTATTCACAGCTGCAAATTACAGTAAGAAGGCACTACTCCCTGGAAAAATAATAATTATTTTACTACTCATGGCTCCAAAATACAGCCAAACCCTACATTATTCTGCAGAAGGCTCTTGGGTTTGGTGCATATGGTCTTTGCAAAGCAACAGGTAAAAATCCTTACTTTATTTGAATATAAACTATATCTGACTGTGACTTTTAACAAATTTTAATGTAGCACTTTAGCAGAGGTGCTCAAGATAATTTTTTTTCTTACTGTTAAAATGTTTAATGGTTGTAGGCACAGTAATGAGGAGAGTCAATGTCCTCATAAACTTCAGTTGGTTGTTTTGTGTAGGCAGACCTGAACCACAAAAGGTGTGGTAACATTGTGGGTCATGAAAAGAAGCCTTAATAATTCAAATCTCTATTGAAAATGCATTTTTGCACCTCCTACCTGTGAACAGTGGTCAGGCTTTTAAAAATTCCATGCTAAAAGTATAGCAACCAATAAAAAATAGTTGCAGGACTGGTCTTCTGGTTCAATTATCATGAAAATATTTAGGAGGAAAAAGTGCAATTCTTAATTTTTTTGTGGGCAAAACATTGAGAGGTCCATGTTCAAAGGTCATTTTCAGGCCTCAACAAGAGGTGGTTATTTGGCATGCTAATGTCAGCTGGAGACATTACTCTGTGATTTCTTCTGACTAAATTGTCCCCTGAGGTACTGTTTATTTTTTACTGGAATCCTAATGTTTCAGCACAGAAGAAACAGTCAGATGAGTGGCATGAGCTAAATGTCAGTTCTGACAACTGTATTCCACCTGTCAGATTTGTAGTGCAGTCTGAAATCAATTTATTTGGTTCCTGTCTCCAAGTGCTAATCAGCTTTCATCTCTGAAGCAACTGCTGCTCAAAGTTAGTAGAAACAATCTTATATAGCTGATATGCTGGGTTTGCTTGTCATGTATTTTCTATTTTACATACAAATACATGGTAGCTTGTGAAATTACTCAAATCTTCACCCTGAACTGAATCCTAGATAGAGCCCAACTGTGCTTCAAGTTGGAATCGTTGTTGGGTTCTGGGAGAATTTTATCATCCCTGAGATGGGCAAGTAGTTATAAATATCAGAGGTTGGACTTGACAGTCTTGGAGGTCTTTTCCAGCCTTGATTCCAACCAACAATTCTCTGATTCTGTGATCTGTTCTAACAATTAGACCACTTGTCTTATTTTCTCTCCAGTATTTCTGAAACATTGGCCATGCTCTGATTTTAAGACTCTTTCCAAGTCAAATGCAAAGGACTTGGACCAACAAGTCAGAAAAATTACTTAGTGTTGCATAAATCTGCAAGGTATTCAGTCAACATTTGTGTCTGCCTTGTTTTAATGTGATGGGTCTGTCTGAGGTGTAAACACTTTTCATCACAGCAGTCCATAGAGTGCCCTTTTTGGGTTTGTGGCTAAAGCACACCAGTGGTTTGAGCATTGCTGAGCAGTACATGGAGGGATTCTCTTTCTGTCCACTCTGCCCCTGCAGCAAGTAGGCTGGGGGTGGGTGAGGAAGTGGGAGGGAAGAAAGTGTGGCAGACTGACACAGAGGGGTATTGCAAACACAGAATGCCACAGTCTGGTGTTTTTCTCTTCCTCAGGGGAGGGGGATTTAGGGCAGGCAACAATTGCTCAGTGCCTGGCTGGGCATTGCATCATTGTCATCACTTGTGTGTGGGTTCTCCTCTCCTCCTCTTTTATTTGCTTATTAAACTATCTTTATCTCAACTCATGAGTTTTCTCACCTCTACTCTTCCAAATCCCTCCTCCATCCCACTGGGAGGGGCAGGACTGATGTTTGCTGACCACGGAGAACCCACTCCCTGTGAGTATGTGCAACATGTGATGGGTGTGATTGGTACCTCCTGACTCATTTGCTGCTTGAGTTCTCTCAGTGTTTCAAAAGTAACACCAATGAATACTGAAAAATGTAAAAGAATGTGAAAATCCCTCTAGTTTTAGAGATTCTCAGAATTTCTGATAGGTAAAACCTGGCATGAGATGGCCTGGGGCAGTTCCTTGTGCAGACACAAATTCCTGCAGCTATTTGCCATTAGAAAATCAAACCTAAAGAACCTCACTGAAACCAAACCCAAACAATTCAGAGAATATACTCTATTTGCTCTTGGATCTCAGATACCAGTCTGAGGATATCTGAGTAAAACTATGATACATTAACAGAGTAAAATGAAGGTTTAGCACTAACAGGCCACTACAGGTGTATTGAAAGCTTACCCATGGCAACTTTCCTAAATTTCGGTCACTGGACACTCCACAAAAACATCATGACATCTTTTTTATGTGTTGCATGCAGCTTTTCTTTAGGGAAAAAAGAGAAAATGTCAAGAAAACATAAAATTCTTTCAAATGCCCAAAATTCAGTCAAGAGTATCAGATATTTTCTGGTGGATATCAATGTTAGTGATTGTAATACCTTTGCAGAGCATAAAAAAATCCAGTCCTAGAAGAGTTGTGCTGAATATTCATTTAGAAAGGGCCGAATTCTTTCTCATTTTTATAAGCAACTCTGTCTGTGCTTTCTTCATGTCAGGAGCTCTTCTTCCATTTCAATTTTATTGTGGTGTCCTGGAAGCTGAAACTGGCCTTTTTTACTGGAGTTAGCTTTTTTATGTACACAACATGTTGAGAATCTGATCATAAGAAAAGCTTTGAAAGGAGTTTTACTAATGCAAAAGGATAGTATGCTGAAGAAATCAAAGATTGGAGCCAATTATACAGCATGGCTGCTGTAAATTTTTTCAAATACACCATCAAATACATTCTATTCCACCCATTTATCCTGTAAGTTTAAAATATATCTCACATCCACTAGATACAATGAATTACACTTTTTCCTTGATTGGCCCCCTCAAACTTTTGGCAATTCCTACATTAACTTTGGGAGAATTATTAAGAAAAAGAGGTAGACAAAGGCAGACTCACAGCAACCTGATGAAGCCTTTAGAGTGACAAAGGCATGCAAGAGTCAAAGATGTTACCCACTTCCTTTGCAGGCACCAAAGCTTCTCTAATTCTACTTACACAAGGTCTAATCAAAGGAGAAAAATTAATTTGGAGTTATCTGCTTTGTAGGTCAGCACTTTCTGTTACTTGGAAAGAGAAAATAGATCATTAAAAGGGATATATCAGCAGGAGAATGGGTTGAAAGTGCTTTAGGAAAATGAAAAAGAAATAAAAGTAAAGTTGCACAGAAGAAGAACCTTTTCACCTCCTGATCTGCCCAGCATACACTGGGGCATATCCTACTGGCAAGTGTGTAAAAATCTCTTGGTTCCCAGAAAATTAGGTGCAATTCGTGCCCTTTACCAATAAAGGCTGAGTAATATGACATCCATGCTACCACCAATCTTTCATCTTCCTGTTTTTTTTTGGGGTGGGGGGAACATGATGGTAAAAATAAGTGTTGAAGAGGTGGAGGTGTTTCTCAGTCACACTCCATATTACTTCAGCACAAGACCCAGATGAGCACATTTTTCTAATCATTTAAACCTAATCTTTGTCCCCTGATTCTCTAAGTTCCCATAAAAGAGAACTTGAGCAGTGCTGCCCTTCCAGACAGACAGACCACCTGGCAAATCTTTGTCAATATTACATTGAGAATTCTCAGCAGCCCTCATGAACGTGAACACAAAGAATTCAAAGAGTTCTCAAGACAGGACATTATTTTTGGATAACAAATTTGCAATACCTTCTGCAGATCTGGAGAGCTTTCATGATAATTGTAAACTAGTATCAAAGCCCCATGGAAATGTACAAGATATTTTTAATTTTCTCTGTGTGTAGGAAGAAAAGGAGAAAGCAATAGCAGTAGGGACAAAAACCTGAGAGAAACATTGATTTAAGCTTTCTGCCAAGTCTTAAACCCCCATTGTTTTAAATAACAACAGGGCTATCATATGTTCAGTTTATATGCTGTGTATTGGTACCCTTGCTCAAATATAGTCTTCCAAATGCAGTTTTCAGTCATGAATAATTCTGTCATCTGGTAGTCAGCTGAAATGTGGCATTAAACACACTGTCAGCTGCTAATAATATAGATTACTTCACAAATAAATAACAACTGCTTTGTAAAAAATTTGAAAGCATAAAAAGTTTGTCCTTTTTGTCTTTTTTCTACTTTTATAATTTCATGCCTGCATATGACAACTGGTAAAATATTCTTCCTTCCTCCTTTCTTATGGCTCTTGCCACTCTGGTGCAGTGCCTTACACCATGATGTAAAATTAATCAAAATGGTCACATCAGGTTCAACAATTATTATAGAAATCCCTCAGCTCCACTAAGTATTATCATTCAAATAATTTGTTAAACTGAATTATGTTGCTCATATGCAGTCTTTTGATTAATACATATTTCTTCAAATGCACTTAAATCAGAATTCATCACATTAAGGTCGCGACACTCCCGCGATTCGGCTTTACAGAAGTAGCTTTCATTAACAACAGGGTAATGACCTTAGCTTTGAGTTTTCTGGTTCTGTCAGTTTGTGCTACAATTTTAATGAGATTTAAACCCAGGCTTTTCAGCACTGCATTCTTTAAACAGTGTTCTTAACAGCTGCAATTTCCTCGGTGCAATCCATTTACGGTTCCTAACCCTTTCCAATGGAGCCGGTGAAAGACACTCGTTTAACTCTCTGATGGCCTTTATGAGATGCAGTCATAAATGTTTCTGTCCCAGAGATGCCATTTAGTTTGATTAATATGCAGTAATCACTGCAGAGTCGTTTCTCAGCCTTGTGTAAAGTGATGTGCATGAAGAAAGGACACAAGCTATAACCCGAAAATATGCACTGAGCACCAGAAGGGAAGGCACTACCACTGTTTGTAATCATTTCACTCATTGTTTACCCTGTGTTGCTCTAAAACTCTTGGGTTTGTGTAAAGACAAGCTTATGTTTAGGTGTGAGAGCAGATGGAAGCCAAAGTTTTAGTGACTGTGCCTTTTTAGCATGCAGAAGACAAAACTTTGTCTGATGTCAGAAACAGATGGGAACCATTACTGCCTATCACAATACAGATATTACTAATTTCCTGTACTAGAAATCTGACAGGACCATAGATAACAAATTTTTAGAAATATCCAGCTATCTAAACCCTGTGGAACCATGAGACGTGTAACATTTAAAATATCAACCAAAATAATACTAAAAACCCTTCCACAAACCTGAAAATTTTTTTATCAAGTCTAAATATATATATCCCATTTGAATCACCCCTTAGGAAAAAAAGAATAAATCAGAAAGACCCATTCTTATAGGATAAATCAGATATGTCTTTTACGAACAGGAAAAAAAGCTGGCAGAGTGTAGACAATTGGTAGACAAATGAAAGGATCAATATCTGTTTTCTAGCAAATGTTAAGAGCTGTACTTTAAAAAAAAATCACCATGTTTTGAAGAAATTTTTTTGGATAAAGGCCTTTAACTATCAGTCTAAAAGTCCAGCCTCTGAATGCACACAAAAGGGTGGCCCCACATTAGTGGCAATAAATTATTAAATAAATCTTGCTAAAACATGAATGTCTTTTCTGTTCACTACTAGAAAAGTAATTTGCAATGTGAGTGAAAGGGACAAGTGTCTATGTCATTTTTCTGCTGCACTCAACTTATATCTGTGAGCTCTCTGAATCTACCTCTTCTAATCTAATCTACCTTAATTTAGTCCAAACTAATCTTCAACAAAACACAGTCCAGCCTATTTCTGTGATTGAAAGAGGCCCTGTATTTTCTTTTTTCTCCTTTATCTTCATTGCTTTTCTACAGTTCTTCTTGAGTTATATATAGTGTAAGCCTAAAACAACCTTTGCATAAAGTAAAACTAACAGCCTGCATCTCCTGCCTTTTGTTGTGAGAAATATGGCTTACAAGTAGAAGACACTTCAGCACAGGCATCTTGTCCATAATTTAAACTAAAAATAGTGGAGTTTATTTCAATTTTCTGTGAGTTATTTTTAGTACTGTTCCAGGCGAAGCACACTTAACTGGAGGAATTTAGGTTAATTTATTGCCAATTAATGTAAACATTCAATTACTGATTTGGGTGTTGGGAAGCAAGGAGGACAAACATTTAAACACATAAACATTTAAACATTTAAAAACATAAACAGAGGGAAAACAACTTTCTGCTCCCTTCTCCAGGCTCCACACTGCACCAGAGGAGTTTCTGTCTCCTCCTTCCCCTCCTGTCTCCACTCCTTCTGCACAGACAGAGGTCACACACTCCATCCCCTCCTGAGGCCAGGGCTGGGGGCAGTGCACCATGGCTTCTCTCTGCCACTCCTTGCTCCTCACTTTTTCCTTCAGCTGGTCCTTCCTTTCCATTTGTTTTCCCCACTCTGAAGGGAGCAACCCTCTGGGGTGGTACCAGCTTGGTGGTGGAGCCCCTCCTACAGCTCTGGCTTTGGGGCTGCCCTTTTTTCTCCCAGCGTTTTGGCCTTCCTTAAACACATTTTCCCAATGTCTGGCAGGCTCAGCTGAGGCTTGTGGTGCAGAGGCACCTGGAACTGGGATGGTGCAGCCCCTCACCTCCTTCCACAGAAACCTCCCTGCAGCCCCCCAGCTGCTGAAATGGTGCCACCATTCCTGGGAGAACACAGACAAACCAAACCAGTGACAAGTGAAACACAGGAAAAAGAACACAAATCCTAAAAGTGTAGGACTGGGATTTGTAGCATTTACAAGTTAGGGGACTCTTAGCAGCTCCAAGCACACTCTCTGTACATATTTGGTGTGACACCATCCAATTAAAGGGTTTGCATATTTCTGATATAGGAATTGTGTGGATCACAACCTGTGGTTCAGTGATGTGTGTAAATGTCTGTGCTCCTGGGTGGAGTTAAAGTGTGGAAGAAACCACACTGAAATGTTCCAGTTTTGCTGGAGTTACTGCTTCTGTCAATTATGAAAGTCCCTGGGTCACAGAAGAGACAAATCTTAAGTAATTCAGCAATGCTTGCGAAGACATTGCTCATCAATCCTTGAAAAAACCCTGCCAGGTTTCCAAATGCTGCTCAGCTGAAAACTGCATCTGACATCAGAGGGAAATGTAGAACACAGGGGGAATAAGGAATAAGCACTGCAAACAGGCTCCCAATGTTAATGCCTCCATTCATCCTCATGCCACGGAAAGAGTCATAACATTATCTTACAGGGATTTTCTGTGAATGAAGCAGTCATGTCTTGGAAAAGGCAGGGAAGACATTAATTTTACCTTAGTCAAGAGATGCTGGAGAAGACTAAAAGAAGCAATGAATCAGAGGGCAAGTAATTTAATTAAATTTGAAATATCTGTTGCACTGGATCCCAGAATTTTGAAGTTGTCAGGATAATCTCTGGGATAAACCACAAATTTCTGTGAAGTCACTCAGCATCTTGACCAGTATCACTGGTGTTTTGCACCTACAAAGTCCTTCAAAGCTTGTCTGTGTGTGCAAGCTTGTCCCTTATCAATTCCTGTAAACTCAGTTAGACACAAGTGGGAAAAAGCACAGGTTGATATGAATCCTGAGCCTCACTGTTCATACTATGAGAGAATCTTCCTACTGTCCATGGATCTGAAAAGCAAACACTTGAAGGAGAGGTTCTTTAATATTTACACTACAATCATCTATGACAAATACTTTTACTACTCATCAGTTCTTAGTATAATTTCAACGATTTCTTCAGAAATTAAATCGAGTGGAGCCACTGTCTGTGAGGATTGCTTTTGTCAGAACACATGAAGCTCTCTTCAGCATTTAGGAACATTACTGACTGTCAGGATATTTAGAAAAAAATAAAGACAAAAATCAGTAGGTTTTGAAAAAAAAATTAAAATCCTAAATCTCCTTGTCTTTTGGCCATATGCCAAAGTCAAGAGTATGGATTTTATTTAATAGTAGATGAGATGGAGAGAGAGAAAAAGGAAGAGAATGAAATAGGAAAGAGGTCAGGGGGCAGAAGGATTGACAGATTAAAGAAATCCACTCCATGGATCCCACTGGTG
>VZRX01000377.1:10004-63359 GCA_013398075.1 Notiomystis cincta | reverse complement strand
TTTCTCTCTCTCTCTTTCTTCTCTCTCTTTCCCTCCTCCCCATCTTTCTTTATCTGCAGGTTAAAGGTTATTGTAAAACAAGTTGTGTGAGCCCACAAAAAGCCCACAAGAAGCAAGAGTAATCATTGTCATCTTGGTCCTTAAAAAGCCTTGCATAGGTCAATTGTGCAGTTTTACATTTGCCCTTATTCTAAGATGAAAAAATAAAGACAAAGTCATAAGACTTTCTTAGCATTCTGAGCAAAGTTATAGGGTAAATAAGTTTATAATGACTACATTTACCTTGACTGTGCACACAAAGAGAAAATGGTAACAGGATTGACAGTGCACAATTATTTTTAAAGGACACAAAAACTAACAATGAAATAGTGCATCTTGGAAATATCTCAAGGCCCTCAGAATAAGAAATACTGCAGCTCTCACTAGCAATACTAAACTGAATGGAGAAATTTAGGCATTGGAGTAGTAAACAGGGTAGGTAATAGATTTCTATACAGTGTCAAGAGAACTCCATAAAGCAAAAGAAAACTGTCACCTTGACATCTAAATTCTCATCTTTCCTCTCACTCTGCATGCTAAAGGTGTTATCTTCAAAAAGTGTCACGTGGTTGTTTGGAACTGGTAAATACATCCTTTCCCTACTACTTCAGAGAATGTTACAAAGCACATACTTCTTCAAAGATCCAAAGGGTGTTTTCCTCTCCATCCTGCTTCACTGTTTCTTCCTTTCCCAAGAACAATAATACAAACTTATTTCCACTTCTTCAGAATTTTTTGAGGGCTAATTCAATTCTCTCCTACCCCCTCTGCCATGTTTCTGAGAAGGCAGCTTCTGTCTGTTGCCTCCAATTGCATCCCTCTCTTCCTGGCTCACTAGCAGAAACAAATTTATGATATTGTAGAAAGAGTCATAAGTAAGAATGAAGAAAACAAGCTGTGGTGCTGTTACTGTTTGGAACTCTCTGAAGTGAGGACTGAGTGAAGCTTGGTAACTTATGAAGGCTCTTATATCTGCCCAGTATGTCCCACTCTGGAAATTTAACTGTTCATGCTGTCTCCAGGCAAGAAACTGATGAAAAATGAAGTATGTGATGCCTAAACCCATTCTTTTCAAGCAAACAAACAAACAAACAAACAAACAAACAAAGAGTAAAGAGTAGGAACTAGTTTAACAATTCAAGCTAACCTCTTTCCATTGAAAAGCCTGGTTAAAGAATTGAAAAAGCTGGCAATGGCCCACCAATTTTGTAGTTCTAAATTTAAAAAAAAAAAAATTAGAAAGGCAAAAAAACCCTAGATAATAAACATAGAGCACAATAAATATAGAAAATAAGATCACAGAATATTATTTAGACATAAAATCTCTTCTTTCCAAAAGTTTTTAAAAGTATTTGAAATCTCTGCAGAAAACAGATGGTTGGTGGTAGCAGAATGAGAGAAAGAGACCAGAAGGCATCACCAGCCTGACCCACAGTAACTTAGTGAGGGGGCTACACTACCTGAAACATGTGTGGGGCAATGGAAGGTGGCAGGTGCTGCTGCTTACCCTCCAGCTGATTCCTGGTCACAGTGGTCACTGTTCTGCTGGTGGAAGGAGATGAAGAGGTGGGAATAAGCCCTGTAAAATGGCACAGGGAAGGGTCATCCCTTCCACTTATGGCAGTCTCCCCTAAATTGTCTTGTGTATGACTACAAGACTGCACACAGCTGCAAGAAGATAAAACAAGTAGTGGGAATCTGGTACAATGGTTGTCTCAAATACCTTGAGGTGAGATGCAGTTTGCAGAAGCATTGCCAGGGGAATCATACTGAAATAGGTCTGTGTGCTATGAGATCTGAATGATACAAACATCTAAAATATTCATTCTTTACTCCAAGATCACTGTATGAATGGAATTTTTTAGGTAATGAAATTTAACTGTTACCTTGATTAAGTAATAACAAAATTAGTTTGCCCATTTGTAAGGCATAACAACACAGGGTTTTCACCTATGTAACAATTCCTGATTGCATGCAGAGTAAAACTTATTACTGGCTTGCAGAATGGCACCTTAACTCTTGTAGAAGATTCTCCATGATGGAAAATATTTTCCTAGAGGGAATAGACTGCATGTTATTTAGTGGATTAGCTTTCAGTGAAGACTGTGCATTGTGTTATTCATTGCCATTACTCTGCTTTCCTTCAGTTATATAACCTGTTAAGAATGATAGATAACTTTCAAAGTTTTTGCTCATCAAATCAGTATTAGTTGAGATGTGGTCCATGTGCCAGATGTACTTTATAGCAAAATTCCTTCCTTCTACAGTGTGATTCTGTTGCCGTTGCCTGTGTGCATCTAAGAACTGCCTCCTATCTTTGTGTCTGGTAAAGGGTCACAGAGCCAAAATACTGTGGTGTCAATCAGAAGCTGCTCTCATTTCACAGAATTACAGAATTGCTATGGTTGGAGAAGACCTTCAAGATCACCTAGTCCAACAGTAAACCTAACACTGTGAGGTTCACCACAAAACTATGTCCCTGAGTGTCACACCTATATGTCTTTAAATACCTCTAGGAATGGTAACTCAACCTCTTCCCTGGCCAGCCTGTTCCAACGCTTGACAACATTTTGGGAAGGAATTTTCCCTAATAGTCAGTCTAAACCTCCCCTGGAACAACTTGAGGCTGCTTGCTCTTTTGCGGTCATTTTTTACTTGGGAGAAGGGACCGACTCCCACCTGGCTACAATCGCCTATCGAGTGCTTGTAAAAAGTAGTAACATCCCTGAGCCTCCTTTTCTTCAGGCTAAACACCTCCAGCAGTCTCAGCCACTTCTCATCAGACTTGTGCTCCACACCATTCCCCAGATCATTGCCCTTCTCTGGACTTGCTCCAGCACCTCAGTGTGCTTCTTGTAGTGAGGGGCCCAGAACTGGACACAGGATTTGAGGTGCAGCCTCACCAATGCTGAGCACAGAGGGACAATCCCTGCCCTGGTCCTGCTGGCCACACCATTGCTGACACAGGCCAGGATGCCACTGGCATTGTCCTAACAGGCACACCCTGGCTCCTGCTTTGCTGCTGTCAACAGGCGCCCCAGGTCCTTTCTGCTGGCAGCTTTCCAGGTCTCTGCAGCAGTTTCTCTGCCGTGACCAATCACACACCTGCTGTGTGAAAAGCAGTGCTTCTTTTTGGCATGTGCCAGATGTGCATCCTGCAACATCCATGACCTGCAAGGATGATCAGAGGAGCTAGCTGTTCTGCCTGCTCCCCCACGCCACAGTCCCATGACTGATGCTGCCACACAGCAAGGATGTGACTGCACTTTGACTGGGTACTGGATGTGCAAATAATCGTGACAGGAGAGGGGGATGCAGCTTCCAGTGCAGCAGAAATAGATCTATGGCCACCCTCTGGCTGCAAGTGTAGGTGTCACTTCCCTCCTCTGCACATTTTTGATAAGTTGAAATAGAATTGCATACCATAAATTATCTTCAACAATCCGTATCTCCTCAGTCATACCTTTCTGCAGTGATCTCTGTTGCTTAGAAAAGGAGAATAAATTAACAAGCATGAGGGTTTTTACTTCTGATTTCAGCCCTGGGCTATCTCCCTGTTATCAGAACTTCACAGGAAAACTGTTGGTTTTCACCCTTCTGAGGAAATCTTTTCCACTTAAGCTCATGACTCTCCTTTGCCTCGTTTCATCTTGGCAGAAAGCTCTCCCCAACCTAAAGCTTAGCTAAACATGCTTGGAGATGACTGCAAGAATACTTGAGTGTTATTCTGCCAGCGTAAAAACAAGGAAAGACTTCTGTGGTAAGTCTGAATATTTGGCTTTTGAATAAAAAAAAAAGCTTCAAAAAAAAGGAGCCTGATGTCATCTAGCTAAAATTAAAGACAAGGTGATGTTAACTACATGACTTTGCTTAAAACCCCCAAAGGAATTCTGAGAGAGATTGTGACCAGTGAAGTCAGAAGAGCCCATAAAGCAGGTGGATGATAAAGGCTTCAATCCATGGTGGACAAGGTTTGTCTTTGTGAATTCCAAACAACAAAACTTTCTGATGGAAGGGAGAAAGAGATTAAAAAAAATTTAAAAAAAAAGGGAAAAAAAAAAAAAAGAAAAGAGTTCTTAAACCTGCTGGGAGATCTGTGTGAGGCTGAGGCACTTTCAGTTTGTCCAGTACATACATTCCTCAACCTTGACCACAAAATGAAAATGAAAAATCCCTCCACAAGTCTAGCCATCTCTTTCCAGCTCAACTTATCATACCACCTAACAAGCATACTATGACACTGTTAATAAGAAGCCAGATTTTAATGGAGTTTTAACTGCCATTGGCACTCAGAGTGCTTTCTGCTGTAGACATGCAGGTGATTGAGGACTCCATTGGATGTGAATGTCCCTGTTGCTGATATTAGGACTGATTTTAGGCACCCAGAAGTGATGCTGTAGATTTGCCCTTTAACTCAGTCAATATCTGTGCAAGAAACTGCTAATTGCTCCAGAGCCTGGGAAACCTTAAGCAGAAATAATAGGTTGGCAACTGAGAAGAATAGCAAAATATTTTTCTTTCTCTGCAAAATTACTTCCTAAAACTACACAGCATGGTGCAGGAAATTAAAGGTCTTGAAGTCAATGATCTGAGTCCTTTTAATATTGAAATTGAAGAATGAAATTCAAGATTCTTAATCTGAATGCTTTGAAGAAGGTATATTTTCATCTTTTCCTGAATATTATCTGTTTAGGATATTATATTGAAACATCCTTTGTGTGAAAAAAGTTATTAATTATTTACTTTAATAGTTTCTTAGCTTAAATATTTACAGTTATGAGGAGATATATCAAATATCACAGTAAAATCTGTCTCCTGAGCAGTCCCAACAGTGTCTCCATTTGGCAGCAGCAAGGCTCAGTCATATTCATTCCCATCTCCTGCATCCTTCAGGGGTCACCAGATCACTTGGCCAGTTTTGATACCCTGTCCAACTCAGTGAATTTACAACATGTGGGACTGCAAAGACATGCTTTAATGTGAAGGTTTTCACTCCAAGAGCATGAGAAATGAAGAAAGAGAGAAACAGACAGGAAAAAGGGATGTGAAGGAATGAGATGTGGGGTGTGTGTGTGTGTGGTAGCATGTGAGGTGTGAGGAAAAGTTATTTAAAGAGACATTCTGTGAATGTAGAAAGTATTGTTTCGAGCAGAGGAAGTGGCAAAACAGGAAGTTAAAAATTTGGTCCAGGCTAAAAAAGAGTCACATTGAGTGCAAAGAGGGAGAAGGCACTAGATTTGAGACACTCCTGAAGGACTCATCTTTGCTAGGGAAAAGTGATTTTTAATACACATTCAAATTTTCATGTAATATAAGTTGCATCTTTCTTCTAAACACAGAAACTGGTCAAACTGTGTAGTGGGCTGTACCAAAGTTTCATCCCTTGCAAGTTAAAACTTGTTTAATTTGCTGCAAATGGCATCCTGACTTGGTTTGACTATTGCTTTCTCTCATTGTTATACACCATTTTAGGACTTCCACCCGCACCAGTAAAGATCCAAGTAAACTCGAGTGGAAACTGTATTTTCGTTCCTGTTATTGACCTGTTGCAATTGTACTGCAAACGTGTCAGGCCGTTTTACTCAAGGGCCGTGTCCATAGCTCAGCTTTGCCGCAAGCCCACACCGAGCCACGATTCCCCGTGAGCCGCGGCTGTTAACAGCGGTGTGCGAAGTCTGCCGGGAAGCTCGCCCCGTGTTCCCGCCGGGAGCATCCTCCTCCCGCGGCGCTCGGGAAGAAGGAGCTTCTTGCTGCCATCTATTGATAGCGCGGCGGAAGGGTCAGCAGCAGCTTTCTGTTCTCTTCTCTTGGAGAGGTGGCGAGCCGGCGGTATTCTCAAGGACTCAATAAGCAGAAAATCGCTTCAATTTGATGCAGGGTGAGCGAGGCTTCTGCATAACCCAACCGCAGCCCCGAGTGACAGCTATGAGGGTGCAGAGCCTCCGAGATGGGGAGAGAAGGGAGAGAGGCCTCTGGGGCTTTGCCGGAATGAATTTCACAGTGAATTACAATAAGAGTGAAAAGAACTGACACAGAGATCACCATACTTGTAAAGCAGTAGTTGTTAGGCAGTTTGGAAGCGTGGAAATCCCTTTCCAGGGCTGTCCAAAGGGCAGAGGACCAGGAAGGCTCACTCAGAGAGCGCCAAGAGCAGAGCGTGCAGGAGGCGCGACACGGCGAGCCAGGGGACTGCCTGACAGGAGCATCCTCCCGACGGGACAGGGGCCCGGGCCTTGGGGTATTGAAATATATATTTCAATATCATATCCTAAACAGATAAATGTGATGGGCTGTGGAGCTGCACTGACCATGGATATTCACCTATCCGTGTGCGGGGTGGCTCTGAAAACTGCGAGGGGAACATGGGACCAGAGGTCTGCAATACCGGATATTCACCTCAGTAGGTGAGGAAACTGAGCCAAAAGACTCAGAATGCCCGAGTTGTGGAAGTGTGTGTCTTGCTTTTTGTGCAAACACGTTTATTATTTTTATTGGTGTTTAATTCCCTGAATTGATCTCAGTTTTGTTTCCATATTCCCGCTTTTGTTTCAAACAATGCCTTTCCTACACAGGAAGATTCTGCCTGCAGGAGCCTTCTGTCGTTTTTCCATACATTTCAGGGAATGGCTACAAGCTGTTTCTCCTATGTGTAGAAGGATTCAAGAGATATTTTATCGTTACTATCTTTGCTCACAAACACCCACTAAGAGTAAAGTGCCACCAAACTAAATTCAAAGACATTATACAAACATTATATGTGAGCTGCTGGCTGCTAACTTAATATTCATATGAAAATTCTAAAATTCGAAAGATAATCTGAAAGAGATGAAAGGAACAACTCTACCTTTAAAAATTAACCTAAACCCAACACACTGAGGTGTACTTGAGCCAAGTGTTGTTTTCTGTCCTACAGAGGTTTTTAATACATTTTTTTTCCTGTTGTTAGTGTAATTAAAGATAATTAAAAGATCCTGAGCAACTGCAGTCTTCATCTGAAAGGTAGCATATTAATGCCATTTTCACTTTTTCACAGGTCATTGGGGTAAAGCAATATTGGATATTACACAGATTATCTTTGTGTTGTGTTTACTATCCAAATAGAATGCATGTAGGAAAAAAATATCTTTCTCAGAAATAACCCAGGCTTTATTTCTAGTCAAATATAATTAATAGATAAGAGTAAGAGTATTAATGTCTGCTTATTAGGATCATAGGATTCCTCAAAGGCTGTGATCATCCCCTCAGGACACTCACAACTGCTCCATTGAAGCGAGCCAGCTGCTGAAGACAGCTCTTGGCCAAAACCCAGTTGCTGATATTCAGGATGCACGGCCTGGTCCGTGTGTCTGCCTGCTCTCCCAGAGCCCCAGTGTCAGAAACAGTGGCCACCAGAGCAAGCACAGCCCCTGAGCCAGCGTTGCTGCTCTCATACAAAGGTGTTGAGGGTGCTTTGGTGAAGGTGGGAGGGCGCAGTTTGCATCAGCTCACAGATGACCAGACTTTGTGGCCGCTTTGCCAGATGCCCCAGATGCCCATTTGCTGGCTGTCCTCACTCTTGCATGCTCCCCATGCCAACTCACACTGCTGGGGACCTGCACCACCCTGCTGTTCCAAACGTGCTGTGTGGGCATGATGTGTCCTCCTTACTGGGAAACACCCAGGCTGCCTCTGACTGGGTGAAAGGAGCGAGGTGCTGCAGAGGTGTCTCCTTTCTTGCTGGCATTCCAAGCCTAGCAGGAATAAATTACTCTTGATGATCTGCCTCTCACTGTCCACTCCCAGTGTCACCTTTGCCATCTGCCTCCCCAGGGTCATAGCTCCTTGTTCAAGTGAGTCAACTTGATTTGATTCAAATCAGGGAGAACAAGCATCTACTCTATAGCAATCAAGAGAAATCAAATTTTGGACACTGCTTTATCATCACTCTTTTCACTTAAACTCTGCTAAGCTCCTTCCCGAAGGTGAACTGTTTCTGGAAAGCAGAGAAAAAGAATGAAGGAAATAAAAAAGAGCATGTGTTTTTCAAAAAATGTGCTCTAGGGGATGTCAGTGACAAGCTGAAGTGTTGGAAACCATTTTGCAGAGAACAACAGAATAGGAAGGTTATGCCAAGAGAACTGAGACCTATGGAGAGGCTTTACAAAATAAGTATTGTAGGGAGAATGTCAAATTGGTTTTTTCATGATGCATTTTTCCACTGAGAATCCATACATGAGCTTAAGGAGCAATGTCAAGACAATGATGTTTAATGTTGGAATTATGTTTGTGCTAATATCTGCTATTCCCCTTGATATCAATGAAATTACTGAAGAATGTTACATTCAGTTCTGATGTCTATAATTCACAAAGAAAAAAGTATTGAAGAAGATTCAAAAAAGAAAAAAAAAAAAGAGTGAGGGAACAAACAGAAAATAGGCCTTTAAATAGTTCCTAAAGACTGTCAGTCTGTTTAACATATCAAGGAGAAATTTAAGTGCTGAAAAATCTATTTTTAGAGTAAACATATCTGCAGGTAAAGTTGTGAAATAAGTGAGGACATTTGATGTTACAGCAACAAGAAAAAATTTTCTATTTTGGTAACACACAAGTTACGCTGTTTTTATCTGTATCACAAGTATATTTCTACAGTTAATACTTGATATTTTTTTTGTCTCCTTTTAAGACAAAAAGATGGATATGATAAGCCTCTATGAGCTTTATACCATTGGCACTTCTGTTTTTGTGGTTGCTGTCTGCTCAGTAAACTACTTTTATACAAGCAGATGTATTTTTCTATGAAGCATTAGCCTGAGTCAATCTTTTTGACAAGTCATCTCTGTAAGTTGCTGCTACCTGTACAGGAGTGATGTGTCCTGTGTAGCAAGAAGACACTCCTGTTGTATTGTTTGTGTTTAGACCAAACAGTTTTTAGATTTACAGCTATTTCTAGAATGGTTAAAATGAAACTTCTACACAATGTTCCATACCTGATATGATTCATAGCACCACATTGCCTACATTCTTGTGTTTATTTTAAAACCTTGTTTAAAAAAGCACAGGATGTGCAGCAATATGAAATTTACAAAACTTCCTCCTAGAATCACTTCCATTCCTTTAGATTGAGTACACTTGGGTTCAGAGCTAAGAGAGTGGCTTCCCTTTGCCTTCTGTTAGTAAAAAACAGATTGCATATTGATTTCCTTAACTCTTTTAAGTATTTTGTGTCACCAAGAAAGCAATCAAAATATAAACACATGAGAAATTGCTCTTTGAGTGTTGAGGGCATGAAATTCACAGGCAAGTTTCTCAGACTGTTAGAGCAGAATCAGGATCAAAATAATGGGAATTATATGAACAATATAATCAGTTATGATATCAATATTGAAGGCTGTTGATTGATTATATACTTCTAGAAAATAAAACATTTTTTATTTACTATTGACTCCTTGATTTCTATTTATCACCTATACAGAATATGAAAAATGGGATAAATATTGTCACCTATAATAAACGAAAGGCAAAATTTTACCTCAGGAAAATAGAATGTCCTTATTTTAGCCAGAAAGTCTCATTTATGTATCTTTTTCCTCATAGTCTTTTCTTATTCCATGTGTATTGGTGTGTGTGCATGACTCCTGCAGCAAATCAAAAAGCATAAGATTAAGAGGGTGGTATATCTCAAAGAGGCTATCTGAATTATTTTAAGATTATTTATGCATCTGTTCAAAGTCCACAGACAACTGAGAAACTATTCATGGGCAGATTGTAAAATTATGTTTTTCTTCATAAAAACAGATATACTTTTGGTTTTCTGGTTCCATTGCTTGTGAATACCTTAAAATTGATATAAAGGCTGTGAAATGTTTCCTGAATTATTGTTGTGACACTTGACATAATTAAACAAAACTATTAAATGTGACCTATGAACTGGGTGACTTGCACACTGGATTTCACTGTTCATAAAATGCACACTTTTTTACAGTGTTCTCAAAGTTGCTTCCTCTTCAGCTGAGTGTTTGGATGCTTTTTGCTTTCTCCAAACCCCAATGGTCAGTGTTAAGACCAACAGCTTTACATGCCTAGTAAGCATCTCTCCAAAAACAGATGCCTGCCATGGAAAGGCAATGCCAGGATGACCTGGAGATGCTGGGGCTCTGTGGGAGCTATAACCATTAGCTGCAGGCTCATGTGACACGTGCACCCAGTTACCTGATGAGATTTGAGCAGGTAACAGCACCAAACAACTTGTTGCTTTTTCACATGCTGTGTCTTTGCAGCACACATGCCACAAAAGGAAGTATTTTGTTTTTCTGCCTGGTAATACTTCTGTTTACTGCATCTGGTGGCCTAATAAAATGCTCATTCCTCAAAAACCACTGGCCTATGGAACTGCACAGTGCTTATTCAGTAAGAAGAACTGAAACAACACAGTTGTGCAACTTTTACCAATTCACCAGGCAGTCAGGGATGACTTTGGGGTCATTGACCACAGGGGACCACCAAAGAGTCTCCCAGGACAGAAGACTGGATGTGTAAAGGGGAGAGAAAAAAATGTTAATGATTTTGAGAAAATGATTCTCATATGTACATTTATTCTGGGAGAATCAATGAACAGGTATGTAACATGCAGTACAATAACAGGAGCTTTTTCTCTACTCAGCATGCATGAATTTTGGAGGGGATAGCCCCTTGTGCATCTGGCTGAATAAAGAATGCCTGCTTCTTAATGCTGCATTGCTGTTAAGGGGTCTTTTAATTGTTGTTGATTTTTGGTAACACTTCCTTTCATCACTGCTGTTAGAAAACCTAGGTAACAGAAGAGATTGAATATGGCAACTTTAAATGGCCAGATGATCCACTGCTGAAGTTAATGTGAAGGTTTTTTCCTCCATTGCAGCTATTTATACTAACAGAATTAATTGCCTTGGCAGAGTGTTATCCTTTTATACACAAGAGTCAGATTTGTCCCAGTGATTTCAAAGTATGTCTGCCAGACAGGAGCTGTGAAGTGCGCCAGAAGTCTGAGGGCAAATTAAGACAAATGTTCTTTATATCCCCTCTGATTATAAGGATTAATTGTATGTATCCTTTCCTTTATCTCCTACAGTCATGTTGTCTTGATGAGTGTTGTATGGATTAGCAAAACAGCAGAGAGTCAGAGGAACTGTGCTTTGTTGGTAAGTTTTAAGTGAAATGTGTACTGAGGTTGTTGCTGTTGGCATCTCATTTTTCTTGAGGTGAAATTAAGCACCCAAGAGGGCTTAGAAATCTCAGATTGCCTGGTGCTGGAAGGAGACACTTCTGCTTCATGCCAGGTGATACCAACACTTTTGGGTGGTGGTGATGTGGGGAGGTGTTTGGACTGTCTCTGGGATAAATGGGAAAACCCAAGTTCTGATACTGCATGAAGCTTCCTTATAGAGACTAGTCCAAAGCAGTCTGAGAAACACACCACTCTGAGACACCTTTAAACTCTTGGAAAGAGTTGCAGAATGGGATGTTCCTATGAGGAAATGTTGAGAGAATTGGGATTGTTCAGCCTGGAGAAGGAAAGGTTTTGGAGTTACCTAATTGCAGCATTTGAGTACCCGAAAGGAGCCTACAGGAAAGGTGGAGGGAGATTTTTAAAAAGGCATGTAGTGAGAATGGCTTTAAACCAAAACAGAGTAGGTTTAGATTAGATATTAGGAAAAAAATATTTTACCTGGGGAGTAGCAAGGCACTCAAACAAGTCTCCCAGAGAATCTGTGGATGCCCCATCCTTGGAAGTGTCCAAGCATCTGGGATGCTGCCTTCCCTAGGTTTGGCTGGCAGGGGCTTTCTCTTGAAACTGAAGGGAGTAGTGAGGCTTCTATAAATGAGTTTGGTTGTTTCATTATTCCCTTGTCTTGGACATTGTTCTCTTATTTGTTGTCTGTAAGAATTCCGTTTATTTATTCATCTAAGGAGTGTAAAACTTCTGTATAAATCAAGTGATGGAGCTCTGTCTATGCGTGTCTGCAGGAAATTAAAATGATCCATGACAGTGGTTATCCAAGTTTTAAACCCTCATACATCACTGTGAAGTATCAGATTTACTTGTATCCTACCTGCAAGTCATAAAGAAATGAAGAATGTGTGCATTTTGCTGTTTAGTAAGCTGTAGATCAGCAGTGATAGGAAGGGCAGACAGATGAATGTAGGTAATGTAGTGCCTTTCTCTTTGTGTAAGCTCTGTAAACATGGCATGAAATTGGAGCTCTCTTTCTGTCTTTTGTTTAGTCACTTACATTTTTATTAGCTGGCTGCTTTCTACGCCCATTTTGTTCTTTATTCCCTCCTCACCATTGCCAGAGATTGCTTCATAGATAACCAAACCAAAATTGCTGTCGGTAAGAAAGGACACTCTTTCAAATACTCCTGTTAATATTTTCACAGAGCAAAGAAAAGTGACTTCCATAAACAAATTTCTTTTTTGCATTTTGTAGAAAAATATCAGTATTAAGTCATCTTTGATCCTAAGGTCTGAGTCTTTAACTTAGCCACAGTGTGTCTGAGGAAAGATATTTGGAAATATTTATTGCCAGAGAGACAAGAAAAAATAGGAAAAGTGGTGATCTAGTTAAGAGTAGAAAACATGAATCATAGTGGTTTGGTTCTTCTTTTCCCCAATCTAGTATGAAGCAACCAGACAGTCTTATTGTTAGTCTGGATAAACTACTTCTGAGTGACAATATTCTAGGTAGTTCTGTAAAAATTACTATGGCTTGAAAAACGTGTGGACACACTCCATGAGCATCTGTGCATCTCATATGAAACAGAATAGAAAGTTATCCCAGAATGACTTCAAATTAATTACTGCTATTGTTCCAGTTAAGAAAGGTGCATACAAAAAATGGGCTTGTCATTATAACAAAATATTGTCCATTCTCATTACTTTCAATAATCAATGAAGAATGTTAAATTTATGATTTTTTCTTTTTCTGTTGAGGGTGATATTTGACATACTAAATTATGGAACTGCTCTTTGGGTGGTGTGATTAAGTGTTTTGTAAAATAAATCTGTCAATTGTATACAAGCTACTTTACTTTTCATGCCTGTTCAGATATATTTTAATTTAGGTACTGCTGAAGATAAAAGCTTGATGACATAAACTTCAGCTTATTGATGCATGTATTTATATTCCTGGATCACTGATCAAGGGCAGTTAATTACTAGACCCAAAAGTCCTGCCTAATTTGAGTCTGAAAATCTAAAACATGTTGTGACAGCAAGTTCTACCTCTCTGCTGTGCCTCAGTGTGTGGGAGCTGTCAGGTGTACAGACACTGTGCAAGGGGCTGGAGACCCTTCATAAAGATGCACATTTTACCTAGGAGATAAAGAAGGAAAATTTTCAGTCATTTAGGAAGAAACCCAAGGAAGAAGGAAAGCTAGGACTTTTTTGTGAAATATACAGCAAACTTGGTTCTTCAGTGGCTAGGGTAATAAATAATATTTTGCTTTAACTATTTACTTATGTATTTATTTTTAAATACATAAGTATATCCTTATGTATACTTAATATATATAATATAAAGTAAATGCTTATGTATTTATTTTTAAGCATTACATGTAGTTATCTTTTATGACACCAATATTGCTGGTGATAATTTAACTACTTCCTTGATGGGAAGGATACCTTTGTGGTATCACAGAACAAGGTCAGAATGATTAATTCAGAAACCTGTATGACTGAAGTCTTGATACAATGACATTAGTGGTAAGAATTTGGGTTTGGTGCTCACGGATGGGTGGAGCCTATTCTGCAAAATGTTTGTTTTCATCAGGAGACCTCATGTTAGGAAAAATGGTTACTCCTGTGAAACTGCTGCACTTTGGGGAAAACTGGAGCTTTGTTGCACTGAGCTCCATCAGAAGTCTGCCTGGTTCTTTTCACCAGCACACTTAATTTTAAATAAAATATCTGTTATAAATGTTTATTCATCTTCTTTCCTTTTAAACACCAAAAAAGGAATCCAGAGGAAAAATATGCTGAGGTAACATCAAGAGTCCGATTAAATTGGGAAGATGCAGAGTTAGGACTCAACCAAACACCTCTTATTTTTGTTATTGTACACTGTTTAGTTTGCAAGGTTCCTTTCCTGATTGACTGTAACAGCTGCCAAAGCATAACTTTAATGAGGTGAGGGCTGGTTTAGCCTTGACTGTAAATGGTTCCTACGTTATGCTCCCCAGCATTAGCTGGTCTTGAGATGCATCCTTTCATGTAAAAGAGGTTTAGAGAGCAGAATGAGAAAGAACAGACTATCAAATGAACATGCTAACAGGAATTTAAATTTTAACCTCTGCTGTTGTGCTGGTGTTATGGTTGATGGAAAGTTACACTTGAGCATGCTCACTGCAGAAGTAGTTTTTGACTAAACTTTTGTATGAAAATAGGTGCTTTCCCCAGGAGGACAGACTGACCTACAAAGGACAGCTAAAGAATGAAGCACACAAATTTTCCTGGAAAAGCTACAGCAGTTTTTCCAAACTTTGACCAAAATATTTAGATTATTATATTCTCTTTGTACTTATGTAAAATCCAACAGTTTGGTTATGGCTACAGGTACAAACTGCATTCATAGGTTCACTGGAAGACTTAAGAATGAAATATAAGGACACATATACATCATCAGAATCTAGGTAGCAATGAATTGAGTCTGAAGGGACTGCTGAGCACAACATTTTGTGCATTGCTCAGAGAAGGACTTGGAGGGCAGATCAGATTTGGTAGTGCAATGCTGTTAATGTGATGAGGTTATCCATCATGAGGGTAAAGTCCTGGGTATGTTGTATCAGTACTGACTTAGTAAATGGCTCCATACTATGAAATTAGCTTCTGCAGAAGCTTGCTTCAGTACAAATGTATAGAGAAGTCAGCTAAACCTTTCCAGATAGCTCAGGGCTTGTTCATCTTGTAAGATGAACAAGAAAATTTAGCACTTCACTGAAATTGAATGGTCTCTGACCCAGCAAATTATGTTGGATCCAAAAGTCATTTGAATACTGAAATTGGGCTCTGCTTAAATTCATAGTCTTTTTGCCTTATCTGCTTTCCCACCCGAGATTTTCTGGGAAATTTTTTACCGTTCTTGATGTCAGCCCTGTCCATCTTGCATTCTTTTGTAGGAAAGGCAGTGAAAATTTCTCTGTGTCTTTACAAATAGCAGGAATTTGTCCCTTGGGAAGAATTGTAGTAACGACTTTAAGGATATCAAAACTGGAAGCTGAAATTATGCTAAATGTTACTCAGGAATCATGGAATGGCACTGTTGATGTTGTAAAGATAAGTGAAATTGGCTATTTTCTGTAGTGGTCCCAGTTTGCAATTTAAAATTAATGGACAATATTTAATCCTTACTGAATATAAGACTTGAATTTGTTTTCAGAAAAAAAATTATCAGATTATGTTTGTCCATCGTATATAACTTAAACCCAACAAGTCACAGGCTAGAGCACCCTTCTAGTTGACAGGAAGTGATATTTATGTTCCTCTGAGAGGAGATTAATCTAGATCATTTCCTGGGGTCTCTTTTAGTCCTTCATGTTCACAGTTCCTACATGCTGACAGCAAGGGAACATTCAATCAGTTCAACATGAAGCTAAGTAAAAAATACTTACAATTTTTCTGCAATGCATAATTAAACTCTATCATGTATTGCCCCAAGATATCATTGCTGACAGATGGCAAACAGGAACCTAAAAATTCTCAAAATTTTATATATTTCTTCACAGTATTTACACTTGCACTAGAAGTGGGAATTATAGAAGGGATATAAACATTCATACTTCTGCCATTTATTGGATGGGAAGATGAAATAGAATTGATTAGTGTCAAATTTTCTTACTTTAGAAAACCATACGTTGTTGTATATGAGACAAATGGTCAAGGTCTGGGTGCTAAATTCTGTGTTCTTTAATTGAGTAACGGCTTTTGTCTGGTGAGAGCCCACAGAATTCAGCCCAGTTATCTCTTTTCTATGTGAGTCTTTCTTCAGTCTGTGCTGTGTGCTGCGAATTAGGAGGCATCAATAACGACAATGCAAGTCCTAAAAAATCCACTTTTTTCTATGGGCAGGAAATGATATCTCTTGCCCATCATTAACCAGCAAACAGTGGCTCCTGTTCAGTATTCTATTAACTGCTGAAATATTCAACTTGTCTTTAAACAGACTTTTTAGCATTTTAGGTTTAAAAGATTTTGTGTTGCTGACAGAGCAATTAAACAGCTGGCTGACTGGCTGTACTTTGAGCACTACTGTAGTTAGAACACAGCTTTAGTGAAGTAAATAATTAAAAAATACTAAGTTTTAATGTTAGTCTTGTTTGTGACAGAAGAAGAGCATGTTCCCATAAGTTTAGGAAGACAGAGATATGTATTGCTGTGATACTAAGGCAGAACTAACATTCATGGGAGTTCTAAAAATTTTTTTCTGTGATGAATGCTTTGAAAAATCTGTTCAGAATGTAGCTAATTTACACTACTGGAATGAACAAATTTAGAGGTGATTTGTATGTACACTATTCATAGCACATCTGAGTGCTGCATATGCTGAGCACCAAATTCCACCAAAGACATCAGTGCATTGCTTCTCAGTGAGACTCTGCATTAAGGAAAACCCACGCTGCTGAGAGGAGGATTATTGTTGTTGAGAGAAAACCTGCAGACAAACCGGATGGGCAAAGAATAGAGTTTCAACCCAGGGTTTTATTGGAAAGAAGAAAAGGAGTCAGCTGTTTCTTAATATACTATATTGTGACAGAATACACAATCTATGTTCTACTTAAATAACTTTATATTTTCTGAAGTGTGTAATAATTTTGATGACTTTAATGTGTTGCCAGTGTTTAAGCTAATTTAATTGCTATAATCTTCTAAAATCCTTCAGAGCTATTCCATCAGCTTAGTGACTATTCTATGAATCAGTCAGGGAATGTGTGAAAATACACCTAGGTTTTGGAGGAGAAAACTTCCTCTGTAATTTCAGAATTTCTCTTCAGATCTTGGGAAGTGTTTCTGACTCTAAACAAAGTAATTTTTGGTTTTTTTTTCTAGAATCGTATTTTATTTAGATTTCTTTTTTTAAATTATTATTTTGTCATAGGTAACCTAAAAGGAGTAGAAAGGCAAGGAAATCTGTTGCAAGGATGACATATTCCTCATTGTGTGTATGATGACATACGATCAAAATTAGAAAGCAGAAAAGTGCTCTGAAGGGCTCTAAACAGATAATAATATATTTTTGAAGTATGAGGAAAGCAGAAGTTTGTGTTGTTCTTTTAAGCTTCTGTAGGAGTATTTCAGCTGCAGAAAAAAATGGCTCAGCTTCAGTGGTTATTAGCCCAGAGAGAGCTGTCAGTCACCTTGACTCCCTTAAGCTATCCACTGCAGAGTCAATATTAGTAGTTGCCAGTGTTGTTGCCTATAATTTGGGGACCAAAAAGGCTTTGGTTTGAAATTAATTTATAGAGTTTTGCAATTTATTTATTTTCAGAAACAATCCCTTCTTCTGGTTTGAGGTTGGTTGAGAGGAAAGAGGAAAACACTGTGCACATAAGCACACTGAAGTGCACAGATGTCCACAAAACCATGCCCTGCAAAAGCTTCTGTAGATTTCTGTCTGGGGCATCATCTCTCCTAGATGTACCAACATAAGCATGAAATTATCTTTCACAAACAGAACAACTGCTTCCTGTGAACAGTGTGGTGAAAGCAGAGTGAGATAAACAGCAGAGAAGTTTCAGGAGGGTCAGAAAAAGCATTCAAAGTAAGGAGAAATCAAAGTGTACCTTCAGGGTTGGAAAATATTTTAGCTATTCTAGAAAACACTTTGGCTTCCTGCTGCTTGATTTCTCACTGATAACACAAAATCCCACATTCTCATTGGAGACTGGAGGCTGAGCAAGAGCCTCTTTTCCTTAGCTTGTGTTGGGCACCCACACTTCTGCCCGTGGCTCCTGAGCACAGCAGGACTGGACATGCTCCTCTTCCTGTACGGGTTCTGAACATGTGGCTCTGGATCCTGCTTTTGGAACCTGGTTAGAGAGAAATGCAGCAGAAAGGAGGCTTGTTTTAGTAGCTGGCAGTGCAGAAGGAATAAAGGAGTTGTCATTTATTACTAGCTATTTTAATTATAAAAATTGCCCACAGCAATCACCAGTCTTCTGGCTAGAATAATCCCTGTGTGATGGCTTTGGTTCATTTGTCTTTATCTCCATGCACTAACAAAGTGCTGTGCTATTTTCAGTAGTGTTTACAAAGCACTGAGATTCTGGGATGAATGTAGCCAGAAAAATATCATAGGTATTTCTGAAAGAACGAAGCATTTTCTTTTGAAATTGATGTGCTTTGAAGTCCCTTGAGAACATGACTAGGATAAATTCATCATCATTAGGTTGTGAGGCACCTTTGACAATTTTAGCAAGGAACCACACTAAACTTAAACCGAGATTTTCTAAGCTCACATGGTGAAATTTAAGTCTGGTGTAGCCAGTGTCTGCATTTACATTCAAATACAAGTACTTTGGCTTTGTATGTCTTACTTGCTGGTGCTTACTGAAAAAGTGTTTATCTTTAAAGAACTTGGTCCAACACTTGTTTCTATTGATCATCTGCAGGCAAATAAGGTTTTTTTTTGGTTGACATATGAAGTTAAGAATAATAAGATTCACAGCATTGCACAGTTCCTGATGCCAGATAGATTCATTGTTGGAGTTATATGGGTATATTAGTACTGATAATTCATTGCTATTAGATCCATTTGCATAAAGAGCCATTAGTACTAAAAAGTAATAATTAAAGAACTCAACACCTGAATTATTTTTATTAGGAGAGGAGAAAGAAAATGTATCATTATTGTAGATGCTAAGAGGTTAATACTTGTAGTAGGGCAGCTCTGCACAGCTTTTTGAAAAGAGAGGGAAAATTTTTCCCTAGAGGGAACAGGAAAACTCTCTAATAATTCTATTCTTTAAATTTGCTGATGGCTATGCATAGTTAATGAAGTTAAATCAGTAAGAATTTTCCTTCTATTCAGATGAAATAAAGCTCATAATATAATAAGTGTGTGACATAGTGCTGGCTAAAAAATGTCCAAGAGATTTAGATCCATCTTCCCACATGTAGTAGGATTTAATAGCTTGTTCCTAGGAATCTTTTTCAGTTCATTATTTCAAAAATATGCTCTTTTTAACAAAAAAATTAAAATTGTATTCAAGCTTAAAATTATAAGGAATATTTGTTTTGTATAAAGACATAAACTTAGAAAAGCCATTTTCCATACAGAATTTAATAATTATTTTAGGAATGAGGGAATCTTTACAAAAAATGCTTAAAATTCTTAGTTAATTATATGCTCTTGTATTTTATGATATAACTGGCTAACATCCTGATTTTCAAGAAGGGCAAGAAAGAGGACCCCAGAAACTACAGGCCTGTCAGTCTCAATTCAGTACCCAGTAAAATCATGAAAATTATTATTCAGGGAGGTATTGAAAAAACCTCTAGGACAACACAGTCATTTGTCACAGCCTACCTGGCTTCATGAGGGGAAAGTTGTGCTTATCCACCCTAATTTCCTTCTATGACAGGTAACCACCTAATGATCTAGGAACTCCAGTAGATATAAACTTTTTGGATTTCAGCAAAGCTGTTGATATTGTATCTCATGGTGTCCTTGTGGACAAATTGTCCATCCCACAGCTGAATGACTATGTCAGGTGATGGGTGAGCAACTGTCTCATGGGTCAGGCACAGAGAGTTACAGGGAGTGGGGTGACATCAGGCTGGTGTGTGGTCACCAGTGGGGCTCCACAGGGCTCTGTCCTCAGCCCAGCCCTCCTCAACATCTCCATTAACAACTCGTACATAGGACTCAAAGGAATGCTAAGAAGTTTGCTGATGACACTAAATTGGAAGGATTTGTTGACTGCCTCAAGGGCAGAGAGGCCCTGCAGAGAGACCTGGACAAATTAGAGAGCTGGGCAATCACCAACCAGATGAAGTTTAACACGGACGTGTTCTGGATGCTGCACCTGGCACGGGGCAACCCTGGCTGTGTGTACAGACTGGGGAATGAGAGGCTGGGAAGCAGTGCCACAGAAAGGGATCTGGGGATGATGACAAGTTGAATATGAATCAGCAGTGCCCTGGCAGCCAGGAGGGCCAACCCTGTGCTGGGGGCATCAGGCACAGCATCACCAGCTGGGAAAGGGAGGGGATTGTCCTGCTCTGCTCTGAGCTGGGGTGGCCTCACCTGGAATATTGAGTGCAGTTTTTGGGTGCCACAATATAAGAAAGACATAAAGCTATTGGGGAGATCCTAAGGAGGGCAACAAGGATGGTGAAGGATTTGGAGGAAAGCCATATGAGGAGTGGCTGAGGGCACTTGGTTGGTTCAGCCTGAAGAAGAGAAGACTGAGGAGAGATCTTATTGCAGTGTACAACTTCTTCACAAATGGAAGAGGAGGAGCTGGAACTGATCTCTTCACTTGTGATAAGTGACAGGACTCAGGGAAACAGCTTTAAACTGAGTCAAGGGAGGTTTAGGTTGAATGTTAGGAAAAGGTTCTTCGTCCAGAGGGTGTTTGAGCACTAGAACCAACTCTGTCAGGCTTGGTGCTGTGGCCACCCAGAGAACTGGTCATAGCACCAAGGGTGACAGAGTTCAAGAAGTGTTTGGACAGTGCTCTCAGGTACATGGTGTGACTCTTGGGGATGGTTCTGTGCAGGGCCAGGAGCTGGACTTGATGATCCTTGTGGGTCCCTTCCAACACAGCATATTCTGTGATTCTTTGTCTATAAATTATATATCATGTGCTTTTTTCTAATTTGAAATTCAACAATGTATCTAAGTTGTCATCTATTTTAAACTAAGGCAATTTGTACTCTAATACTTTCAGAAACCTTACTAGTTGACTATGTCAAACTATCGAAAGAATTGGCAGAATAAGTGGAGATAACGATCCCTGTAAATGACCTTGAACTGTGAAGCCATAATTAGACCATAAATGCCATTTTTAAAATATGACATGAAGTTTTATTCTCATTATATGCATGTAACTCCCAGAAGTGATTCAAGCAGAGATGATACATTCCCAGACTATACCAGCTTTACCATGAGAGCAGAATGGGAAGTGAACTATAGTGTCTTCAGTTGTTATATCTTAATAAGATACATGTGACAAACTGGTTTATATGTCCAAAACTTAAAATGCTGACTTGTTCCACTTATCACTTGAACTGCCACACTTCATATTTTCACATTTAATGTTTTCACATAAATTGATAACATTTTCAGTAATCCCGACGGAATCTCTTTAATTGCTATATGGAAGAAAAACAAAAATGTTAGTTCAGAGAGAACAGATACAGCATAAAACTTTGATTCAGGTTCATCTAGGAACAATGAAATTTGTTTAATGACCATGTAATTGGACTTTGTTCTGGTAACAAACAGTTCCTGTCAGGAAAATGCTGTCAGTATCTTAGTGATGTGTGGTACACAAAGACCTTCCCTTCCTGGCTGCTTTTTGAAGCCCTCAGAAGAGCCATAAGAAGTAAACATTTTCTTTCACTTTTGCTGGTAAGTCTGTACAACCTCAGTCCAGTGGATACTTCCAGGTTCTTTTCCTGCTTGTCCTAAAATATAAGGAGAAATAGAGGTGCTGAATTTCTTGGAACAACTGCACAAAACATGAAGGGACTGCAACAGAGGGCTGTGAGGAAGGCTGCATGTGAGTATACCATAGACAAGAATAGAAGAAAGGGAAATTACAGTTGTTTTCTTTCTGGACAGCAAATATGGGAAGGTAGATAATTCAGGAGCACTCCATAGGAATAAGTTAACAGAAACCAACAAAAAATTGCTGGGTTTTGATGCCTTGGTTCCTCAAAAATGACTGAAAGCTGTGGGAAGCAAGTTATTGCAATTTTATATGCTTGACTTTTGTCAGGAATGGCCACACATTCTTTAGCGATTTATTTCTTGTATCTTTCCCTGAGTTCAACACTAGTGGAATAAGTTTCCTTCAAATATATTAGCTCAATTAATGATTTCCTTCTCTAAGTATATACAAATAAAAACTCACAATTATAAGTATGAATTGACTAAAATATTAATATAATTTTAATTTGAAGTGTGAGTTTCAGCACCCAGTAACTTGTTTCCTTGCCAACAGTAACTATGATCTCTCCCTTACAGCTTGTGTGTGTCTGTGTATGGAAATACAATATACAGTAACAAAGCAATAAAGAAATCAAAATGGATAGACAGATCAAATTATACTCCACTCTGAACATAGCTGAAGCAATCTGCTCTTGTGCAGCAGGCTTTGATTATAACTCTAATTCCTTCTCCACATAGTCTGCCTCCTATATTAATGTGTCAATTCAAGTACTCTTTACTCTTGTCCTACATTTGATTAAAAAAGAAAAAAAAATCACATCTGGGCTATATAATTTTAGAATAGGCTCCATTAGTAATGGTGACCTTGATTGACCTTATTTTTTGTTTTAGAAATGTGCATAACACGTAGTCAAATGAGCTAAAGACCCATTTTCTAAGAGACCTTAGAAATGAGAACGTAATGTTAGTGAAAAGAGAGTGAGCTTGATCTGAAATCAGTGTGTAACATGCTATCATACAAGAGGGTAGGGAGAACAGGAGGCATGCATAATCCAGCAGATCCAGTGGTTAGTGGCATGCAATATCCAAAAACATCTCTGCAAGTAGTATGGACAGAGTATCTTCACTTGTCACACTTCCCCTTACCTGGCAATATATAGGAAAGAATGTGCTGCTCAGTGTAATGATCAGACTGTGTATGGGGAGAATTTATATGTGTAAATTGTGAGCCAAACCTGGTAAAAGTTGCACTGGGACATACAGTCTGCTATGCCTTTATAATTCCTGATTTAGACATCTGAAATCCTGAGCTTCCCATTCCAGGATGCTAATGATCATAAAAAGGTGTTTTGTATACAAATTCAAATAATTGCTTTCATGATCCTCAGAAAATAAATACTATCCACATATGTGAAGGTGGGGAGGTACACCTTCAAAAGCTGTGAAAAAGATTTTGTCTGTGGATGGTTATAGAGGAATGGTTGAAGGGTTTGTTCTTGTTTTCCTCCTCTAAAGACTCTAAACAGATATATGGCTTACAAAGAAGAAGTGCAAACAAGGCCAGAACAGATGTCAGGTCCCAGTTTCCCCAAACATTCAGCTTTTATTCATTGCTGTAGTGTGTGGATTCCTATGGGACTTAGGCCACCAAAACATGTTTCTTAACAGATGTCTAGGAGCCCTTCATGCACTGCAAAAGTTCTGCCTTTTTTCCTTTTTGAGTAATTTCAACCTTAGCAAGAAATTAGTTCATTAATAAATGAAGAGGAGTGAATTAATTATGAATTGAAAATGGCAAAGATTGAGATTCTCTACAAAATTTCTTTGTCGTATGTGCACACAAACTAGAAATAAGAAAAGGTCATACAGAAATAATTTCAGGGATGAACAAGGGAGCAAGTGAGGAAACACTTGAAGAAGCAGAGCCTGGGGGACTTGCTGCTCTGGAGAATTTATGGCATTCAGTTGTGTTCAGGGTGGACACTTAACCTGTCACTTGCTTGAAAATGGGAGAAAAACACACCTGTTTGTACTGATTAGTAAATTGGGAGTAGAGAAGAAAGGGGTAGAGGTGGGAAAATAATCATGAGCCTTCCATACATTTAACTTCTGCTTCGAGAAACATAACAGAATTGTAGGAAAACCCATCTCTCTAAACATACAAAACCATTTTGAGAAGGATGTGTTATGATTCTTAAAACAGTTGTTTTTTATCAGGCAGGTTTGGAATTGTTCTTTTGCAAGTACAGTAGAAAATCAGTGGCTATACAGACTGCAGCAGATGAAATTAAATATCTTTGGATTTAATTTCAGAGTTTTATCTCATTCAATGAAATCAGCTGACAAAAATTAATTTGCATTTACTTGAAAAGAGTAATACCACATGTTCCAAAAAAAGACCTGAAGGACTACCAGATGTATTAAAAATAACAAAAAATGTCGAACAATACAGATATTTAATGACCTGTTTCAGGGACTAACAATTTAGCAGCATAAGTAACATATTTCTTACGGAAATGGTAAAACATCCATGAGTTCCAAACATTCAAAGTAAATAGTTGGGAAAACATTGACTTAGAGTCAAAAGACTTGATATACAGGCAAAAAAGAAAAAAAAAAAGAGAGTGACAATATGTAAAGATGTCTGTTAAAATGGGTGAAATAATTTTGTAATTACTATAGACACACAAATTTAACTTATATACACTCAAGAGTGTCCTTAAAAAGAAAAAAAAATACACAGGGGAATGAAAGAAAACCTGTCCAGAAACAGTCTTCTCTATTTTGCAATTTTGGCCTTAGTGTTATTTATTATGTTAATTCCACAGGCTTCAGGGAGCTTTATTTCCCAGCAGTGGAATGCCTTGAAAAAATATCTTTGGAGGAAACTGTGAAGTTTCCCTCCTCCAAACCATCTCAGTTAAAGATTTCATCATGGAATCTGTCCTTACGTGGTTACAGATGAATCAGGCTTTGCTGGAGAGTGAATTACCAGATACATAATCAGCTTAAGGTGAAGAAGAGCAACAGAAATAGATGGAGTGACATATGGGGAAAGATAAAATGGCGCTAAAAAATGCATAGCTCGGCTTCAGAAATGACTTCATCTGTGATGGGCTTTGACGATAGTTTGCAGCTATTGGGAAAAGTGTGAAATAAAAAGAAGGAAAAAAAACCGTGTGAAACTTGGAGTATTTTTGTTTACACCAAGATTGAATTCAGCCATATGTTTTCTGGAGAGGTGGCTGTACATTCCTTTCAGCCTATATCCACTAGGTTTTTCAACAGTTTGTGCTCTGTGAATAAAGAGGGTATACAGACCTAATATTTCACTAGCTCTTTGCCATCCATGTCTCTGCCCAGATCACATTTTATAGCATGTGGAAGACTCTTATCTTCATTCAACAGATAGGAAGGCTTCCAGTGTGACTGCAGGAGCACACAGGTATCCCAATGCAGGCTTGTGCATCACCTGTGGAGCCCAGTGGAAAGCCATGCCAAGACTATGAACCATGGTATACTGGAAGGATCTGAATTGCCTAAATTGGCTTATAAAACTTTACATCAGAAGGGTGTGGCAGGGCAGGGAATTGAACCTGCTTGACTCCTCACTTCCCATGTTGATGTTACTGTGTCATACTTCCTCCCTCTCTTTAGTTAGAAATGTGGTTTTATTCGGGGCTTGGCATGATGGGATATACCACTGTAGTATGAAAGCAATCCTCTCCTATGGACAGAAATATCACTCAATTCAGCACTTCTACAAACAGGAATAGGTAAGCAGTTAGTCCAAGGTGGTAAGTAATTCCATTCCTATGATGACACCTCATTTTCTCCAGAAGGAACACAGAGTTTTTAGCACCAGGAAGTCTGATCATTTCATTGTGAATGCTGCACTAAACCACATGAGGCTGTGGTCAAAACTGAATTAGTTTCAAATAATGTCTGCAATGTGGCCAAAACCTTCCTGTAGCTTTACCTTCAGGCTTCCCTTCTTCCTGGTTTTTCCTCTCAATTCCTCTTTGTTGGTATGTGAGGCTGGTTGCTGTTTTCTTCTCAGTGGTGCCAGGCAGTCACCTTTCCATTGTGGCAGTTTTAGTTAAGAGCTGGCTTGCTGGTAGCTGGGTGTCTTTTCCCATTAGTTGGCTGTTGCTTGTCAATGATTGAGCTGCTGCTTCATGTTTACCACTTCCTTTTCACAGCTCTCATCTTGTTTCTCCAGTTGACATATCAGTAGACTCCCTGACAACATCAAGTATCTCCTTGTGTTACCTCTCCTCCTCTTGCTGCTTCTGCCCTTTCCTGTGCCTGGCACTCTGGTTCTTGTTCACTAGGTTTATTGTTTGGAACAAAAATCTGCATATCCTTGCTTCTTTTATTTCTGAGTTTTTACTGAGCTACTACTTTATGTTCTGTTGTATTGTTGGCCTCAAGATCTAGAATTTTACTACAGATAGGTGGGCTATTTTGAATTTTTTGTTGCATATTTATTGTACATTGTAAGGCAATGGATAATCCTGGGTATGCCATGGTGATTAAATTATGTATGTTTTATTTGCGCAAATGCTTTGGACATTTTTAGAGTTTCTGTTCTTAACCAGCTCTCTGTGAATTTTGTTAATGGTGTTAACAGAGACTTGAGACTGGACTTCATCCTCTATTTCAGAAATGCAATATAGGTAACATAATTAAGCTTCTCGATAAGGAAGCAAGATCTGTTTTCAATTGAAATATATAGGTTAATTAGCATGGAATGTAGATCAGAGACACTGCACAGCAAGATTTTTTTTCAAATTCTGATCTTCAGATGTCAATATGTATTTTTCTATTGACCATCCCAATGAAGAAATGAATGGTGTGCTTTAAAAAAATCAGACTTTATAGTAGGCTGCAACTAATGTCAAATCTTTTAGAAAAAGAATTGAAGCCAGAGTATTTACCTCAGTGGAGAGCATTAGTCACACATTAATGGGCTCCTCTAAAATTTTGTATCTGTGTCACACAGTTCCATTTTTGTCAAAAAGGGCTCACTGCCTGCCCTCTCTTTGCAGGGAAGGTGTCCTTAAACTATGACTGCTTCATGTATGCTTATAATTATTTCTGTTCTGAGGAACAGAATAACTCTTAGCCGACTAAACAGCTTTTGCCTTTACATACATTGACCATATTTGACAGATGAAATGATAGCAGCATGAGAGAAAATGTCCTGGGATATAGTGATTTTTTTTTCATTTATTTGAATTTCATTAATATTGTATATGTACTTTATTATATTGTATTATGTATAATAATGATATGAAAGCAATAGCTTGTGTTAAATTATTACAAGACTCTGGGTTACAAGTGGTCTGCAGTAGCACTGTCTCTCCATTGCTTTCCTGATCACCAGCACATGACTAAAAGTTTAAAATCATGTGACATGTGACATCCAAAACCAGTGCAGCTGGTGGGACTTGAATGATAAAGCCATCTTTGGTTGTCTGAGCCTCACTTTTGAATTAGGCACTAAGCCAGAAGGAACCATCTGACTTATGCTAGAAGCCAGGATGAATTTTATCTTGAGCCAGTGGGTACCAGCCCATGACTTGGACATTGGATGGCTGTGTCCCTCTTACCTTTTTGTATCCCTTTTCATGATACAGACTGCTTGGCTCTTCCCAACCTATGCAGAGTAAAATGTCAGCTATTCTTTTGTGCTGTTCCAGAGCTTTACCAAGACTCAGGCACTGTCAGAGCTATCTGCAGTCATTTGTGTGGGAGGTGTGTGAGGGGACTTACGCATTAACTGTGCTGAAATAATTACTGTATTTGACTTGACTAATAAGTGGTATTTTTTGCCAAAAAAAAAATTCTGGACAGGAGATAGAGGAGTATTTTACTCATTAAACTCTGCACTCAATAATTCTACAAAGATGAAAATATAAAATGCTTTGATGAAAAGAAGCAATTACTTCTAAAAGATGTAGGAAGCACTATTTATGATATAGGCACAATTTGTTATGATTTTTTGTGCAAAGTTTAAACTCCGAACACTGAAGTCTTTGGAGAATAAAATGTTAAGTAATTCTGCAGTCTTATTTTTTTTTAGATGCTGCAGTTTCCCTGTGTTGCCATGGTAACATACTTTCTGTATAATTGCCAGGCTGCCTTACAGTGATGCAAATAAGTAAAGAAGTTGTCACATGGCATGACCTAGGCTTATATTTGAGTGGAGATTTACTGCCCACAGAGCAGCAATAACACCAAAGATATCTGTCACCTGCAGGATAAGGAATTATATGTTGGTGAAGTGCTGCAGAAACAAATGGCAGTGAATGTGAAGTGCTGGGACTTGCTGTTACGCAGAAGGACTAGAATCCCTCCCCCAAGCCTGCTCCTGCTGAGCTTATTTTTTCTTATGCTTTACATGAGTGGAGGATCAGAACTTTTACAGCTAACACCAGCCCTAAGCATGTTATTTAGGAATTTAATTTGTCTTGGAGATACAAGAAGTCTGGAGCAAAGAGATTTGCAAAGAAAGAGTTAGAGCTCTTACCAGAAAAATCTGGACTCTTCTCTGAGAATAATTAGTCCTGGGATCCAAAGAACTCTTCTCAAAAAGGAGTGAAAAAAAGGGGAAAATTGTGGGAGGGAGAGGAGAAAGAGTAAACCAAAAGGGAACAAGGACATTAAGAAGTGTTCCTTAGTTTCTGTTTGATGAAGGCAGCGCTTACGTCTTGCACACCTCCTCAGGATATTTTGGATGTGAACCACAAATCCCAGTCATTCCTGGGAATATCCCCTTACAGGAATCCTTCTCTTGGCCAAGCTTTCTGCCCTTAGTCCTTACTGTATTGTGATGTGTTGCTCCATAAGGAAGAAAGAACTGGGGCAATATCTTAGTGATGAGCCCTGGGCATTTCTGACAAGCAATCTGAGAGTGCTCATCACCACATTCAGCTCAGGCTAAAAATAAGTTTCTTAAAATACAAATTTTAAAACATAAAAAGTCAGAAAAGAAATAAAAAACCCCAAGCATATAAGCCACCAAAAACTGCAGGTCTGTATCAGTCTTGGCACTGCGAGAATTCCCTAGTTGCTCCAAATTACCCATTGTGAGGACACAGTAACTAACTCAGGTGTTCTCTATACCATTTGCTGAGAGGTTTTCCTCTCTTGTTGGACCTCTATGCTCCTTTGTTAAAGATGGATTCTGCTAAAGCTCCCTCTTTCACTGCCTCAGCACCTCTGCTAGGATAGGTGCTGGGGGATTACCCTGTTTTGCTGGGGGTTTTAGCAATTCTTTCTGTAAGACATTCTTCTGGTCTTTGTTAAAGCCATATTGTCCCTAGAATGAGTTTTTCTCACTGTGCTGAGTAGACTTTCTTCTTGCTTTTCTTATGCATGGCTGTGAACTTCCTTCCTCTCCCGTGAAACTACTTGAACACTAGTAGTAAGAATGATGATTTCTTATCCCTTGCTACCAGGGGTTAGGTTTATTTTCTCTTTCCCTCCAAATTTTCCTCTAATTAATTAGAATTGTAGCAACCTCACACAGATATTTCCACCGTGTTCCTTAATTAGTCTTCCTGGCTTCTGGCTCTTTCTTCAAATTATTTTAAGGCTGTAAGAGAACTTCCTAGATTAAGAGGAGGATTCATTGCTCATGCACAACAGAGAGTTTATGACTTCCAACTGTGCATTAGCTTCTTTCTCAGAGACCATATGTGACAAAATAGTAAAAATAAAAAATCTGACTTCTCCTGCTTTCTGTTTGTCTGGGAAAGGTCTTGTCATTGCAATATGTATCATTCTAATTGTGAGTTATTATGGATACATCATGACTGTTTTCTCCCTATGAGAGCAGATGTAGAATAAAAAAACAGAAGTGCAACCTAGGGGAGCTACTATACATAAAACTACAGGATAGATCCAAGTTGCATTTAGCCCACAGACTCATGGGAAGTATAATATTTTTTTTCTCTTTCTTCCACTCCTTTATTATTTTTCCTTTGAGGAGAAAAGTATGACAATTGAATAGCTGTATTTCAAATCATGATTGGATTTCAAGAGTCACTTTTGTTTTCACAATATGATTGGTCTTCGTACTGTCCTTTGTGCAGGAATGGATTATGGATCCAGCTGGAATGGCAGAATGCAAAAAACAATGTCTGAGCATGTATGACAGAGAATATCACCTAAGAAAAACTGTTAGCCATCTCTCCTATGCAGGGACTGTGAAAATGTCACTGTAAACATTCTGAGCATGCAAGCTGAAGTCCGTAGACTTTTCACTGACACACAACAGGATAATTCAATTTTTATTATTCAGGACACACAACTATAGCAATATCAGATTCTTCCTTTTTATTTTTATTAGAACTCTGATGTTTAAAAAAATGTATTAATTGTCATGGAATAAAAATGACCGGGTCCATATTAATTCTCTATGAAGTTTGCTTTAAAACTCTGGTTATTTTAAATGTAAGAGTTACAAGAAGTTTCTGTACATGCCACCATTTAATCAGGAAAATCACTGCAATTCAGAATTATTCTCATTATAATATTTTACACATCCCATTAAAAAGCTTGTGTAAGTTGTTTGAAGGAGGAATGATTTTATTGTTGTCTTTATAATGGCAGGTTGGTCTACTTGTACCCAATGCTAGTAATAAAGACAATAGTCTATAATTGCTATGTTCAATAAAATGCTTGTAAATGGGAACACATAAAATTATTGTGTGAGCCTCAGTAAGGTAGATGAAGACTTGCTTTTATGAGTCTACTGGGGGATAAAAGCGAGTATTTCAAACATAAAGGAATTTTAAATTGCAAGCTAAGTTTCTTTCCTTCCCTTTCTGATTATATTCTGTTTTGCCTTTTTTCATATTCTCTCTATCTTGTTGTCTATCCTCTGTTGTTCAAATAGCCACTGATACCTAAAATCCCAAGGGAAAATATGAGACATTTTCAATTTATGCCAACTCTTGTTTCATCCTCAAAACACCAGCAAAGAAATACTCTTCTCTCCCTACTATTTCTGAAATAAGAAACTAAAACAAAACAACCCAACTGTTGTTTATTGGTTTCTTTGTTAAGACAGCTTACATTTCTATTATTCATAGCATTGAAAATAATGAAGGAAAGCTATGGATTTCCAGCCTGAAAATTGCACCAATATTGTTTTAGATATCTTTCTATGGGACTGCAGTGTATGAGATCCACCCTTAGGAATAGAGTGCCCAGACACACACACACAAAATAAATGTGTGTGTTCATCTCCCACATCGCTCTGGTTCTTCCACTTTTACGACACGAATGCAGAACAGAAACCCAGAACCTCAGGAGTTCTTGTCCTGCTGTTCCTATCAAAGTGCTATTTAGTCTTGGGCATATTACAATGACAGCTTGTTTCCACACTTGTAACCCCTTCTGCAAACTGAGCAGGAAACTCTTTCTTACAAAGTCGTCTCCCTGGGGTGTCCTAAGGATTAATTGCTGTAAGTGCAGTTCCTGGAACACATAAAGTTCCCTATAAGTATCCATCATTAAATGTTATATTGCCTCAAGTACTTAACCATATTAGTTTTTCTTACTTAAGTAGCCCCAGTGATATCTGTTTCTATTAATTATTTTTACTATTTTCCATTATTCTTAAACACGAGCTAAATGGCTTTGGCTGCAGGAAAGCAAATTCACCAGACAGCTGCTTTCTTCTGTATTTAAAGTATACATAACTCTGCCTTTTCTCATTACTTTATTCACTTATGTTTATCTTTGTCAATGAACCTTTTACTCCAGTGATTTTCTGATTCCTGTTTTTTGTATTAGGAGAAGTACTTTAAAATATTGGAAGTAAAAGATTTGCACAACCCAGTAGCAGAGAAGAGAATCAAAAAGCATCACACAGTCTTGAAACTTGCAGAAGTTTCTGTACCATTTTGAAGAATAAGAAAGGAAGATGTGGCAATGAAGATTTCAGGAATCTATGACTTGATATGGCATAAAAAATTGGTATTTTTTTTTAAACCAATTTCATTAACTTCTAATTAATTTAGCAACCAGTTAAAATTTGGCTTAGAAGGCTGTTCTTAAAACTCACTCCTAATCTACCATTTTTCTATTACTTTTATTCACTGGAGCTGCCTCCACTCTTCATGTGTAGTCTTACATATGCAGACAGAAATTTTCTGTCCTGGAGTCCTGTTGGCAGAGGTTTCCCTTTCCTGCATTGTTCTGATTTCCTATTAGCATTCCTAGTGTAGGTACAAAGGTGCCTAAACATAATTAATACATTTTCCAAAATCAAGTCAACTCATCCTCTTGCCTCCACTCTCTTCACTAAAAAGTGCAGTGACTTCCTCCATTAAGTAAACAGAGTTTAAACAACTCATTTGGCTTAGTCTGCAAGAACAAATAGGTAGAGACTTAATGTGATGATCTAAGTGGATTCCTCACCAACAAAGAAGTTACTTCATTCTTTTTGCTTATGTGGTATTCTTTCCTATCTTCAGGATTTTCTTTGTTTCCTACTCCTTAGCAATTTATTTTGTAGTATTAGCAATGTCAGGATAACTCCAAATTTAGGAATCTTCTCTCTCTCCTTATTTAAAATAAATAAGTACATTGATAAGTGTCATCATGAAGCTGGTTAATTACTTAGGACATTCATGGCCAGATCAAGATAACCCTGGTCCCTGCTGTATATGAAATGTTCCAACCAAGATGTACTCCATATCTTCCTTGTCTCAGGAAGCATTCACTAGGACTAGAAACTAATTAAGGCTGAATTCTACATATGTCCAAGCATGTTCCTTAGCTGGGGGACACATGCAGTTCTGTTCACTCCACATTATCTGTAGCCTTAAATTTGAGTACCTTGCTGAATCAGAATAATTTATGAAGATGCTAAAAGGGAAAAAACAGTTCATTTGCTCTAAATGAAAGAATATACAAGATACATTTTGATTTTTGGAAAAATATGCAGTCCTTTCCCACTCCACAGAAAAAAACCCACCATATTTCACTTGCCAAGTACCAAAGGGATATTACAGACTTATTACTTTCAAATTTAAAATCTGCCTTTGATTTATCTTAGTTCAAAGCCTTGGAGCTGTAATAAATTTCTGAATGACCTTATCTGGCTTCTGCTATGTCCTTGGCAAGGACACATACATGAGGAAAACTGCCCAGAAGTTGAAATCACAGGTTTTTGGTACACCAAAGATCACAACCCACATTTTTCTGTACAAGAAATGGCCAATGCTCAAGAACTTCCACACTCCCAAAAATTCATACTAAATAATTAAATTATTTCAGCAGTTTTCCCCACCCTCTGGGTGGAAAACATAACACTGGGGTTTTTGTGCATTCTCTCACTTTTTTCCCATCCAAGAAATATATCCTACACTATAACAAGGGCAGTAATCATCTGGCTCCCAGCAGTAAAAAATGCAAAGCTGATGGAAGACAGCAAATTACCAAGTCTGGCAAGAATTGACCTGGGTGAAAATAGCCAGGCTGTCTCATTTATTACATGCTGTGATGGTTGTGCCAAGAAAGTACTAATTACAGGTGTGCAAGATGGAAACATCTATGTCCTTCATGCCTCTTGGAAATCTCATGCTTTGCCTGGATGTGCCCATTCTCCTCCCAGACTAAGAGTTTTAATTGCTCAGGAAGGAGCCTGAAGTGAATCTTTCAAATTCATCTGTAATTCTTCCACGGCACCCTAAAAGTTCCACTGTATGTACAATCTTACAGCTCTCAGATCACCTTCTGTGAGTATGGATTTGGTTTTATTGTGGTGAGCTAGATGTTGATTAAAAGAGAATACAATTCACTGTTCTTCAACCAAATGTTAAGATACAGGTTTAGGGGCAGCTCTCGGATCTCTGGCTAAATTAGGTTTTCCAGTTAGAACCTCTATGGATTCCAAACATGTTTATACATATTAGCAGAAGTCAAATATGTGAGATAAAGATTTTGGCATCATGAATTAGAAGTGATACATTATTTTTGACTTCAGAGTTTAAGCTTGTGCCCTTATGCAAATTTATGAAAGAATATTCCATTGATTTTGAAGGGCACTGGAATAAGGTGCTCTGTTCTCTGTACACATAATAGCATCTGGGACCAGCCAAACCTGTTAAAGATCTGCTATTTCTGAAAAATCAAATTCTGTGAAGTGTCACCAGCCTTGGCTGGGATGGTGGAAGAAAGAGAATACAGATTTCCTAATGTTGTGATTATCTGCCCATTGAAAGGCATGTTTTTATAACAGAAGAAAGTTTAAGATCAGGACAAAACTTGTGATGACTTCCCCTTTGAAGTACTTTATGCATAAGTTGGGGTCAGAGACGAATTATTTGGATTCTATCTAACGGAGCTCTGGTTTTTTAAGCATTATAAGTTTTGATGTTAGAAACTTCTTCTCCTTTCATGACTTTCTCATCATAGTGGTTCACTAACTGATGACAATGATCATACATCATCCTTTAGGCACTGAGTCACTCTGGAAATGTGGATTTTGTGCCTTCTTCTGAAGAGAACAATATATTGAAAAGATCAAGTAGAGAAGATGGGAGAATATTTCTTAACGGTATATTTCTTAGGATATCACTAGGAGAGAAATTATGATTATGAAGCTTAGGGTTGACTTCCCAAATAGCTTTGTCCTTACAAAGTATTGTCTGTCTCTGAAACGCTCCCTCTGGGGCAGCAATGACTTACATTAGGAGTCTGAGATACATCTACCAACAGCCTGATAGCCTTAAAAGGCCCAATGCACTCAATTGTTTGCATTAACAAGGAAGTGCAGACAGATTACATGTGATCACCCATTAGGCTAAAAATTCCTAAAAGCAAGCAAAAAACCCCAGGTGGTTGATGCTTTTGAATAAATAATATAGAAAATTTTGAACCATGGTTCAGTTATGGTCCAACTATTTACAAAGTTTACTAAAAATGGATGCCATTGACACCTTTTGGGCATACAATCCATTCTGGAAAATTGATATTTTTCTGATCCTTTTGCTCCCAGGGCACTGGAAGCCATCCTATCCTGTGGCTTTTCTTGTCATAATAGATAAAGTAAGTTCTTACTCTTCATGTTTTTTTTTTTACCCTGTTGTCTAAAAATAAGTTTACTGCCTGTATCTTGATATAAAGCTTTCCTCAGTCTTCTGCTCACTTCACAAATGTGGGCCAAATACAGCAAATTCAAGATAAACAAAGCCAGAAGTGCAGACATTCAGATTGAAAATGAATGTTCTTTTTGCATGTTATGGAATCCTTTCCTCAAGCTGACAGTTAATTGAGTCAATGGGCACATAGAATTGCAGAATATTCTGAGTTGGAAGGGACCCACAAGGATCATTGAGTCCAACTCCCAGCCCTGCCTGGACCATCCCTGAGTCACATCATGTGCCTGAGAGCGTTGTCCAAACACTTCCTGGACTCCCTCAGGCTGGTGCTGTCACTACATCCCTGGGGAGCCTGTTCCACTATTCCAGTGCCCAACCACCCTTTGAAGGAAAAATCTTTTCCTGTTATCTCACCTAAACCTCCCCTCACTCAGGTCTGTGCTGTTTCCTCGAGTCCTGTCACTGGTCACCAGAAAGATCAGTGTCTGCCCCTCCTCTTCCCCTCACCAGGAAGGAGGAGACTGTGATGAATCTTCCCTCAGTCTCCTCTTCTCCAGGATGAGCAGACCAAGTGACAGCTGTCTCTCATACAGCTTCCCCTTGGGATCTTCCTAGGTGAGATTCTGTCCTGATACTGGGCTGAGAAGAAAGTTCACTGTGCCTAGTCAGTGGTTAATGTGAAACAAATTCTTCAAATAAGAAGTAAGAAATATGACCTGATAGGTAAATTCCTTTCTTTTTAGATAAATTCCTTTATTATTATTATTCACACACTACAGTTTGTGAACACATAATTCAACACTCATTTGACTGTGGGCTTGATTTATGGCAGGCCAACTCAGGAATATACAGACAAGTTCTAGTCTTGCCTATTTAATTGATTGATGAGAAAGTAACTTGTTATAATTTAATAAAACTGAAAGCAACAAACGTTTTCAAAGTGTTATTATTTGTCTTAGGATACGGATTATAAAATATGCAAGATGACCCTAATTTCTTGCTGGATTCCAAGACTCAGGCTGCTTTTCATGCATGGCTTCTTTTTTTCTTTCCTCCATAATAAATCTTAGTCTTTCTTTTTCAACAGAGGCTCAACATATTCAAGCTTGAAATCTTATACATTGTGAGCACTCAAACTGCTTTATTGTCGATTTTTCCCAAGATTACCATCACTTTCTCTCTTTCCCCAGAAAGACAAATGCTAAGGAAATAGTATAAGGAGAATGTTGGGACCACTTGATTGCAGCTGGGAGTTGGTTTCCTTTAGCTGTCATATGAAACTGCCTTTTACTTGCATATAGAAACATATGCACATAGATACAAAAATAACAGATTATAAAGAAACAGTAAAGAAACAGCTGTGTCAGTAGAACTGGATATGAGACGGACATAGCTTCTCTGCCTTTATATTTACTGACACCTGTTGTCACATCCCTCTTGCTATTTTCTTCCTCTTCTGCCCTAGGACTGGCACATTTCCAAGTGATATGGCCAAACATTAGATCAATGTCCTAAGCCAGTCCCTCTCTGGACAGTCTGGGGAAAGAGGGAGCCCTGTGCCATAGACAGAAGAGGTGGCTCCTGCAGAAAGGCAGATACTTGAGATCTGTGACTTTAGACATGATTCTGTGCAGTGGGGTTACTGAGCATTCCTATAATGCCTCTATTTTGTTAACAAGAGGCCCACAAACTGAGATCAAATATTGATCTCCTGACTATCTGAATTACTGAATTGATAGCTTGCTACCTTGTCCCAGTTTTGGACCACACCATCTCACTTGCTGTGTCAGAGTGTTCTTAAACATATGGACACTTGCCTGCCTGCCTTTTATTTAGCAATAGAGACAAAGCTGGTGTGAATAAGAGAAAAGTCTCCAGGGGAAAATGCTCTACATATCCCACAGCAGTAGTTTAATCCCAGTCCTTTTAAGCAATTATCACCTCTCATATTCCCTCTGATGAGTCAAGTACTTCAGTGTGCAGGGCTAGGGTGAGGGCTCCCTTCCCCATGCCTTGTGACTGATATGAGCAGGTCCTGGCTCTGCAGGCACGAGGTCTCAGTTGTGGGTCCATGAAGGGGCTGGGCTCTTGGCTGAGGACTTAAGTCACAGCCAAGCCCAATCTATGTATGCAGAGAAAGACAATGTTGCTCAGCTACCAGTTCATAAACCTGATCTTGGCATTCAAATTACACTTACTATCACACCTGTGAATCTGGCTGAAGTTTTGGATCACGTCATGGAGTGTGTTTACACACTTATTTTCCTTCCACCAAATCACCTATTGAAAGAAAACAGAATTTTATCCGAGTCACTGCATGATAAACACTCAGGTCACATGCTGGAACCTTTGCTTTCTAGGTGCCTCTGGTATCTAGGATCATCCAGCAATCCTACTGCAGTTAAATTAATAAGGAGGATGTGACCTCAGAAAACACAAAATCATCTGGACTCTCATGAGTATTTGGAAATGCAGTTCTCTGAGATAAAAAGGCCCCACTAATAGTGAAGGTGCTAAAAACTTTGAAAGAGTATTAAAGTTAGTATATTGTCTCTTGTTCCTCTTGTAAACCTCTTGGATAGGACTGAGTGGAGAAGCTGACTTTGGTTTAATTGAGACACATCAGAAGGCAGTGTTCTGGTGTTGCTTTAATTACAACAGAAGGAAAAACAGCAATAGCAAAAAGTACTTGAGTAGTAATTTCAGCAGGTACATCAGCAGTAATAAGAAATCTCATTCTTGCTTATCATTGTCAACAGGGGGGACATTGTTCCTTCAGCTCTTTCCAGTGAATCACCAGATTATCACCAAATCAGTCCCCAAGTGCTATTTCAATAGCACGAATTGGAGAGACAAGCAGTTTTCTGAGGTACTCTCTAAGTGTTCATTTTAAAATCTGTTCATTTAAAATGGCTTTTTCCACTGGATAATATGGGAAATTAACTTTCTATGTCCTCCTGTTGCCACCATAGACACATTATTTCTGGGGAGCAATATCTCCTGGACATACACAGTGCAGAGATTTCCACCTCTACATGTCAGCACAAAGACTACAATGCCAGTTGTACTGATTCCTGTGTAATAGTGAATGGGGAACAAGAAACTTGAGATCAGTCTAGAGGCCAGAAATGCTTATTAAGTGTCCATGTAAAAAGGATGTTCATTTGGAATGGAGAGTAAATTGAGCAGAGTGATAGACATATAATAGGACAGGATTTGTATCCATTTTCTTTAAGATGACCAAGCACCTATCCCTGATGTGAGGGAGCTCAGTCTGGTCACCAGGGCTGAATGTTAATGAGGGCATGTTCCAGTTTGGTGAAGGTTTTAATTGCAATTAAGAATAAAGACTCAAAATATTTTAAGTGTCTCTTCGGATTCTTTTAAGAGCTGAAATTAAAATTTCAGAGGAAAAAGTGATCTTCTTTTCCAAGCTCTCAAAGAAAAAGATATATTTTTGCATAAAGAAAGAAAAAGCTTTCCATGTAAAACTTACTGAGTGTACTTCACCCATACACTTACACTTCTGCATAGCAATCCTTATGTCACAGCTTTCTCAAATATATTTGTAAAAACAGTTGTTATCAGTTAGAAAACTAGAGTCTATAGGATGTCTAAGTGCTGAGTTCCACTGAATTGAAATGCTTTATTAGAAGTTCCTTTCTTCCTTTTTGAGATAAAGCAGTTTCAAGAAAAAAAAAAAAAGATAGCTAATGCCAATAATTCGACATTCCCATGTTCCCATCTCTTTTCTGATGTTGAAGCTGAAACCTCATTTTACAGTCAAAGTAGCGTCTTTTGAGTAGGACACAGACAGTGAGTGTGCTGTGGATATATTTCAGGGAGCAGCTGAAAAAGACAAACAATTCAAATAAAGTCTCCTTCCTTCCTTATTCTGGTACCCAAACATTTAATTGACTCAATTGTAGCTATTGTGAAGTGTCAATCTAGAATGTTAAAATGAGATTACTCGAAATGCTTGTTTAAATCTCTTGACTACAAGAAGACAAAAATATTCCAGGCTAAAATTTTATATTACAGTGTTAAAATTTGATTATATTTAACTGAGATTTCTTTACCCTGTCTAACTTGTGTGATCTCTGCACAAAAAGCAGTCATTTATATGTTCAGTAGTGCCTCTGGGATAGAAGCAAATATTGCATATCAGGGCTGAAATGTGCAGTCTGTATCACAAGAGCTCACTAGAAAAAATACTTATGATATGGAATGGCAGTCATGGCTACTGAAATCAGAGAGAAAAGATTCCTGTTGGCCATGATTGACTTTATTAAATGGCTTTTCAGTCTACTTATATAGATTAATACTAAAAGGAATTTTATTGTGAGAGATCCTAAATGAACACAATTTACTAATGTAGTTGGTTTCAAACACATCTGACATATTTGTGTCCCAGACTTGATGAAATTTAAGATTTTCTTTTACTCTAGTTGTCTGTTTAAACCTTTATTTGGACTGTAATACTTATTAAACATGTCAATGCACCATAAAAAAACTTAGAGTAAGAGCAGAACTACAGCTATAAATTCAGAGGAAGGCAAACATAGCAATTCCTTTGTGTCTGCCTGCACTAATTTTAAAGACTGATTATTTAACACACTAATTCAACCTTATTAGTCATATTAAAACTTAACATAAAATTGTATGCTCAGCATCTTAACATATTGCAACAACAAGGGATACAATATCTTTGAAATGGCTGGGGAGGCATTTGCTTTATATTCTAAAATGAATTTTTATGAAACTCCTATATGTGAATGAGAAGTTATACTCTTGAGAACTAGCTTTAAAAACCAGTGCTTGCTTTGCAACAACCTCTAGAAAGCACAGCTTGCATTTTCATGTAACACTTTCCTACCTCATGTTGCATAAGCCACTGCATTCTAAACTTTTTATCCAAAAAATGTTTATTGTGACTTGTGTGTCAGACACCTTTGACAATAGGAAGTATATTTCTCTGCAGCACAAGAAATTCAAACACAAATGGCTTTATTTTACAGTGTATATGGTTGGAAGTAATACATTAATTAAAAGTATTTGCACCAATGGGGAATGGACTCTGTCATCTATAGGCAGAAGCTTGGGCATTGAGCTCAAGTAAGGATTTACAGACTTTGGTGTTTCTACTTTGCTAGCTACTTACATGCTTTCTGCTCTGCCAAAAGGAGAATGGAGGCTGAGCTTTGTGCATCCATTTGGAGCAAGTGTCCTTAAAACTCCAAAATACCCACCCACCACTCTTCATCCAAATTAGACAAATCTGAAGCATATGGGGAAAAGAAAGAGTAACTTAACTTTTCTGACTATTTTTTTTCCAGGCAAATTCCTCAGAAATCTCAGTGACAATGCAGAGAATAAAACCCCTGTACAAATGTATGTGTGTGTGTGTATGTGGTGGGGGGGTTATTTACTTATTTGTTCTTGGATTGTGCTTTTGTTTTTCTCCAGAACATATCCCTTCTGGAAATAGCTCATACAAAGTTTATGCAAGCTGAATTCTGAACATGTCTTGATAGCAATATTCATGAATCTACTCAGGATCTCCACCCTGAGATGAATGTTTGGTCATTCCTGTTGTTTCTGCATGACAGCCTGTGATCCCATAACTGAGATGGAGTCTGTTCTGCTGTATATTTATAGACAAGTCACACAGAAGTAGGATAGTGACTGGGGTGCCATTATGGGAGAGGTGGGTCAGATAAATACCTGCCTAGAATGTAAGAACCAAGCCAACAGCTTGATTTTTAAAGCAGTTTTAAGCTCAGGAGAAGATGTGTATAACTAACAGGCAGCTGCTGTGGACATTGTTTGAGCTCTCCCTCTTCCTGCTGGCCCCATGTGTGGAGGTGTCTAAGATGAGGTGTGGATTCTGCTTGAGTCCTACTCTGGATACAGCCTCAGCTGCCTGTCTCAGCACAGGCTGCCTAGGACCTGGGGAACGTGCACAGCAATGACTGGAAAAATGAGAGACAGGCCCATTTTCCTCCTGGGTGCCCTATCTGAGGTGACAGCTGCACATGCAGAAGGGAAATTTGCTCTCTAGAATACTACTCCTCTGGCTGTCAAGTACATGCATAGAGTTAAATTGACTTCTTGAGTTTCTTGATATGTTTGCACTTGACTGATAGAAATAAAGAGACCCTAGCTGAATACAGGAAGAATTTCTCACAGTTTTATCCCTTTAAAGTGAACCACCACTGGCAAAGCTCTGATGAGGAAATACACAATTATCTTCAATCTATGTAAGACAATTCTCACCAATTTAATACTGTTTAAATGAGAATTATATCTTTCTGCCTTTAGGAAGGCCTGTAAAATCAAATGGTACAACTAGAGTCACAGGACACATGCACTGCTTGGTTGCAATCACGATAAGGCTTGGACACTATGGTGGTTTTTAATTTGTAAAGTCTCTGGTTTCCTTCTCTAAGGGTCTGAGAAATGGAACAGTGAAAAGTTAGCAGGCTTAAATTCACTATATATCTCCACAGGGAGGATTTTAGAGGTCTGCAAATTGAAAGTGTTTGAAACCAAAGTGCATTAGATCATTATATAAAAGGAGGAAGAGAAGGATGATAAAAATACCTATTTCAAAGCGTTATTTGGAACTCTGGGCCCTTTATTGGAAACATAAAAATATAAAAGTTAAAACAGTGATCACTATGTCTTCACAATATTCCAGCCTGCACTTGTTAAATGAAACAGAAAATGTACAGAGAGGGCCAAAGGTTTGCCTGGCAGGGAAGGGAGGAAAAAGAAGGGAAAGGAATGCTGAACACTGGCTGACTACTAGTTTTAGCCTACACAAACAGCATGGGTATTGCTGAGATTCAGTTGTATTGTATTTGCTGTATAATGAATTCATTTAAGCCCTGAGAAATGTCTTTTTTATTTTAAATCTAAATAAAGCCCTTCATCCATTAGGGCACGATGCACATTTTGAGGTGTGTGTGCATTTTTGAAAGCTCGAGCACTTAATTGAATCTCCAGGTGGACAGCTTTCATGCTGCAGTTTAATATGAAAAGCAAAACCCTTTACCTGGCAGCTGCACTGTCCTGGAAATGCCTTTCTGGTATAACTAAGGCAGCTTCTGCTGGGCATAGCATGACTCAGACATCGGCAGTCCCTCTCCTGGCCAAGTGTGTGAACAACTATTCCTTGAGCTCCAGGAGACAGTTCCTTTTTTTTTTTTTTTCTTCCCTGATACTTAATTGCTTTTTACTGCAGAAAGGTGTGTATTAGAATTTCAAGTTTTATGAACGTCCTACTACATTTATCCCTGTATTTTCTTCTTTAAAATAGGAGAACTGTTTTTCACAAAATCATAAAACAACATTTTTTGCCAAAGCTTTTCTGTATTTCTGGTTTGTAATGCTGGATTAGGACCTGGAAGTGAGCTGATAGAAGTTGTAAGCTATTCTGTTAGCTGCATCCCATAGTAATAACAGCCCAAAGTAATAGAAAACTGCTTGTTTTTGTACTTACCTATTTATCTTCTTTAACCAATCAGGGTTAAAAACACGGCTGTAGAATTCTCTGGGGAATACACCCCCTTGTGAAACAGGGAAGAGAGAGGGGATTCCTGACCACTGGCTTTGACAGATGAGCACACTGCAGGAAATGCACAAATGTTCAATCCAGCTTTAACACAGCAAAACAACAGTATCCAATCCAGCTAGTAAAGAAACCTTTTGGATGGAGTAAATCCTTCTGTCCCTCTTTCACCTTGTAAAACTGACTTCTTTCTACCAAAAATCATTTTTGTTCTACATTTTCTCATTTCAATGACATACAACTCCATGTCCAGGCATCTATGAATCTCTGGTTTCTACTTTTAGTCTTAGATATCAAAGTTCCTAATTGATTTCATGAGATAATTTTCTTTCCTTATTATGGTCTTCTATTAACCTTTCTCATTTCTCTGAGATTTATTATCTAATTTTTGCTTGCCAGTGGCTGCAATACATTTGCCATTTGCTCTTGAGTGTTCTGGGCACAGTAAGAAGGATATGGATTCTAATCACATCCATTCTTAAATGACTTTGCTAACATTTTTCATTCGTTTTTTACCTTCCATCCCAAAAGGGATGGAAATGAACAATGCATATCTGCTTAATCAAAATCAGGTGTAATCAATCACAGTTTTTTAGTGTGTCTATATATATATACACACACACACATATGTCATGGCTTCTTCTCTCTAATAGAGAAAGAACAAATTTGAGGTAGTAGCATTTCAAAGAAATTATGGTGATGTTGTAGGGCCTTTTACTACAGAGTAAATTGATAATGTGATGCTATATGGTTAAAAATCTTCTTTATAAATACTTTGACAGCTTTGTAAAAGTACTTTCCTGTTCAGCAGAAAATCCCCAAACTTGGTCTTCATCCATGCATACATTTTCATGAACCTTGAGAAACCTCACTTATTTCTGACTTCTGTTAGCATGTATCTTACTCTTCTGAGGCATTCAGAATATATGTTGTTATAAAATATACAACTGCGATGTCACTGAATCCATATTGAGCCTTAGGGGGAAAATCCTAAACTTACCAAAAAAAAATGTAGTTTGTTCTCTGTGTCTTTTGGAATAAGGTAGTTTGCCTCAATCAGCTAAGAAATCTCAAAAAAAAAAAAAAGGTAATTTTATGTCTGAAAGCTCTAGAACAGGCATGATAACATATTTTAATATTAAATCTTTTCATAACCATAATGAGCTGACATAGTGAGGTTGCTTAGAAAAGGGCAGGTTTCATGTGTAAGGATTCAGTATACACATTATCTGTTCAAAAATACAATTTTCTGCAAGACAACTCCATCCAAAAACTGGACAGTGGTTTTTAGTATTTAAATATCTGTGGAATAGATGCTACTAGTGTTGCCAAACTAACACTCATCAGCAGTGTCTGTAGGCTCTTATGATAAAGTGTGCTCCTCAGTTTTGTATGATATTTATTATAAAATTACTGCTATAATTAATTCAATTTTATTTTTCTTCTACCACCAAGCAATAGTGCTGAAACATTTCAGATGTATAGAAGTAAAATACCTCATTCTGCTCCTGCCTATGGCTTTCCCAGTCAACACTGGGAAAATATAATTGAAGGTGATAAAAGAGGGGTTTCCAGTATTTTCAAAGTTTAATCAAAGAATGAGAAATATATCCCAAAACAACAAGCATCCAGAAAAATGATGCTCAAACAGCCAGTTTGCTCCTGTTTGTTTACCAACAGTTGTGTTTTTCTCTCTCTCAGTCTCCTATTGCAGCTGCTCCACTTTGCTAGAAACCTTCTACTTTCATGGGTACATCTATTCAAGACCTGTGGTTTCCAACCTCTTTTGTCCTCCAGCAGCAACACCTCCTTTTTGCTCTGATGTTTCCTAAAGACACCTTGTCAGAGCTTCCTATCTCTCTTTGCCCCTCTTTCTGCAGCCTTCACCATTGTAGGCACAAGGAAAAACTCTTGACTTTCTTCTTTAACACAAGTAATCCTGACATTTCCATGGCCCTTTTGGACAGATGTTCCAAGTTTCAATTCCTTCTTCTGAAACACCCATTTAAAAACTGTTCATTATTACTCCTGACAGGAGCACATAAGCATCTTATACTGAGGTACTAAAACTTTATTTCTCCTGCAAAAATCTTCCTGGTGTGCCCTAGGATCACAATTCCTTTACAGAGCCACTTTACATCAGTGATTCAGAGCCACCTCTCTTCCCTATTTCTGATTAATGAACACTGAATTTAGCAATGGTATGAAAGTACCTGCTTGCAGACATGGGACACACTGTGTGCTGAAGGTCCTGGCACAGCTGGAGCATCCATCAGACACACCACCTAAGGAGTACCCAGCATATCTGGTCCCCTGCACATGATCCTCTGACAATCTCCCTGCACCCAAGCCCCTGTTCATAGTGTGGTAGTAGTGGTCACTATCTCCTGAGTAGACTTTGAGGATCTTGAGGAATCTTTCTCTTCTGTGAGCACCGTGAAAGCTCTTCCTTTCTCTTTCTTAGTCCTTTTTTATGCACAGATTTATTTCTGTTCCCCTTGCCTTTGATGTTTCATGCCTTCTGAAAAGAATAGAGTCATTCACAAGGTCTTAACTATTCAAGGCCATAAATGCTTCATTTTAAACTGTTACCCTTGAAGTCTTTGAACTCCTCCCAGTTCAGCATTAATTTTCCTGGGTTACTCGCCTTGAGTTAATTAGTTCTCTGTGCTCACTGCCCACATCTTTGATTTGTTTTAGAGGTTTCCTTACTTGCTCAGAAAAAGATTTCTTCTTTCTGCATGTGAGTGAAATGTCTGAAAATGGTCTTCAGTATTCTGAAAGATTATTAATTCAGGAAGATGAAAATCATATTGTCATTTTCTATGGGGAAACCTATTATTATATCACCATTACGTACTGATTAAATATACATTGTCCTTGTATAAATATATTATGTTAATAGTCCTTCCATGATCTTATAATACTTCAGGATTATTCCAAAACCAATACATGTAGAAAATTACATTTTTTTAGTTGATAATGTATTAATTGTCCTCCATATCCTCAGTCCATCAGATAACAGGTACAGGAAAGAGATTGTGGAGCATATGCAAAACTTTAGATCTTAAATATGTTTCACAAATACTATATAAAAATCATTCAGTTTTTAGTGGACTAATCCTGATACCTCCAGTATAGAGCAACCTGCAGACAAATCTGGGTCAATGGAACTAAAGCCATGGAGTTACCTACCATCACCCTGCCATCTCAAAAGTGCAAGCATTATCGAGCAACTTTTGTTGCTCCTATTGCCAAATTCCACACTGTTAACAGAATCTGAGCTGCTTTGAAGTTTCTTCACATTTCTTTCCAAAAAAATTGCAGTATACAGATGCTCTCACTCAAACACAGGTATTTGGATGAAATAATGTGCTAGTACCTACCATTCTTCTGTGAAATATATCCAAAGGAAGGACTCACCTTCAAATCAATCTCTGAAGTGAAAACCCTTGGAAAGAATTATGGGCCCTGTGGAAGTCATGTGAATTGGTTGGGGTTTTAACAGTCCAACTTGGTTTGCCAGGTGACTGGAATGGAGAGATACATAAGAACTTGAGGAAACACAGCAACAATATGTACCTGAATAATGTTTTACAAAGTGCATTTTGACAGAGTTGAAGTACAAAACATATAAAGTAATGAAAACTGCAAACAAGCAGTCTTTGTTATAATAATATGTTTGAATAGTATTCAGGATCAACTTAAATTTACTCTTTCATTTTCAGCCAAATAAAACCACATTGTGTCATTTGACAAGACTTATATGGCTTTAAAAGTACTGTTTATACTTTTTGAGACTTGTTCTCAACGCTGCTGATATATTAGCGAAGCACAAAACTCTTCACTGCCAAAATATTTTTTTCAGTTTAAGGGATGGAACACCAAGGACTCATTTTACACTTAAAATAATGTTCACAAAATTGAAAGTATTAATAACAATTAGCTTAGAAATAGTAATTTTCCCAGCATTTTGGTGATGTAACACAGAAGCAACTTGAAGCCTGTGATATTTTTCTTAAAATGGAACAGGCTGGTAAAAAATGCAGGAAGCTGGAAGAGAATCACCCTGAAAAAGAAAGATGATTGAATAAGAAAGATGTATTTAAATAAAAATTTTTTATAGTCTCTTTGAATAGCTTGATCGATTTGATTTTATGGATTTTTTTTTAATGCATGATAAGAATTAATTAGAGGAAACACTGAGTTTATACTGAATTAAAGATAGACCTGCTGCTGTGCAGAAAAAAAATTGATATCCCCTATTTCCTGAATGTACTCACGAGAGACTGGATTGAGTAACATAAAACCAGAGAAGAAAAACATTCTCTGCAGTCCAAACTACTCCAATGAAAGTATGTGAAAGCTACAAGTCTGCCAAATTGGGCTGCAGGTATATCTCTAATATAAACAGTGCACAAAGACTATCTTGCATTTTTCTTCAATTTCTTGAATGTAAGCTGTTGGTGGTTTTTGGTAGACTGATCTAATTTTTTAGTTACAGATTTTATGTAGGCTTTAGGTTCAGAGCAACAGAATGGTCCTTATACAAACAGAACCTCCTGCTAGTCCTTTAAAATTTGAAAAACTAAATAGAACTCCATTCAGCTAAAATTTTTTTCCTTGATGAGAAACTGATTTGGAATTGTAACTTCCACCTACACTTTTTTTTTTTTTTTTGGGCAAATACATAATTCAAAAAATACACAGTCAAGGATATGATGAGATGAGGTTCCTGGTGAACTGTTGCCTGTGGTAAATGGGAAGCAAAAGAGAGGAGTGGGAATTCTGTGAGGAGTGTAAAGTAGGAAGTTTAAGCTCTGTGTCTTGGTAAATTAGATGAAAAAAAAGACTCTTTTCTTCAATGCCTCTTCAATCTCTTGCATCCCAGATCACCGTCCCTCTGTCTCTGGTGTTTGTGACAACACACTGAGGTGCTTAGGGAGAGTCAGCACTGGGAGCATCTTGCCCCAGCTAAACAAGCATGTTTGTGACATCTGGCCATGCTCCTGCCTGCTTTTCAATACAGTGGCAAGCTGGGGTTAGCTAAAAGCTTCCTTCATCAAATGTGGTCCTGCACTCCCCAGGCAGGGTGGGGAAAGAGCTGTCCCTGTGCACCCACAGCATCCCTTAGGGCTCCCCAGGAGAAAGGCACTTGCAATTCACTAAATCAGGCCTCTGAATCCAGGTGGCACAGTGAGGAAATTGTGCAGAGAGAAAAGGGAAACCCAAACAGGGGAAAAGGGCCTGTTGCCACGTTCCCAAAATGTGGCATGCAACTTTGTCCACCCATGCCAGGGACTGGCCAGGCCAAGGTAAGAACCTGTCCAGGTTCTTAAGAGTGACAACAGAGACCACCAGAATGAGCTCAGAGCACAAAGCCAGGTACCACAGAATCAATTAAAAAGGACACAAACTCTCTCTTCTCAAATAATCTTCATGATGTTTAATGAACTCTTACCCTGGGCACCCCTTTGTGTTTGGCAAACTTGAATAGCACTATGCAGAGCTTTTGGGTAACACAGTGCTTACTTTGTAGACAGTAGCATATTATTTTTATTGCAGATGCTCTCTTGTGTCCAGCAGTCACTACCCAGATGCTCACAAATACAATAAATACTCTGTTGACATCAACTATCTGCCATGTGCAACTATTTATACCTTCTCACTACATCCATGAGATATGAGGGCAGCTGTTTTTCCTTGAAAATCCTTTGGCACTTACCAGCAGTTTTGACTCAGCTTTGTGGAAATGAATATTAAAGTGCAGCCCAGTTTTCTTCTGCTTTGGAGCATGGATGTCTACTTCAGACTCACATATGAAAGAGAAAGCATGTTTTGGATTCCCCTACTGAGTCATCACTCTTTCCCTGGTGATTCATTGCTTGAAAGGAGAGGAAGGTAAATCAGGATTGTTTATGTGAACTGTCATCCATTTATCTGGTTATTTATTTATTTTAGCCTGGAGCACTCTCAAAGCAATGGAATGCAGCTGTACTGACAGCGGCCGATGTCTGAAGCTTTTTCTTTTTTTACAGGCCCTGGGCTGTACTTGGCACCTGCCTGTTTGGAAGTGAGGAGAGATGAGATGGAGAACCTTCATCCATATGAAGATCTCAGGCAAGGAAGAGTGAAGGAAGGGTTCATACTGCCAGCTTAGGTGTGTGCTAGGAGAAATCAATGGGTAATTCAACCTCCTCCAGCAGGGCAGGCTGGGAACCCATCTAACCACCTCCTCAGTCCTGGGGTGGTTCTCATCTGCCTGGCTTGGAAGCTTCCTGATCTCTCCATCTGTTGGTGCAGCACGAGGCAGTTCAGGAAACAGCAATACATAGAGCAGGCACTGAAATCCAGTGGTTTGTTTATGTAATTGTCTTTACTATGATTTAATTGTCATCCGGCATAATATGTCATCTGCAGTGTGCTGAAAAGCTAAAATCTTCTTTTTAAATGCATAAAAATACTGTAATGGCAGTTAATTAACCCAGATATATATAGCTCCATGCTTCTGCAAAATGTGAGCAGACTGTTATAAACTACAGCTACACCCCTAAGCAATTATATGGTTTATGTTTTTTTCTGAAAAATATGGGCCATAGCACAACACTTTTCCTCCTAGACTCCATCAATGAAGAAGCTACATTTGTGTTAACTCAAGTATGAAGCAAGGTGATTTTTTTGTTGTTGTTCTCATTGAAGCTAGGCAAGACATTTCATGTTAGAACTGTCTTTGGATTATTTGTTGTTACTGATAGAAGAACACCTTTGTGCATGTTTTAGTGAACATTAGTCAAAGACAGGAGGAAACTCTTTGAAGTCCTGGGAGGCAGAATCATTTTAAAAATGCAAACTTTTTGCCACCCAAGATAATGTAGTCTTGGATCAGCAACAAAAGCTTTCCTGACTAGAAGCAGTTATTGAACAGACTGCTAACTGAATTCTGGCTATTTTTTTTGAGCAGCACTGAAATTAGGCCAAAGGATGAATTTATTTTTTTTTTAGGAATTTAGAAAAATTTAAAATTTAAATGCACTCTTAGTAGCAAAAAACATCCTATGATTATTTTCTGCTCAAAACCTGGCACTGCCAGAACTGCCAATTTTAGCAATTTTCAGGCAATCTGAAGGTCTGTATTGCACTTCTTGTTCTAGAGTGACTTGTGTTTATTTACAAAAGACAGTACTTTTTGAACCAGTTTGTCTGAAAAGTTCATCCCTCCTTAATCCTTTTGTTTGTCATACTAAATTCCATTTAGCTTTCTGCTTGATTTTACTGATCTTTCATGTTACTGAATCCCCAGAAGCAAAATTTAAGTAATTAAATAAATATTTTAAACATAGAAATATCACTGCTCAATTGTGTCATCTGCCCACAGCCTGCATTATGGTGGGGGAAAGAGATGTGCAGAAGCACATAATCTAAGAGGTTGTTTGAGGCCCTGAGGTTTAGGCAAATCCTGTGGTCATTGATAAATTTGTGTGCATCAAACATTATTTAGGATGGCCAGTATCAACTAGTGACAAGGGGAGATGAGGCCTTTGCAGAAACAAAGATAACCACTGACAAATAATTCCTCATATTGCCAGGCTGCAAGTCAGCACATGGCAATTTTTTAGGCCACACAAAGTGGCAGAAGTCTGGTGTCTTTCCTTTATTTCTATTCCTGGAAAAAGGGTTGAGTATAACTAACCTTATGTTTGTAAAATTTTCTCTGAATATCAATCTTATTGTAGCAATACAAAGGGATTCGGTTTTGATCTTCAAAATAAACAAAATGAAACTCAAAGTAATTATGTGCTGTAACACTGATTTTTAGAAATCAAGTATATTTCTATCCCTTTAATAAACTACAAGCTCTACTTGCCCCAAACTGGACACCTGAAACATGAAACATCATAGATCTATGTTGCTTTACCTTAAAAGCTTCTTCAGAGTCCAGGAAATATTTGAGTGAACAGTTGAAAGAAAAACTGTATTTATACAAACAATACAAAATGAATTAAATTTATAGAACAATTTAACGTATATTTTCATTTTCAGCATTCTGTCTTGTCCACTCAAGCAAAGGTCTCATTTTGCTGTAAACTCATTTTTAGCCATAGCTATAAAACAGAAAACAGGGATTTTCAGATGAAGAGAGCTATTGCTTTTATAAAAGCAGATTTCCTCTCAACTTCCTCTCAGCTCAGACCAAGAGTGGTTAGCCAGCTCTGTTTACCTGAGCTTTGCTGTCCCAGCTGGTGAATGTGTTGCATTGCCTTCTGTTGCTTGTCTTATATTTCTCCCCCCAAGGAAGATCTACCCTAAAAGGATGATGAAAGTTTCACTACTCCTGATAGACAGCAATGAATCTCTGCTCACTCTTTCTGTATCTGATATCTTTGTGTTTGGAGAACACTAAAAATCCTTATGTGGTATTTAAGGTTCAAATCTGGGAGAAGTATAATCCTGGGAAAGAAGAAACATTCATCAACATTTAAGGTGGGAAAGCTCATTTCGATTTCCTGTTCTGCTGAACTTCTCCGTGCACTCTGGAAAGTAACTTAAAGCTGATTACACACAACTGAGATAAAGCTGGCACTGACCCTTTGCTTTTGCTCCTCAGTCAGGAAGACTGTATAATAGCTAGAGCTTTTGAACAAGCACAGAAACTCTCCCCAGTCCAAAAGTGTCACAGTCAGATGCAAAACTCTTGAGTTGCTCAGGCCCTTACAACTGTGGGCACTGCGTAAAGCTGTAAGATTTTTCTTGCTTTCTTCTTATACTAGCTTATATCTAGTGTTGGATGGTGCATATCAAAGTAATTTCAATTCTCTTGAGAAATTTGGGCTGCAATTTTGCATGAGGAGGAGGAGTTTTGGACATCTGAGTCTTCTTACAGAACTCTGATTTCCATCATCATTCTATGAGGTTCCTGAAAAAAGCCAGCTTCTTCCTTCTTTTTTTCTCAGACTAGCAGCCCTGTACATGCATGATGAGCCAGTCTAGTGACTGAATAGATCAAAAACTAATTCCCTACTCAACATTTTATTTCATCATTATTTACAGGAATAAAATAACACACATGTTTAAAATGACATAGGAATTATATCTTGGATATGTATCTCAAACACTTGAACTCACACTTAACTATTTAATCAATATAAATAGAAATTTTAAAAGGATAGAACAGTCTATCAAAAATTAATATAATATTGAAATTTTTTATGCCTTTTTAGAGATAAAAATATTTATAAAAAGCATAATTTTTGCTAAAAAATCCACAGCTTATCACATACAAAAATTTCTGATATATCACTTCAATTTTCACACATATACATCACTTCAGTTAACTCCAATGATTATTGTTTATATCCTCACAGCTCAGAGTGCTGCTGGCCTAGATATAAGGGTGGGGATTATTCTCAAGCAGTACAAAGGAAATGCTGATTACCTCAATCTGCCAAATTTTTTCTGGAAATGTTATACTGCAGAATGTACCCCAGATCAGAATTATATGTTAAGTTCTGTATTGAATTATTTGATTAGGTCCATGACAGAAAATGATTACTGTGACCTCTCCAGCAGCTACAAGTCAGAGGTATTGTTTTGGAGAAATTTATTTTGCCTGAAGGATGGTGTAACTCTGTCATATGAATGATTCTTTTAGGCACAATTTTAAAGGAAGCATTCAATCTAGTGTTTTGCAGTCTGGATAATGACTAGCCTTGGCTTAACCTCTCCTGTGTTTCCATTACCTCTAAACTGTAAGAAGTGCTTACAAAATGTCACATACCTACCCTGCTATTCAATTTGTGCTCACAGAGGAAGTCATTCCAATCTCACAAAAGAATTCTGAAACATCATTTATCAGCCTGTGAAGAGTTTTGAGATCCTTGGTGAGGGGAATAATAGGATTGTAAGGTTCTTTGTTTGTTTTTAAGATTTTTTAAAATATAAAAATCGAGATTGAATTCTATTTATATATCGCAGCAAATATAGCACAAAAGAAATAAAACCTTTTAAGTAAAACATTTTATTTATACTTTGAAAGTAACAATTTGTAGCTCTACTGCCTTTCTATGGACTATTTCAAGTCCTATTCAAAGCAAGGGCATGACTCCCCTCCTTGCAGGGTGCTTGCATCAGGACTCAGGAGAGTCTCACAAACCCAGGTGACGTGTTGGATGCCGCATATCACTTAGGGTTAATTGAAATTCAATAATGAATGACAGCATTCAATACCATACCACAAATAATTATGCAGAAGGGAAGAAGGGTTCCCTGCTGACTGTGCACCTGAGGGGGCTCAAGAGCACTTTTTCTCACCACCTAGAGCTGAAACATCTAGCATTTGTGAGCTGTGCTTGCACGTAACCCAACGAAACAATAACACCCCACCAACGCCACAGTTTTCCCCCAGCTGCTTTCCAGTTCACCAGCAGCACAGGTTGTATGTGAGCCTAGCAGAAAAACCCTTCTCTCTGTTAGTAATTATATTGCCTCTGATTTTTCATGTTGCCACAGCAGTTTGTCCCTGTACTCAGCTTTTTGTGATTTGTGATGCCTCACAGGGCTGTCCAACTTGTACAAAATGAGTATGAGGGGTTATTTTAAAATTTCAGATCTGAAGCATGACTTCAGTGCATGAAGCTATGGTAAATCTCAAAGAACATCATGGGTAATAATTGTGATTAGAGCCTAACACCCAGCACATTTTTCTTGGGAAAGTCTGTGAGCACAAGCTCATTATAAATACATGCCTACCCCATGTGGCCTTTGAAGAATGACAATATGCTATCACAGCAACAAGGAGCCACTGTGACTGCTTTCCTTAATGAATGTGGTTTTCTATTTTTTGATGTAACTTACATATGGAAAATAGATTATAGTTTCAGTATTAAGATTACTAGAAGTATGTTTTTAGAAGGAATGCCATGAACACCTGCAGAAAAACACATTCTGCTTGGATTACATAATGTGTTTCTTATAAGAATAAATCATGAAGACT
>VZRX01000376.1:0-11441 GCA_013398075.1 Notiomystis cincta | reverse complement strand
CTAGCAACAACAGAAGAGAGTAGAGAAAGTCTTGTTACTCTTCCTTGTGGAAGGCAGTTACATTAAGGAGTTCTTGGTTGTCATACTTAGATATGTTTGAGAAAAAAAATTAAAACAAATGCCTAAAAAGAAAAAGACTTGTTAATCCATGAAAAACAAAGTCCATTGGGTTTTTCTTATCATCTCGAATTGTTTCCCTCTGCTTGTTGAAGTGCAGAATCTGGAGTCCGTCATGCATATCCCAGTAACCTCCAATGCAATTTGGTAACAATGGCTGAGACATCTTACGAGTGATTTTTTTCCTTAAATCACTTCCAGGCNCTACTGGCTTCCTCCTCTGCAGTGTTTTCTCAGGGACAACGCAAATACACCGTCCATCAGTGCCACCTATTGCCTGAGTGTGCAGCTGCAAATTGAGTTTGACAGAGGCAAAGTCCTGCATGCGGCAGGAAGAGCCATAGCCCTGTGCCCCAGCACAGACTGGGTGCCAAAGGCACAGAAGGCAGCGCTGCGGAGGCTGGCCTGAGGTGCTCGGCTCAGGCTGTGACAACACCGTGTCCTTCCAGCAAAGGCCTTCCAGCTGGGCTACACAGCCCATACAGAGCCCGAGAGCAGGAACTTCAGCCAGCAGCCTGAGGGAAGGGATTCTTCACTCTCTTCAGCGCTTGTGAGACCACATTTGGACTGCCACAGTCACTTCTGGCCTTGCTGGTAGAGGACAGACTGGAGTGGGCCCAGCCTTGCAGGTGCAAGGCCATCAAGCCGCCGGAGGGCTGGGCCATGTGGTGTTTGAGAAAGGCAAAGAAGCTTGTTCATCCTGGAGAGGAAAGGATAAGGAGTGGGATCCTATTGCTGTGTACAGCTAGCAAGTTGGAAGTGTAGGGAAAATGGACTTAGAATCCTCCTGGAGGAGCAGCAGTTGCAGGACAAAATGCAAGGACACAAATTGTGAGCAGAGAAACTGAGGTCAGATCTGAGGAGAAATTACTCCTCCATGGAGGTGGAAGTGTGCTCCCCACAACACCCTGCCAAGCTCCTAAACCATACCCTGGTCTGTTTATGCCACTGCTGGTATCCCACTGTGTCTCAACAGTTGATCCCAAGCCACAAAATGTGGGTTTTGACCCATAACTCTAAGCCTTGTGGTCATTCTGACCAGCAGTGAGACTGATTCTCAGCTTTTGATAAAAGCAAAAAGTGTATTTTGTGCCAAGACCTGGACTCAAAACCATGAGTCCCTCAGGATCATGAATCCCTATTTCCCTGCTGCTCAGAAAGACACGGATGTAAGACTCCAGTTTATGCCTTTTCCTAATCCAGACTTTCTCCCTGCAGACAAAGCCATCACAGACTGTTCTGGAAAGAACAAACTTTGTACAGATCTCTGTCATTCCAAACCCAGCAGAAGAAATACCTCTAAGAGTCAGATATTCTCATGAGGCACAAGAGAATTTGGCGTTATTTGTGTGTGACAAACAGAATCTAAATTTACAAGAGTATGAATCAAACAGGGAGTTTCCAGAAGCAGTTTAGAATGAGAAGACCATTGAGCTGTTCCTCTTCAAAAAAGCCTACTGCCACATGTAGACTGTAGAATGAGGAAGAAATTCAGCTCTAAAATTCTCTGCTGATGACACAAAACTCAATTTGGAAACATTAGCTAAAGAAAAATACAAACCTGTTCCTACAACCACAGCTATGAAGACAAATTGAATATATTCACCAAATGGAAATTAGAAGTATATTTAATAGCACGGCTTAGCAGGAGCAAGTGTACAACTATTAAACCCTGTCATACATTTTTTTTGCCAAAGGATCAACCCTGAGAATAACTAAACCTACCCTGTAAGTATCCCAGTGCAAACAGGATTTAGACATGTGCAACTAATGAGGGGTGTATTAATCCTGATGCATAAGAATATTTATACCCATACTTAGTGCTGAAGGAAAATCCTGAATATAACTTTATATTCACCTATTCCACGAGCAGCTGCCAGTTCCTGTATGCACTTCAAATCCCAGCCTGGAATGCAACTGTTGGGATGCAATCTCACACAGCATTACTTGTCTGTGAGTCTAATTAAAGATACAGACCTGCTGCAAATGGTAAAGCAATGCTGGTTCAGCTGCACGTGGCACTGATCCTGCATCACTCCTGTGCTCACCAGAACATCCAGTAACCCACCAGTCACCTCTCTGGTCTTCTCTCCAATCCAATTTCAAATATCTCAAAGGAGAAAACTATAATCTCCCTTGAACAACACTTCCATAACACCCACACTGTAAAGAAATACTCCCTCCTAACCAGAATAATTTCACTTTTCAGAGTTTTCAGTTCAATACTGATATGACTGTAAACATTTCCATTCATTCTTTGGGCTTCATTCTTGTTCTGTACAACAAGGGCAAATATCTTCTCTGAAACATGTACCAATATTCTCCCTCTCTTTCCTCCACCCTTTCTACAACCCTTGGGAAATCTCTCTCCTCCCACAGTTTCCTTCTGTGTTCCTCTGCTGCTGAATGATCCTGTTGCCTGAGCTATGGCAGCTGAGGAGGGGGAGCAGAGAGAGGGGCCTGGCCCAGCTGTGTGTTCTGGCAGCAGCTCTGTGTTCTGACCCCAGAGTAGCAGCCTCAGGAAATGAGCAGTTCAGCTGAGTGAGGTGCAACCTCCTTATTAGTTGCTGGGGATTTTGCAACCACCTTATATTTTCGTGCAATTATGAATAAAATAACCTAACATTCAAGGCTATCAAGCAACTAGTTGTTTATCTTATCTACACCCAGATTGTACCACTAGTTGTTTATCTTAATCTACCCAGATTATATTCATAATGCAACCACATTTGTTACTCTTTAATTTTGGTCCTAGTAGAATTCAGATGTACAAATTAACAAGCAATTAATCACTAGAATCAGAATCTGCTCTAAAAAAATTCAAATTATTATGCAGTGTCTCTCTACTCCTCTGTTCTTTTCATTGTGTATTTTAGAATTCAGAAAAGTAACCAGAACTAAAGTGTCTATCAATGACCTTTCCAGATCTACTTCAATATTTGTAATGTGCTTTCTTTTCATCTTTACTGTCTCTTGGTATTTGAGCAATATCTGGTGAAATGAGAATGTAGTCTCACTGCTATAGCTGTGCAAGAAATAATAATCTCTGCAAGATATCCAGCGGAGATTTCTTTTCCAATATTGTTTTATTGGAAGAATTTTTTTTGGATAGCATTCTTCTTACACAGTTCCCTGTTCCTACAGTTTATGAAAGTCCATGGGCTGCCTCCCCCTCCCTTGGTGGTGTATGATCAAAATGCTTGTAATTGGCTACTTGCTGCTGTGGTGATTACAGGAAGGAGGGTTGTGCGGGTTTACCTGCTTTTGAGCAACTACCGCTTGGAACATCAAGCACAGAATAGGCTGTGCTGATGCGTCTTAAATGACACTTCGCTCTCTTTTTATTATAATTGAATTTTTACTCCTGAAGTAGAAGCACATTTAGTTAGAGGTTCCAGTTGCATCACACACTAATGGTGAGTTACTGGGAAATTATTTGACTTCTAAAATTTCATATCAATGTGAGTTTCATTCACAATTAATTTACTCCATCCTATCCAACTCCCTTCAGCAGCTGCATGCTTGCTTGCTAATCCTGTCCCCAGAACTGTATTTATGGAACTTAAAAAAAGAAATTTTTTTAGACTATGCTTATTTTTGTTGAGCATAAAATAGAGAACAACTGGAGTTTAAGCCTGACAGACCCAACCACAAAAAGCTCAGAAGATAATCCTTCATTTTTTGCTCTGCTTTCTTCAGAGATAACTTACTTCCATTTTCAGCTATCCAGCAGAATAGTCAGACTGAGTAGCATCAGAGCAAAACAGAGTCCAGAATTTATGGCTTTTTAAGTTCAGGAAGAAGCTTTAATTAATGAAGTCTCGAGTGCTGAGACTAGACAGCAGATTTCATCAATTAATTTGGAATAAAACTACCAGGATTTCTCAGTGCATCTGGAAGTTTCAAAATCATCTGTCAAAAGTGTTACTGTCTCTTGACTTTGGAGTAAGTGTGCTTGGGAAAGCCTGGATCATTGGCCAGAGGTGCCTTTTCCATGGCTTTGACTAATGGCTTCAACAAATCAGGTGGTTGTATCCAGTTTTTGGAGCAGAAAAAGTCATGGAGTTCAGGGAAGGAAAGGGACTAAGGCCAAACATCCTTAGGGTGACTCATGGATTTCGATGGGATTACAAAGGGATGGAAATAGACCACATTTACCATATTAGGTCACCATGCTAGTATCATTACTCTTCTGTCAGGGAAAGATCACTCCTCTCATGCTGAGATTTCAAGTATAAGGATAATTTGCCCGTGGGGGTACAAGGAAGGTAGAAGAAAAAAAGTGAAATAATGGTAAGAGCTTGAAGAAAACAACATTAAAAATCTGAATATCCTGATTTCCCTTACAGGGTCTTAATGAGTATCACTTATAGACTCTTACCAATATAAACTCTCATCGACACATTTATCATTTATCTGTTTATCTTTTATAGAGATAACCTTCTACCCATGATTCCTTTGGTAAAAGCTGTATCACAAAATTTTATTTGGCTTTGGATAACTTCAGAAAACCTAACTCTCACATCACATAAGAGACTTGTGATTAAAGCATGTAAAAAGCTTAGTAATGCCCATCTCTGCTCCATAAAGCTTGTCAAGAAAATCTCACAAAGACAAGACTTGAATAAAAATATTATCACTTCCTCAAGCTCTAATGAAATTTCTTAGTGAGGAGGTGGAGCAAAACCATCTTATATATGGCAAGGCCACTCAGCTGGAAGTGGATCTTGGATGGGCTTTGTACTTTTTCCAGTGAATAATGAATTAAAAACAGAAAATTAATAATTAATTCATTTTAAATCAAAAGAATTCCATGAAGGAATTCTTTAGATAAGTGTCCTGGGCATCAGGCTATGTAAGTAACCTCCCACTTCCTCTCATTCCCATATCTTTAGTGTCTTATTCTGTAAGATTTGTGACAGCCTAATTTCTTCATAAATCAAGGTATAAAGCTGTGGCTGGCCTTTGGGAGTGATTGCAGCACACCAGTCAGGTACAGACAGGAATAAATTCAGCTTCTCAGAGCTCGGAAATAATAAATTCCATAGGATCATGATGCTGTAAACCTGTACATTTTGTTCATTCTTCAAATGTTTTAAAAACTCACAACTACTTTATCATATTTTGACAAGATGGTTTCATCCAAGTCAGTCAGGAGCTGAGAAAATGATAAATTCTGAGTTTGATTAATAAACAAGAAAAAATAAATATAAGTACTGCCAGTATCCAAAACATTTCAGAATCTCTCTTACCAGTGAGATGACAAGACAGCTCTCGTGCTCCTTTTGTGAAACCACTTACCTTTCCTTCAAAATAATATCTGAGATTGGAGACAAAGTTTTGCAAGGCATGGATTCTTAAACTTATTTGGGCATTTACAGATGTGTCTAGCTTTTATGAAATTCAGTTTCTCTTTATACTTAATTTTAGGTGTTTGAATATTGCTTAAGTACTACTTGGCTTTTATGGACACTCTGGGTAAAAATATATTGACATCTTGCTAGAGAATTTTTAGAGGTTTGTTTTTTTTTTCAGGATGAAGTAACTGAAAATTCTTGAGGTTACTGAATAAAGCATGCATCTAAATTGCTTTAAACCCAATGGATGATCAGCAACTGAGTCTTGGATTGAGGGACACCAAGAGCTTCTGAAGGAAAAAGAGGCATACAAGGCCACACCAGTACAATCCTTCCCAGTTTGCTTTAGATAGTATTCCACCTGCACTTTCTTATGCAGCTTGATTTCCAAAATTTCCAGAGGATGCTGAATACAAAACAACTAACAAGTAAATAGGTCAACAACAGAAGCACCTAACTCAGGCCCTGCCATTTGGTCACACATCCCTGCTGGAAATCCCTCCTGCACAGTGAAAACGACCCAAAAGGAAAAAAAAAAAAAAGAGAGAATAAAACTCTGTGGTTTGGTCCCTCACTGTCTTGTCTGACTTAGTGACTTAGCAAGCACTTTCATTTCTCAGCTGCAGCAAACATTAAACAAGAACCATGAAATCTCTCTGGAGAGCGTGGCAGTTACATCTGCACTGCTTTCTTCCACAGTCAGCCTCTGTGCCGTAACAAAGTCAGTGAGTGACATTTTCATTCACTGTTTCCACTCTCTTGGTCAAAATGTGATCTATATTACACTGTAAATTGAGTTACATTCTTAAGGGTTATGTACTTAAGAGCATATCACCCTACGTGTCGACAAGTGAACTTCCATAACTTTGTCTATTCCTCATCCACACAATACTTCCAATACCTTTAGATGTGTAATTCTTCTTTTAACTACAGTTCTCTTGTGGATCCTAACTCTGCAGACTTATCCATATAATAAATATGCTTTTAAAGAGTGCCAAAATGTATTAAAACTAAAACAAACCAGCAATAGCTACACATAACTTAATTATGGAGATAAATGTCATTTGGGAACATGTAGTGCAGTTAGAACAGTAAATGACATTCAGTATTCTTCCTGTGGATACTGTGGGCTGAGAGCTAAAAAGGGGCTCTGCCAACAGGCACACAGGGAATCTGCAGTTGGACATCTTCCCTTCCTTAAGGCTGAATTGTCCATTTCTTAAGGATCAGCCTGGGCCAAGCTCTCGTGCTGGCTCTTACAGTTCAATATGGTCCCAAACCCAGACAATTCCCACAGCAGCCCAAGGAGCAGGTGGATGCACATATAGCCAAAGCCTACATTTGTTCTAGGCAGGTGTTTGTTGTTTTGGCAGGATTTGTTAGACTATCTCAGTAATCTAATTTGTACTATGACTCCAGCAATGACCTAGCAAGGAACAAACCAAAAAGACCAAGCACTGGGACATGCCTACCTTGCATCCCTCTTGTCCAGCTCCAGTGAGAGTCCACTCGGAGCAGTCCACTCACACTGACTGAACCCTCGTGCAGACTAAGCAAGGACAGACCTGATGTACTGAAGCTGAGAACACAGATGCAGAAACCATTTCTATATCATTGCAGAGCTTTCTTCTACACTGGGAATACATCTCCAGTTAAAATGTAAACATGCACACATTCTCACATAGACATATTAAACGGGCAAATAACTGATACTTGTTGGTAGAACCATTGCCAGCGTTGTTTGTGATGCTCGGTATTTCCTACAACTTATCAGAGAGAAGGATTCTTCACTTGCCTGCTGTAAGCGCTCCCTCTGCTGTTGTGCACAGGATCTACCAGCAAACATGTTCCATCAGCCCAGCCTCTTTCTCATCTTCAAGTACTTTCGTGCTCATTTTCTCCCCAAGCAACTTCTGTCTTGTCCCAGTCTTCCAAAATAACGGCGGTATCATTTAATATAACAATGCATCTAAGAAGAAGTGAAAAACACATTTAAATATCCTGAACTTGCCCTAAAAAGCATTTACTATTCATATTAAGCATATTGCAGAACTCACTCGCTAATTACAATGTGGATTAGAAATCCTAAGACTGAGTTGAAAAAAATAAAGGTGATGAAATTAATGACACATAAGATAAATAGTGTTTATTTTAATTTAAAAGATTTAAAGGCCAAAATCCCAGCTTGGACTCAAAATCATTTCTAAAACCCATAACAGCCAACAGAATGACAGAGGAGCTGTAGACACAGAAGTCAAGGGCAGTTTATTGGAGTAAGACACAAAAAGCACAATAGATGCAAATAACCATGTGTGGATGCAGAAACCTAATTCTCAGAAATGTTGTCTTTAAATTCAAGCCCTCTCTCAGCTAAGACCAGGCAGGTATGTGCCAGCTTGTCTGCAGAGTGGTTTCCTGGCATTTGCTGCCCATGTGATTCGCTGCAGCTGTCTGCCCTTGGCTTGGGCTCCTGCTGCCTGGAGAGCTTCTGCCCGGGGTCTGGCAGTGCAAGAAGAAGCCTCTCTGAAAACTTCCAGACCTTGGAACCAAGCAGGACTCTGTTTATTTTTGTGTGTCCTAAGCATTAAGTCCTGAGGTTGCAGCTTGCCCAAGAGTCAGCTCATAGAGGCTCCACTAAAAGCCAAGAGCCTGCAGAGTTCTCTCTGCAGAAGGTTGCCCAAAGGAGCACTGAATACAAAGTAATTTATAGGCTGGAATGGGAGCTAAGTTAAAATTTCAAGTTTCAAAATTCGTTATTAAAATTTTGTTGTGTTTTCTTTTCTTGCTAATTTCTTCCAACAGCTCAAACCCATCCTTTTTGTGATGGGCTGAGGTAAAAAACAGCCCTCATAAATGAAAATTGTAGTTTTCTAATCCACTGTTGACTGAGACAGTGAATTTAATGCAGTGTTAGGACAATTTTCCAACAGAAAGAAGCAATCATCTGAAAACATGACTAGCAAGATTATTCTGTATATATGTATGGTTACCTCTCCCTTCCCCTACCATAAAGCCCCACAATGATCTTGACTGATTTCCCTGAACACTGGAAAAGCTGGAGGTGATATAAAAATCTAATCTTTTACTTGAAAAAAATAGATATAAAGAACATTTTTTTCCTATAAAGAGAAATGTCCTAGAATGACAAAAATGAAGAAACACTAGAAGAGAACCTGAAAATCCTCCCGTAAAAAGGTCTGAAATACGGCCAGGAAATAAAATAAGAATTAAAAATGGTGTCATAACTAAGCAACAACAGTCTAAAGAAGAGAACATACATAAAAAAAGAAAAGGACACATTTTACCATTGACAGGTAAATCTCAGGGGGTTGGAGGTCCTTTAAAAACCCATTTTTTTCCAGTGAAATGACAGCAAATATAACATGTGTGATTTGGGAAGAAGTAGTCTAATTAATCAATGGCCAGAAACAGGAGAGAGCTGTTTTGAGTAGCAGTTACTCAGCAGGCCATAGGAGATGAGTTCATGAACTAATTTGTGTGTTTGATGTGCAGGGATTGCATCAGCAACGAGATCTGAGCACCGAGAAACAGACGGTTGCATTACTGGGGTTTTCGACAGCATCCACTGCCCGGCTCCTTCCAGGACTCTGGGTGCTTTTGGGAAAGCCTCGGGCTGTCCATTCTCATGTGGACACACACAGATACGTTTAAGATCAGCTCGTCAGTTTTCACAGCACACGGAACCGCTGAGCTCTGCAATTTCAGTTCCTTTAGGGAAAGGGCCAAGGAAGAACCCCTGAAAATGGATACAAATGGACTCCACGTGCACGGCTGCCACACAGCACTTTTATAAACACCAAAAGGTCACCAAGGAACGTGTCCTGGAAGGGCTGCACTCAGCATGATGTGTGAACTGCGATATTTTGCATTGCTACAGCACACAAGCTTTTCTTCTTTCCTTTCCAAATACCCAAGGGACTCTTCAGCTGTTTTACCAGGGACATCTCGAAATACAAAACATGGCAGGGCAGGATAACCCCAGTACTACCTCATCAATTCAGAAATCAAATTCAGAGTTAAAACTGATAAAGCCTTTAAAAATAGTAATAATAAAAAAAAACCAAACCAAACAATTACAAACTTTATAAGCTAATACACTGAAAATACATTTTCTAAAACTGAGGGGGGTTTTTTTAGGATCTGAAAAAATGTCCTCAAGCAAATGATTTTTTATGAAACACCTTTTGCAGCATCAGTTAAATTCAGGTTTTCAAATTAATGAGGTTTTACATAACCATTAGCAGCATTTTATTAAAATAAACCAAGAATGGAAACATTAAAAAATATAAATGCAAACCAACAGAATTAAGTTATCAATGTCCTAATTAAAATAGCATAATTTGCACATATTTTAAATATTAATAATTTAGTTCAAGCTCCATTGCTCTTTTCCCATAGTATAGCAGAGCTGTGGGCTCAGATTCCAGAGCTTTTAATCTCCCATGAAGAAAAAATTGCATTCTTTTAACCATTGTTGATTCTAGCAATAAACACCTCACATCCCCATTTGGCTGTGAGGTGAGGATATCCTTGCATACAGCAACATACTCCATTATCCATGGATGTATTTTTTGATATGATGTTTATAGAGGGAGAATGAACAGGAAATCAACTTTCTGGAACACTCAAATAAGTATGGCAGAATGAAAATAAAATTAATAGAGAAAATAATAGAGCAAGTTCCATGGTGCTGCTGTAAGATGAGAAAAAACAGCCCCAGAAGCAAAGTAACATCATTCAAGATGATGAAAATGTAGAAAACCTTTTCATTATGAGGCAGTCTCTAAATTCAACTGAGATTAAATAAGCACCAATATTATTTAAAACTAAGGTAACTGGCACTTATATGGACAGCTGCAGCACCCTGTAATAACATATATTTTCTCTAAGTGGGCTCTAAACATTCTTAGCACTTACAGCTGTGGAAAACCAAGGCAGCAGCTGCTATGCATATTAGTATTTTAAAATACCAATCCAACTCAACATTTAAAAGCAGAGCCAGTATCCCTTATTCCTATCCATCTCAAAAACTAGGAATCTTGATTTATTCTTGGTATTTCCCATCTCAGTGTCTGAAAAAGGCAGACATAGGGAGGCAGGCAGGAATCCCTCAGAGATTCAGCAATAACCTTTGCACAGAAGGGCTGATAATGTTATCACAGGGCATGTGGGATAAATGTCAGGGGTCTTTTACTTTTGTTGATTTTCTCCTGGTTTAGGACATTGTCCTTTCAAAACTCCCATTAAGTTACGAAAAATGGTTTTTAAACATGAACCCTACTGTTATTCCTGGGATTTTGAATTCACTGTAGTGACCCTGACTCTACTGCAATGTTTGCAGGGGCACCAAAACCAGCTGAAAATGTATCAATCCTTGATTTCTATAACAACACAGAGGTCACAACCGGTTTGTTTATACCAATTGGGAGAGAAAAAATCAGCAAAACACTTTTTACATACTGTCAAGTGTTCATTTACTTGAAAATTATTTATCTTATGAAATGCATTATTGTATATAATGTAACACTCCTCAGATAGTCCTTACTCTGCACAAGCCACTCAGTTTCTCATCAAAACACAGAAGGGTTGAAATTGTTAAAACAGCCCCACGTGATTTATTCAAGCAGGTCTCTAATCTGCTTTAGCCTTTCCCATATTCGACTCATAAGCATAAAACCACCTAACAAGTAATTTTCAAATTGTGACTCAGGGCTCCTTTATTCCAAATTTACCTACGGCTTTTCTAGTTTTAAAAATCTTTGCCCAAATATAAACGTGGAATTGATCTCGAGGAATCTGCAATTTGCCCAAATATAAACGTGGAATTGATCTCGAGGAATCTGCGATTTGCCAAGTGGCTCTGAGGCGTGGTTAAACTGCCTCGTGAGGAACCAGGATATCGAATTCTGGGATTTCAAGCTGCGGAGAATCCCAGAATGGTTTGGG
>VZRX01000373.1:22587-63968 GCA_013398075.1 Notiomystis cincta | reverse complement strand
TGGTGTTAATTTTTAAATTTTTTAACTTCTTGTATAAAACTGACATGTTTTAAAAAGAAATTCCCTTCAGCATCAACAATAAAACAATCCCCAAATTCTTCATCAATACAGGAAAACATGAGTAGTACAGTGTGTACTTTACACAGTGACTTTAGAGTACAAGGATATAATTTGTGGGTCCCTGAGCTGTTTACATGGTCACTATGCAATGAGCAAGTTTGCTACATAAAGTTAGTCCTAAGATTCCCAGTCCAAATCACAGATGATTTTTACAAGCCAACAAGCAAGTGTAACAATAACCAATTCTTAGTAATGAGGTTTTGTAACTGTTAAGCAACTATTTGCAGAAAGATTTTTAAAAAATATATTCCTATTTAGCTGTATAGCCAAAGCATATGTTAAACAAATTAACATATAAAAGACTTGCCAGAAAATCTTTCATTAAGATGACATTTTTATTATATACTAATGAACCCTATGTAAACAATGTAACTTTTATGAATGATGGACATTAAATATTTCACTTACGTGTATCCTCAGCATTTTGCATGTTTTCTTAAACTTTTCCAGTTTCAGAATTCTAAAAAGAAAACCATACAATTATTAACAACATAACACAGAGTTATGTACAGGTTACTGCAGCAGTCTCTGGAAACCGGTAACTAATGGTGTTCTAATGGCAATAAAAAGGTATCATTTATTGGTGGTAATTATGGGAAGCATTGTTTAAACAACACTTTTATATCATGTTGTAAAGTTCTATTGAAAAAGGTTAGCATGGTGGACTTAATTCAAATCAGCTTGATCAGAATTTTAAGTATATTATGAAATTCTTAAGCTGAGCCTTATGTGTATTTATTACTGCAGAAAGTAAGTAAATGTAGGAAAGCAATTATTCATGTCACAGCCACAATGTGGTTTCCTCCTGTTGTCCTTAGGAAAATATTACAACCATTAATTATTCCAATCAGTAAGGAACTTGGTGATGTTTAGGACCAAGAAAAAAACCTATGCACTATAATTTTTCTTTTGTAAGTCACTGCATTCTTCAATAAGCTGGATTTCTTCTCCCCCTGATTTAATACTTAACAGAGATATTTCTAGTCTTGTCTGTGTGCTGCATTTTTCACTTAATTTAAATTAGCAAAATAAATTAGTTAAATAATCCTGGTGAAATACTGGGAAAAGCTAAAAAATAAAACCGGAAAAGTTTTATTCCTCTGTGTCTGATTAGAGAAATCGAGGTGTGCTTTTTCTTAACAACACTTAGGTTTGTTGGGAGACAGTCCTGCACACAGTGCTCTAACTGACCCAACAAGCAGCATTAGACAATTCAAATTTTTTCAGAGAGATAGAACTGTCTCCTGCATTAAGAAAGCAAACATGTTGAAAGGGCAGCATTATCTGAGAAAATAAAAAAGGAAACATTTCAGACAAGGCTTGAGATAACGCAAGACAAAGGTAGGTTTTCAGTATTGTGTCGAGTGAGAAATGTCTTGGGGCTCTTTCCAGTGGATACATATCTATGTCTAGACACAGCACTTCTTTGCTGTCCTGGTCTTGAAAAAGAAGTCAAATAGTGCAGTCCCAGATCATCTCACTGAGAATTATTCACCAGAGAAATGGCTCGCAGGACCGGGTCAAGCGACAGAAGGATGGCACCGCAGCCCACTGCAGTTGGAGAAATATTCTCTCCCTGATTCCGTGGGCTTTGAGCCAGGAGCTGAATGAGCACGGAGATTAAATTACACTCTTGTCTCTAAAGCAAGCACAACCTTCCGAATGAGGCAGAATATATGGGACAGCAATGCCGCTCTGTGCTTTGGACATCATCCTTCAGAGCTGCTAATCCAAGCACCTGGCACATGCATTAAATTGACTTCAAAATATTTCTTCCTCCTTCAGCCAAATGCAGGACACAAATTATACTATTGGAATTTCCAGAAGCTACTATAGTGTCAGAGACTTTATTCAGTTATTCTGCAATGTTGAACAATTCTTTTGCGCTTCTCACTTGACACAGACTGATCTCGACACATACCTATACACATATCCTTGTCTTGCCTTCAGATAACAAGTACTTTCATATTTATTTAAGTCATTCAAACCTACAGGAAGCAACTCTCTGTGCTTCCACGTTCCAGCAAAGGCTGTTGTTAGAATTTTTGTTCTGATACTCCTTTAGCGCAAAACATTTTTCTGGAGTAGGTTTTATGTTAGAAGTTTGTACATTTGTATGGTTTATTTTCTTTCTTTTCATAGCTTTGGGCAAAAGCAACCCAACTGATGCTTGATGCATCTAAGTGTACAGATTATCATGCCAGCTTTTCTTGCAATATCTAGGAAAAAAAATCTAGTAATCACCAAATTCCTCGCTTGTATGGTACTGTAAGGTGTTCCCCTCTGCAGACTGATTTTATCACAACAAATGATATAAAATACAGATAATTCTAATTTTAAGAAATACCATTAATATTAGAAATGATAGAGGGTTTTAGCTGTACTCCTTTCTGGCTCAAGCACACCTCTGTTTTTAGAAATGGGATTATGAAAAAGCATCCTTTGAAATTTCTGGTATTTGCTACTGCTAGGAATAGAGGGCTAGACTGAAGGGCAGCTCTAGCTTGACAAAAATTAGTGTTATTTTCTAGTTTGCTCTTTTTTCAAACTGGGTTTTAATGGAAAATAAAAATACTGTTAATAATTATTTTACTGCAAGATAATAAAAGTTATATATGCTTCCCTTCTGGAACTCAGTTGCACACTTCAGCACGGATTTTTGAGGCTGAACAGACACAGCATTTTGAATCTGTGAGAACGCTGCCTATAGCAAACAAATAACAAGGGAAAGAACAAGCTAAGAAATGGTTATCAAGTTGCAAATACAAGCAGTCACTGGGAGAGGTGTTGGAGTTTTTAATTTAACAGCCTACGAATTCTGATTTCAGCATTTTCTTTGAGGAATTTGGACCTTCCACGGACTAAATGATCAAGTAGCTTGCTTTGCCACCTGCACCTTGATCCCAGAACTGAGATGCAATAGAGAACAGTCTGTAACAAGAATTTTTCAGGAGTGATCATCTAGCAGAATAAAAAAATGTTGCCCAATCTCCTAAAATCAGTAAAATCAAGTGCAGCCTCAGGCAAGCTGAAAGCACTGATTACTACTGTATGTTGGATAGAGAGACATGCAGGCTCGTGATTTCTGTTTAGTTCACAGATGAGAATCACCTTCACCAAACAAATACACATCCCACCACAATAGGGAGCCACGCACGTGATGTCAGTAGGGGCAGTTTAGAAAGGAACCACCTTGGCACCTTGGAGGTGATGAGGGGTTTTATCTGCCAAGAAACTTGCATTGTTACTGCTTGGGCTGCAGCCACAAGTGTTAGGCAGCACTTCCCATTTTCTTTTCTGGCTGTCCAGCAGAATATTTTCTGCTTTATAAGAAAGAGTGGGCTACAGATAAGAAAGTTAAATGGACACTGAAAAGTACATGAATGGGAATGTGTGCCTTTTATGTGCCTGCTGGCACATTTGATATAAAATGCTGTTGCTTTGAGGCTCTATCAGTCTTACAAACTGATATTATTGCTCCCTTTCTGCTTTATAATTTGTAGATGCCTTGCTTCTTATATGTGAGGTTACCTAGACAGGCTGTAACTACATTAGCTGAAGTAATTACCTACTACATTTTGTCAAACATTTCTTAATAATTAAACCTGTGGATGGATATGGGGTTGTTTTTTGTGAATCCGTCCGGAATAAATTAAAACGTTCATTACGATCTATTAGAAATAGTTTATCTGTCCAGAATTGTTCTGCACATACAGTAATGTTAGAATTGCCTGGAATGAATCCATTTCTTCTCTTTCTAACCCATAACAGAGCACTAACATGACAGCAACTACACAGTAATCAGTGGTTCAAACCACTAATTTTAACTATTTCTGTTGTTGTGAATAGATTAAAATAAAAAAATTCTTCAAGTCACAATTTAACTCTAAAACAGTACCACTAAAAGACTATATGGTTTGTAGTGCTCAGACCTTTTTAAAATAACATCCAGATTCAGAGGTCTTTTTATCCCTTTGTATTATAACACCAAAAAATTAAAACTGGTGAGCTTAAAAAATATTTGTGTTCTTGAACCTAGTCAAACTGTCTAAATTAATCATATTTCCAACATGAATTGCTAAATTCTGGTGAAATTTGGAGCTTTTTGATTAAATTTTCTTGATTTTTTAATTTAGATCTGCTGAAAAAAGCCCTCAGTTTTATAATAGCCTATTGCACTTTCTGGTCTTTAGAAAAACTGAAAAATGAAGTAATGAATAGCATCAGTAAAGAAACAATTTTACAGAACTAATAGTTTTTAAATTTGTAGGCTTTTTTCTTTATTTCCTAAGAAAAGTAACAGGGAAACCCATTTTTTGGGATCACACTCTCTAATAACCAGTTCCCAAAGGTCTCTCTCTTGAGTTTCTCTGAAGAATTTTGCCATTAAATTAAATAACATTTCATTACAAAAATCTCTTACTTCAAGTAAGCTGAATCCTGTGACTCCTCCAAATTACTTTGCTCTTTTTTTTTCCTTCAGTGCTCTTGAACACCTGTGTTTCCTCTGTCCTATTTTTGCCCGTGTGAAGCCAATGCACGCAGAATTGCTCTGGCAGCTTTATCAGCACTGCCTGTGCTGGTGCTGGGATCTTGCCCTGAGTATCAGTCCTAGGGCTGAGCACACCCAGCTGCTCTCCTTAAGGAACTTTTATCCCTTTTATTAATGCACTGTGTGTGTGGCAGGAGCCCTGCTGGGCTGAGGGCACTCAGCCCCTGACCAGCCCCACCTGAGCCCTCCCCGCCCATTCCAGCCCTGAGCTCTGCTGTGCTTTACCTGCTCCAGTCCTGCTTCCAGGGGGAATTCTGCAGGCTCTGCCTCTATCCCAGGCTGCCCATGGACCCTCAGGCCCAGCAGGCTTTTGGTAAGAAAGGAATACCTCATAATTTGGTCAGAGACTGCTTTTTGAATCATGGAAGGGTCAGAATTGGAAGGAACTTGAAAGTTCATCCCCTTCCTATCCCCCAGCTATGGCAAGGACACCTTCCACTAGGCCAGGGTGTTCAAAGCCTGTCCAGCCTGGTCTTCATGCACACATCCCATGCAACTCACCAGAACACTAATGGGCAGCAGAACCGTGACAGGAAAAACTAATTTAAGCTCCTCTTTCTAATTCCAACTTGCATCCATATGCTATGATCCTGGTAGTGAAAACATTTATGCTTGTCTTTAACTTCCTTATCCTGCGGAATACCAATGAAATATATTTAAATGGGATTATTTGCAGTACTGGACTTAACTACAGGTATGAAATCAGAGTCTAGTGTGTAATTTATACCAACTCTGTTTCCTTCTTAATGATTTAAAATATTTTCAGCTATGTTAGTAGAGTACTAGTGAAATATCCCTACAGCTTCTGAATTTTGCCTTGTTTATTGTCAGTTGCTTACATTTGCTTAGGACTTAGCGTTAGAAGGAATGGAAGCAGTTGGATTAATGGTCAAGAATACAAATGGTCAGAGGATGAAATTCTAATTTGAATGTTTTGCAAATATGTCACTGCCATATATGAAATGCATTCTGCACATATGTTATTAGTTTCCTAACTGGCATGGAATGAAAAGGCCTACTTTTGGTATTTCAGGTTACAACAGATGTTATTTCTTCCGTGCTTCCAAATTATGATACTTAATATTCAGCACAACTTCAGTGTAGCTATATGAGAGGCAGAGATAGCAATAAAGCATGCCCAGATTTTGGGCTTTACTGCCAGTGTATAAATACAAAGCACATACAAAGCGCCAGGGTTTTTAGTTTTTTGTTTGAACCATGAAGAGGATAAGCAAGAACCAGCTTTTAGAAAGCTGTAGAAAACAAAGCTGTTTCAAACTCAAGCCAATATTTCTAGGGGTTTTGTTGATCCTGATTTTCTTACTCACAGGTGAAAGTGGTTTCTTGCTCCTTCCCTTTAGGTAAAAAGATTCAGGCAACCCAAAGACTGAGCAGGGAAGGGAATCAGAGTCCAACAATGCCTTCACAGCCATGCTAACTGTTTAAAACTCAGTTCCATTGCCTGCATGGAGTCCCACATAGTCACCTCAGTAGGATAATAGTTTGCCCAGAGCATCAATCCATCATGTGGTGCCTGTCAGTTGGCTCCGGGTGCAGTCGCAGCGCGAGCAGAGGCAGTGGCAGAACGCAGGCTGGTCTCTGCACGGCTGCTGCTGCCACGTGTCACAGCCCAGGCTGCCATCCCCTCCCTGCTAACAGGCACTGTGTCCCAGGCTGGGGCTTCCCTTGCAGTGCTAGTGGCAGTCCTGAGCAGAGAAGTGTCTTTGCACATCCTCCAGAAAGCTGCTCTTCTCCCTCCTGAGAGCACTGGGGATAACTGGCTGGTTACCAATGTCAGAAGGCAGAATACTGGTAGGGTGGATATAGGATCCTTTGGTGATGCTCTGCTTGCACTGTGGTGTGCTTTGAGTCCTCTACAAACTTAAGTCTGTCTCAAATTCAGGGTGAACTTTGATCCCCTATATTGAAGTTCAAAATGGGGAATAGCAGTAGCACAGGTAAATGTGAGTTCCCCAGAGGGAAGTGCTACCTGCTGTGTATTCAAACACAAACAACAGCATGTGATGAACTGAAAGGCTCATGGCTCAGCTCCTTGGAAGAGAGGGCTGTCCAGTGTGTAAATTCTTCAGTGGTGAATGTCAGCTCACTGAGAGCTTGCACATACCTGGGCCACTCCCATCTCCAAATAAGTTAGAAGTTATCACACTCGAGCAACTTGCAAGATGAGAAAACCTGTAAGCTCCAAACTGCAGCCTCTGTGATTCTCATTCATGTGCCCTGATTTTTGCACTGCCCCTTGTTGGAAAGGGAAATAGGAGACCACAGGTGAGAATTTGCTATTACACACGTGATGGGAATTAATCAATGTGGTTTGTAGCTACCTCGAGTTCAGCAGCCTGTCAAAGGGAGTGCAGCAGGCATTAACCTGGTGTTTGTCTGCTGCCCTTAACAGCAAGGAGTGGTGGCTGGGGGCTGTGGGCATTGCTGTGCTACTGCAGCAACACATTTATTATCATTAATATAGTACTACTAGTGAAAGTGAAATCCAGTGTAGAAAAACGGGAAAAAGCAAGTAAAAATTCCTTTAAAAAGCTTAAGATGGTGACAAATGTAATACATGCAAAATATTATTACACTACTATATGTTTTGTTCCTTGTGAATTGATACTGTGCTATTGTTTTCTAAGGGACTTATTTACATGAGCAGAACATGCACTATGTGGACTTAGCAGTAAATAAGGGTGGCAGGCTGGTACACAGGTATGACCTGTGCACTCTCTCTAACAGCATCTTCTTTGCTCAGAGATGTTCTACTGCAGCCCTGAGTCTTGAAACACCTTTTCTTATTTTACTTTTTTTCTGTAATTTTACCATTTCAGTGAAGCTCTGCCCAAATTCACACTGGAATTGTGAACAGGATCAAAGTCTGTGGTGTAATTAAACCAATCCCACTCAAAAGAATTCAATCTCTTTTCTGAAAGCTACTTCTTATATATACAAAATGAGCTCATGTCATCTGTTTCCCATTATCCATGCTTTGAGACCTATATATGAGGAAACATTAAGTAAAACATTTTTATTAGACACTTTTAAAGTACACAAGAAAATGGAGAAAGTACTGAGGGTGTAGGGCAGTAGGTAAAGCGAGCTTGGTGTACTCAAGGCAGCATTTGCACCTTATCTCGGCTGGTGAGACAGTGAGGCTGCACCATTTCAGAATTTTCCAGCAATGGCTGCAGCCAGCTCCATGGTAATAGGTTAAACCTGGACTTTGTAACCACAGAAGACAGATTCACTCTGGAGCCTGAACATTGTACTCTGTGACAGGCTTTCTGAAGACACTGTTGATCACTGTATCTACAACATGACTGTGCAAATGTGGGCCAGTATTCTTGCAAAAACATTACTTCATGGGTGGTATTAAAATAGTACTGTTGGCATGGGATTGTTAGACTTATTTTCATCATAATTCTACAATTTGAGCTTTTTGGATATAGCAAATCCTATTGTTGCTCATATTCCTATGCAACTGCTTGACAGTGTTGGTGTTTGGAGCAACCATAAGGGCATTTTGTGCTCTTATGGGTGCCTCACAGTCCTATAAATATGGCTAAATGCAAATTTTTCTGTGTGCTATTAGGAGGAATTCCCATTTCAAATGCCAGTACGATTTTTGATGTAGCAAAAATACTGTAGCTTTCTGTACCCTAGTTTTCAGAAATACCTGTCTTGTATTGCCATGTGAAGGATAAATCCAACTGGCCAAAGTGTGGCTGAATTGCAGGAGAACAGAGTGTAAGAAACACCATAGTGAAGAATGCAGGCAGTGAGAATGATGCACCATAATCTGTACTTGTTACTTAAACAATTACCACTACAAGTGACATTAGAACTTTGATTATGGGCAGCAATGTATTTATTTTGGATTCTTGAATTCTTACATAAAGTAAGAATTATGCCTTTAAAAAGCTTTTTAAAATGGTAAAATTGTTTTAACAAATGTGCTGGCACACTGGCAGCTGAGCTACTGCTCCCTCTGGTTTTGTACTTTATACATCCTCCTCTAAAATATGGCCAAAGGCCTTTCCTTACAGCTGATTAGTATCTCCAGAGTTCTCCACTCACTCAGTGGCTACCTCTCAGTAAGCACTGCCAATGCCTCACATTTTTTTTCTCTGTTCTGTTTTGGTCCAGCTGTACAGACCAAACAGCAATAACAAAACTTAAATAGTCCAGGTTTGAATTAATTCTGTTTTCAAGGGTCTAATCTTGTAAAGTAGCAGATAAATTTCTGCAGAAGCCAACATTACTCAATACTCTTTTTATCGCTTTTTATTTTTTGTTTCTTCTTCCCAAACAATGGAAATCCATTAATTTATCAGCTAACATGTGGTCAGCATTCTATTTTATGAAAGTTGTACATTATGATTTTAAGTCTTTCTGGGGACAAAAATATCCTGGTGCCTGTCTTCCACTTTTAAATGCAAATTTAATAGAGAATTTGAATTTAGAGGAAAATAGAGGTTCTATCTCTGTTAGTCTTCAGGCAGCAGCATTACACTACTACTAATTGTGATGGCCCAGGAAGGCTTTGACAGCAATCATTTCACATAACTGAAGGAGTACATCTGAGCATACAACTACCCTTCATTAGCACCTCTTTAATTATTTCAATGCCTACAGGTCAGCATATTTTGCATTGCTCCATTAGAAGTGATGGGCACATATTACAGACAATGATCAGTGGCTTTATAAACAAATAAAACAATTTTAGTTCTATATCAGCCTGCTGTGAGTAGAAAACACAGCACAGTTGACCAGAAGGAAAAAAATCCATCTCTCATTTCTTCATCCTAGAGAACTAAAGCCTCTCTGCCACTAGAGGGTGAGACAACTACAAACCAAACACTTAAGCCTTAGTCTTCCCTTATAGAAGATACAAATACAAGAAGTTAACACGCAGACAGGACCTTGGATATTCGTATTTAGGAGAAAAGAGAGCCTACCACGGGCACAGCACACACTCTTATACTTAAATCCAGAGCTGTGAAGAAATATGGGAAGAGTTTGGGATAATTAACAACAGTGGAACAGAACTCACTATCTAAACAATAGATTTTTGAGCCTTGGGGAGGTGTAGTTATACAAATAAGTTCTGATCTTCATACAAGTATCGAATCAAACTGTTCTGCTTCAACAAAGAACTATTTTTGGCTTAAAATTACTTCATTTTAGTAAAGACACTGAAAAAAGCTCTAGCTGCTTGCCTGCTTTTGATCTATACTATCCATACTGAAGATTTTATTTGTTTTCTTGTAGCTTTTTGGCTTTTCTAGTATTTCTTTCTTTTTATTACAAGGCAGCCTGCTGCAGTTGCCCTGCTGTACCTTTCAGAAATGCAGATAAGTTGTTTTGTGTCGTTTAGTATGGCTCTGCACCTAGTCCTGGGAAAAAGCACTAATTTCTACTAACATGTCCAATGTTTCCTGACTAAATGTTTTACAAATAACTCATGTTTTGATGCTTGCAGAGTCTTTTAGAAGGTTGTTTTCTCTGAAGTCTCCTTTAGCTCACAAAGAAAAGATGCCATTTACATTTCAATTTTAAAAAGCTACTCTTAAATCAGGGATTTAACAAATCAATACACTGTTACTTCAGGAACAATATTTCCCAATTTAAAACAAAAATCAAGTCCCACAGGGAACTGTAACATCAAGTAATTTTTTTCTTTTTTGATCTCACAAAGCTCTCTGAAGAATTCTGTCATTAAATACGTTTTGACAATGCCTGCTGCCTTGTTACTCTGTTGTTCCTTCAGCAATCTGAAGGTCCAAACTCATCTTTCCTTTTTTCCTGGAGAAAGACTTTGATATTGAGTTTGTAAAAATACTGAAGGGCATGTATAGGGTCAGGAGAAACAAAACTGTGTGTCACTAAGTGGTAGTAGAAGGAGAGGCAAAAGAGAAGAAAACATTAGGTATCATAAACAGTTCTAAACTATAGCCTAAGAGACTCCAGTAACTTCTTCAACTTCTGTGAAAGACAATTGTGGCAAGAATTAGAGTGAAATTTTGAGATTCTACTCTAGTTAGGAAAGGGCAGCACTAATCTTTGTTTAGGGAATTACAGTTTTCTGCTACAGAGTGATCAAAATTTTGTTGAAAGCTTTTGTGTTTGTCAGTAGTATTTTAATTTTAGGGAAATTAACATTTGAGTTTGAAGTTACATGCAGGATTTTACATTTTCTGGCCTGAAAACTCTTCATGTCCAGACTTAGCTGCATGCCCAGATTTTGCTGTCTGCTTACTGAAAGCATAGAACCAGTCCTTACTGAACCCTGTTGAAATAAACAGGTTTAGGAACACACTGGTTTCTATTTAACATTACCTTAATTCTGCTGTTAATGTTGGTTGACTTTTGGGTCTTGTATAATATTCAGATAACTTCATGGAAGCCGTGGAATGATTTTCCTCTTTTTAAAACAAGGTGTTACTAGAGCAATGAATGCTTGCTGGCTTTTTTTTTTAAATTTTATTTTATTTTTGTGGGGGTGGCTTTTTTGTTGTTTGTTTGTTTTTGTTGTTATTTTGGGGTTTGTTTTGTTTTGGATTTTTTTTTAGGATTTTAACTGAAAGGAAAGAAATGATGACATTCCCTTGTGCTGACATTAAAAATCCCTGGCCCCTTTCTATGAGCTCTTTTCTTTTAGTGTCCTAAATAACATAGAAGTAATAGAGTGTTTACAGTTGGAGGCAATGGTTGCTTTCTTCATTTCAGATGAAGATATTTTGAACTCTATCAAATAATTTTAACCCTCAAGCCTATCCAAAAGCTTTCCTGGGAGGCACAAATGAAAATGCATAGAACAATCAGTTAGAATATTGTTTTGCTCTTCTGAATGGAAAGTATGAAGTGTTGAAAGCACATTACTTTTTTTATTACAACACCAGCATATTTAGCATAGTTCCTTATTCTAAATTGTCTTCAGCATCTTTCTGCTTGATGATTTCTATAGAATTTGCAGCTATTCAAACAGTTTTCAAGAATTCAACACAGACCATCTTTTTCTGGACAACAGAACACAGTTTTTATGACTGAGAAAACTGAAGATCTGTCCGGCTTTTATTTCACTCCATTACAGAAATACCACTAGATCTTAGCTACCTACTAATTTCTAAGGCTTAGAGCCAGACCCAGGGCAAAATTAAATTACTAAACTTATTAAATTTAACCACACACTCTACCAGTCTCAAAATGCAGTTAGCAGAAAGGCTCTTTAAGCTGAGCCATGATTTGATTTTAAGAAAAAACCTGGAGGTAAAAAGCCTGGCTCTTGTGTCAGTTTCTAAGGCATTGCTGCTACCTTTCCCTCGAATCAAAATGCCAGAGGCTGGAAAAACCACATCTGAATGACACATGAAAAAATGGTTTAGGGGAGGGTTGGTACTGTTTAACTTGATTAATAGATGAACAATGATGAACCTACTAGAAACATCTTGGGCAGGCCATGGAGGGGCTCTCATGCTATGGTAGAAGGCCTGACTCTGAAAATTCACCTTTTCATTGTGGGGTAGTTGGTGGAACCATGACTTCTGCATTTTTAGCAGCTTCCTTCAGACTAGCAACTCAATTAAAGCTTGGTTTATGTTTTCTTGTAGCATTTTTGCTGGCTAGCTAAGACAGAAAACAACCACCAAAGCACCATTTTTTCTTTTGTTCTATATTGTGCAGAGCAGTTCCTCAGGCTCTCTTGTTGTTTTGGTGCCACTTCAGTGCTCTGGGATTTGGGGAACTTTGCTTACCCTGTCTGAGCTCCTTCCCTTCTCTGAGTCTGGCTTGGCCTGCAGCTTCAGCTGATGTGAGGTTCCTTCCTGCAGGACCTCGAGTGGGGATGGCAGGGAGCAGCACGGGGCTTTTCTGCTGCTCATTTCAAATGTGGCTGTCAGATAAAAGCTGGAATGCTGCCTTGCCAACAGCACCCCCAGACAGGCTGTACAGCACATCCACCTTCTGAGACCTTGAAAAGAAGGGTAATTTTGTTATCCTTGTTTGTTTTAGAGCTTGACAGTATTTTTAGGCCTGAAGAACTCAGCGATAAACATTCAAATTCATCATTCTAACAGTTTTCAACTTTCACAGTAAATTATTTGTTTTAAAGGTTGAACATGTCACATGGTAATAGCATCTAACCAGCAGCTATGAAATGTCTAAGGAATCAGAGGAGAGAGAAATCTCAGAAAGCAAAAGATAATGACTGGGACAGCAGAACACAAACAGTCCAAACAAGACAAGATGGGGGGAACTCCAAAACCTCAGATTTTACTTTACATTTTTGGATCATGTTTTAACATCACAAAGATCATGCCTGTCATATAAACTTAATCTGAAACTTTTAGTCAGGCTTTGATTTATGGAATGCCAGAAGGAAACAGATGGTAAGACAATGGATTGAATTCTGAGCATGTTTTTATATGATGAACTGGAAGTTTAAAATATATTTTTACTCATTTGTTTTTTCTTTGTGGTGTGACACTGAAGCCCAACAATTTTTTTTGTTCTTTTTCTATTTTTTTTCTTTTCCCAGCTCCAGGCAGAAGAAACACTTAAAAAAGGTAGTTTAGTAGAAGGAAAACTTCTTGGAAGAAAACCTTCTTGCTATGAATTGGACACATTTATCTGCTTTTGTGGAGAAGGCATTATTTTAAATTTTTAAAAAGTCATCAAACTACTGACTGAAACCTCTGGAAAAAATACACTTCATGCTGAAAATGCACCTCTTTTACATTGTACACTAAGACACAATGTCTAGTAAAGTTTTTTCAAACATGCAGGTACATGTAAGGAGCTGGTTTTATACTGCACAGCACCTTGGAGAACCATCTCTTGTGCAAGAAAAACTCAGACTTGAAAATGCAACCATTGCAGACTGACAAGTTTTATTTCAATATTTTTGCTCACTTTGTGTGGGGGGAAACCCCCTAGAATTCTATGTATGTTGTAAGATGTTGTAGTATAAGTAGGAAGAGTATTTCTACAATACAGATTAAAAGAATGAATGATACTAGCTTTGAAATTTGATGTATGTGAGTGTATGGAGCCTGCTGTTACAGAATATGTGGAATTCTAAGGTATCTGAAGTCTATAACTGCATGCAGCAGGACAATTCTAATATAACTAATTGAAATGAAATATTAAATATGATGTATCCTATTGTATTATTTGGAACTAAATGGGTTTTATGAGGTATAATCATGCTATCTGAGTGGTTTTGAGTTGCTGCTGTGAACAGATTACACCTTGCCAGGGCACTGTGGCTGAAATGCTGCGGTTCACTAATGCTGCTTGTCGTGCCAGGGGCAGCAGTGTTCTGTCCCCCTTCATTCCTGTGCCACTCAAGCTGCAGAGAGGATCTCTGCACACACCCTGACCCAGCTCTCAGAACTCCTCATGTGCAGATGAGCTACAACATGTGCTCCTTCTTTTTGCTGCACAGAGCTTGAGAATCACTAATAAAAACTCATGGCAGATCATGCGGTCAGCTATCAGTATAATCTTCTCCATAACTACTGACAACTGGGAAAACCTAAATGTAATAGGATAAAATAGTAACTTCATTTTTATCTATGATTCATTCAGTTTGGTAACGCTCTTCTACCAAATATGGGTGTATCTGTGTCCTGTCTGTTGGGGGAAATGTGAACTGAGGCAAATTTGTCATTAAAGTAACACTGAAAGTTTTGAAGCAGTCAGCATCTGTCAAATAAAGGTGGAAAACCTAAAGGTTTTTTTTTCAAAATGGTTCATAAAAATGAAGATAAGATTTCTTTTTTGGGGGGTGGGGGAGAAGGGGCTGTCAGGCCTCTGGTTAGAGAAAGAAAAATATAATGAAGATGTTTGTAGACTTCCCTCATATCACATCTTTCAAATTAATGAAGAACCCCCAAATATTTAATTTAGAACATAAGAAGTGAAATACCTCAAAATGAGAGTATTGCTGGCAGCTTTCCACTGTAGACTACTGATGTCAAAGTGAATGATTGAGGTATCATGCCAGATTTTAGAAGTGAATGAAGCATGTAGCAAACAAGTGACAGATAGGAACAGTTAATTTAGGAAAAAGAAGTAAGAAGGAAATTGATAGAACATAACAATGCATAAAAAACAAGAAGAGAAATCTTGAGGTAGTTTTAGTGGTTCTGCTATTTAATAACTGTATATAATGAGTTTGGTTAGGACTGTTTTTCTGTGTTAGGTGTCCTAGAATCCTTTTTTGGAAGGTGCAGACAGAGGTCATAGAAGTCATAGCTGAATAGAACGAAATGGGAAGGAATATTAGTAGAGCAATCACCACTTTTAAGTGCTGCAAAGTGTGCCCTGAATCTGTCAGCAGGATTTCTGTTTTTGTTTTTCAGAAGAGAAAGTATAGCAAAACAGATCAAACCTAACATTTTTTGTCTGAGTCCCCATCACTCACTAGAGGAAATGACAAACTCATTTTATGTGATTTTTATGGCGATCCCTTCCCCCTTTCCCTTAATTCTGTTTTATTCATTAATTGAAATCCTCAGTTTTTGTTCCAGGCTTTTTAAACTGGATTATCACCTTTTCATTCCAATATTCTCTCCTAGTTGCCTGTAGTTATCACTCCCTTTTTATAACTGTTGATTTCATAACCTTCTGATCTGCTTTAGTACTTAACTACCTGTACTTTATAACACAATAGTAATTATTTTTCCTTATGAAGAAATTGAGTTTTGTTTTCAAGCTCCCCAAGATTTTCAATTTAAATGGCATAAACATTCATTAACTCTATTTATGACACAATGAACAAACACTCTGTTAACTGCAGTACACACAAGGTATTTTCAAGTTTAAAAATTACATCTTTAAATGTACTGGGGAAGTTCATACAAGGTTGCAAATAGACATTTCAAAGACAGGGATTTAAATGGAGAGTCCTGGTTAAAAAAAAACCCAAACAAACTAATTGAGAGGCAATGTGATTACATAGAGATGCTATTTCTCAGCAACCACAGTAGATATTTATGGTATTTGTTAAGGTAAATATTAATTCTAACTTAAATGATCCAGGCACATAGTTCTCTGCCGTGTTTTAGGTTTTAATGATACTTTTGGTGAAATGCTCCCAACATTTGACAGTAAGTCTACTCCTTGGTCTTTTCATTTATTTTCACCATGCTGCAGATGACTGTTTTCTGATTTGGCTTTTTTTTTTTTTTTTCAAACTGAAAAAAAGACAGTTTACAGTGGTATTGAATAGATTTAAGACCTTCAGTAAATCTCATGGATGTGATTGCTATTCCACCATTGCTCCTACCACACTAGCATGGGTTTAACTGTGAACTCCCAGGAGAAGAAGCAGTGATCAGAAACGTCTGTTTCTAAGTTTTGACTGTTCAGAATGAATGATGCTTAGCCTTTGGACTAAAACTTGGTTTAGAAGGTTGGTGTTCATGTTTCAATATAGTGCTCTTGTGGTTAAGCCATATCAAGTTGAGCACTAAGCTTTGAACCTGACATAGCCCAAGTAAACCTTCACGTCAGCACTTGCCAATCACAGCATACAGCTCAAGAAAAATATCAGTGTAGTCTGTGGACAATAGAGGAACTTTTTACCAAAGAGAAGCTAAACCAGGAAATGGCTTTTGAAATATAATTGCACCCAAAGGGAAAGGACACATTTGTTGGTATGTTTTGCTTTACAAAGCCATGGGATTTAACTCTCAAATAATAGGTGCATTACCTGCCATGGCTTATTGTTAATTTATTCTCTCAGAACCACAGAAGACCCAGCTGGAAGGAACCTGAAGGGTTGACTGGTCCAGATGTTTTTGGCAAAAGCTAAGACAAGATGACCCAGTCAAAATCTTTGCTGGGGAATCCACCCATTCCCTGGTGAGATTATTCCAGTGGCTGATTGGTCTCATTGTAAAAAATTTTCCTCTTGTGTCCAATTGCAACTGACCCAGGAGTAACTTGTACCTATTGCCCCTCCTCTTTTCCATGTGACTCCTTGTAAAAAGGGAGTCTCCAGCTTTTTGTAGCCACCCTTTAAATACTGGAACACGGTGACAAGGTGTCTCCTAAACCACCTTTCCTCAAGGCTGAATGAACACAGGCATCTCAGCTGTTCCTTATAGCAGGCTTCCTAGTCCCTGGGTCATCTTTGTGGCCCTTCTCATGACCCTGCCTGGCTTTTTTTATAGTGGGGACCAAAACTGAACACAGCATCCCAGCTGTGGCCTGGTGAGCACTGAGTAGAGCAGGATAATGCCTTCTTTATCTCTGCTGGTGATGCCCTTGTTGATGCAGCCCAGCATCCTGTTGGCTTTCCTTGCTGCAGCAAGGCTTGTTGTCATTCAGGTTGTGAATAAAAATGTAGGCAACGTGTTTCCTGGATTTATTTTCTGTACAAAATAATTAAAAAAAAAGGCAAAAAAGGAAAGGCAAATTGTCCTAAATGAAACAACATCCAAATCCTATTTTTTCAGAACACTGGTACTAGCTGCAAGAACAGAAGAGAAAAATAAGAGTGGTTTCTGAAGTCTTTATAAAAGAGTTGCCCTGGAAGATTTTTGGAAATTAAAATTAAATTTGGCAGAAAATATGTAAGGCTCAGCTTCCTGCTAAAACTTGTCAGCTCTTAATTTTACATCTGTTGCTGATCACACCGCAGGACTTGCTAATATGTTTATGATCATGTCACTGCAGTGGAAGAGACAAAGTTAAATTGTCATGTCTAGTCAAGTAGGGGTCCTGGACTTTCATGTATATTTGATGATAAACAGTCCCACTGAAGCCTGGCTGCTGTACTGCAGCAGTACCCTTACTGGCAAGGTTTGGAATTCTTTGCTGCCTCAGGCATAGGCATCTATATCTCTCAAGTTGTTTTAAACCAAGTAGAATTAAAATTATACTGACTTCTAACAAAAGAGTAGTTTCATCTGTAATCTGGTTTTGTCTTATGGGTTATAATTTTGCATTTTGTTTAGCAAATGAGTAAGAGAAGCCCTGCCAATAACTGCCAGGTACTGGCAAATACTTACTCAGCATTTAAGTCAAGTAAATATTTTGTACATTACAAAATAATTTAGCAATTAAATTTCAAAGTAGCTTATAATCTACAGTGTTAACCTCAGGTTTCTTCCTTCCTCTCCTTCCTTTCTCTCACATGCTAAAACTTAGTAAATGCAATTTAAAATGTACATTTATGTTCTGTTTGTAACTATCCTAACTATCCCCCTGCCATTAATATAGGAGATGCTATCATACTGCAGTAATGAAACTTGACAAGATTCCTCAAATCATTCAGTGTTAAAGTTCAGGATGAAACCTACTTTAATAAAGGGCTGTAAATATTTAGTTGTTAATTATTTTTTCAAATTTAGTTGATTTTTTTTTTTTTGAGGAAAGAATAAACATATACACCCATTTGATCTGCATACAATAGGCCACTGTCATTTGCCCTTGCTGACCTATGGATGTTCATGCTCCCAGCAGTTCCATGTATAGTCCTGTAACTGCCTCCCCAGAGATCTGCCTTGATTCTATCTTGAATTTCTCTCTAAGCAGCAGGTTTGGAACTAGAATGCTTTATGGTATAAAGACTTTCCTGCTGTACATGTTACAGTTGTAAACCTACATTGAAACAATTTTGGAAGTGAGGAAATATTTGTCTTATCTATAGCTGTATTTTTTGAATGACTTGACAAATTATTTCTGAGATCTTTTCTATTATTTAATGAAGAAGTTTTTATCCATTTAGAGCCAAGAACCACCTGATTAGGAAAATACATAGCTGAACTGCTGAGCAGGTAAATTAACACAGTTAAATATTCTTTTGGAGAGTCACCAGAAATGCTTCAGAGTCTTCCAAGATCTTGACTCTTAGCTTACTACCTAATCTTCAATCTCAAGAAGGCATGTGAAGTTGTCATTAACTTTTACAGTCAAAATGTTTTGCAAAGTGAGAGCTGCACAAATACAGTGGTGGTATCTCCCTCTGAGTGATGGCATAACTTGAGCAAAGCTGCAGCTTTACTTGAATATTTGAATGATAAATGTCCTGGGATCACAGTCACAGGAATGGCTTGAAAGTACAAGTAAGGAAAAGTACCCCTTTTCAAACCACTTGGCACTGATAACACAGCTAAGAAGCAAACTCTCCAAGCCTGAGTGTCACCTGCATATTCCTTGTGGCCATTTTCTCCAGAGGAACTTCCAGGAAAAGGCAGTCAAGTATTAGTGTGGAAGTGCAGTAAAATATAGAACTTACCTTTCTGATTATGCCCTTTACGCAGATTTTATCCTGTCTGCAGCCTATTCCTGCCCCAGTGCTCCATGGAAACATTTCAGGTGTGCTGTCTGCCAACTGCCAGTTGGTGTTGGAAATGGGGTGCTCATCTTGGAGCTAACTGTAGTCTTCCTCCCCTTTTATCTTCCCATCCTTTGCCTTGGATTCTCTGACACCTATCCTGGTACCTCTGATTTTCCTGTCTCCTGGGAAAGCCCTTTTCTTCCTCTCCTTCGTGGAAAAATGCCTCAACAGCTGTATGGGAAAGTTGTGTGGATGTGCTCTGGAAGACCTTGGTTTCCTCTCAGGACATTTCCCATTCACACCACAAGGAGTGAGCAGGCAATTACCCAGCTGTGCTTCTCTGCCCCAGTTCTGAGAGTCTGGAGATGCTCTGGCTTCCCACAGACCTGTTTGTGGGGAAGAGCAACACCTATTTCATGTGGTTCACGCCAGCCTGAGCCAATTGCTGGGATCTTGAGAGCATGTGTGCGTTTAAAGTGAGTGTGAATATTTCACAGTAGAATATGAAAGGTCTACTTTGTGGTCTTTTAAAAATATTTCTGGCACAGCAAAACAAGTAAGATGGGAGACAGGCTTTTTGTATGGGATTACTTGGTGCCAGTGCATAACTTGGTCCTTGCCAAGTTTTTGGTTAAGTTGGAAAGTGTATTTCCTTGATTATGATGAGGCGAGATGCTCTTTAAATAGAAAATAAATTTTACCGCCATCTGCAGAGCAATCTGATGAATTAAATGAGGAGTTCCAGAACTCTTCTGTTGGCCCCTTTGGAATAAGCCAGTTCGTATGGATTTCATAAATCCAGAATTGGATTTTTAAATATGCCTCCTTCAAAATTTATCACAAAATATCTTGTTACATGGTGGCAATCTTGGTCAGATTATATTCCTTTTAGATGTTTTCTTTCACTCTGAGATAAAATTATTCTGCTACGTTGCTATGAGATTTAAACCCCATGTCTCTGTACTTGTCATTTATTTTGAACAGTTTGAGATGCTTCAGGTGTTGGCATTCATATATCATCCAAAAAATATAGCAAAAATCACACTTTATCACCAGAAACCTTGTGTCATACTCAGGTTTAACAGGCAACCTCACGAATTAAAACAAGAGCTTAGCTACACCAGCAGCTATAAACATCTGTTTAAACATGTTAGGGATTATTAGGGCAGTACCACAGCCTTGTTAACTTGAAGTGTGAGCCAGGATTGCAGTCCAAAGCAAGCACAAGAACTGTGATGTAGCAAAAAGAAGGGAAAACCTTGATTTTTCAGAGTGAAGATTAATTGGACATATACAATAAGTACACACAAGCTTTTAAACTTTCATTCAAACCTACTCCAGCCATAAAAACACAGCTGTTCAAGCTAACTAAGCATTATAGGTCTAGACCTGCAAATGAGCACATGAATGGTATTAGAAATTAAAATCTGCAGTAAAAGTCTTTGGGTACACTTTGTCACATCTATACATAGATCCCATTGGAAATAATGCCAAGTTCAGAGTCAGACATTGGTTTTCATCATAAGTGAACTCCAAAATCATATGAGAATAAAAATCAGTCTTGGATTCTCAAACTTTCAGTATAATGCTGTGGGATTAGGGAACCTGAGAGACAGACAGTGAGAATGATTAATTTTTTGTGCAGGAAGCTCCCCAGAAGTGTTTGCTCTTTTTAGAAAAGACAAGAACAACACATCTATTTCATCCTGGTTCTTCTCCAGAATGCTGTATGCCTTAACCATAATTGAAAAAACCCTTGCCAAAGTCTTTACTGCTTCCAAGCAAAATCCCATGACTGGTGGTATTATCCTTCTGAAAGTGGCAGGTGTCCTTCTTTTAAATCTTTTCCTCTCTGGGCTCCTTGATATTGTGCTGTCTAAGCCCTTTTCATAAAGCAGGGAATCTGTCTTTTAACAATTGCTGCTGTGCAGATGACAAGCAGATCTGTCTTCTGCCTCTTTCATCTCCACATTCATTTCCCTCCATGCAAACCACGGCTTCAGCTACTCTGGCATGATCTTGTGGTAGTTTGGGTTTTAGTTTGTAAGATGACTTAACCCCTTAGTGTTTTCATCATGTTTTTCCTTTCCTCCTTTTTAATAACCGTGAACAAAATTTAACTTTGTCAATTATGCAGTAATTATTTTATCATCATCTCTTTGTGATCTGCAGCTTTAGGTGATGGTCGAATCTTGCAGTTTTCCATAACTAATTGAGATTTCTCTTTTTTGATTTATTCACACAATTAAAACACATAATTAAAATATTCAATTGTGTCAATATCCTTTTCAGTTCTGTCATGTTTGTCTGCTCAATGTGCTGTTAAATGTTTTTCATTTTCATTTTGTTCACATGATTAAATTCTTTAAATCCACCTAACTTCATTTTTCCCTCACACCACGTGCAGCCTACTTCCATATCTTCAAGTTCCATCACTGGCCAATCTTCAGGTAGTTCCCAGTTTCAAATGAGATCATGAAATCAATTTCTATCTGTCAAGTACAGCCAGATATCGCACATAATAAATATACATACTTCTATTTTTAGTAGATTGTTATTCAAAGTCATCTGTTAGAGAACCTGGGTATTTTGCTGCAGTGTAGGACTTCAAACAAGATGGGTAGAATAATGTTTAGAATAGATGAGACAATAAAAAAATAGGTGTGAGAACATAATATTAGAATATCTCGTAGTGAAAAGCTGTTTGAACTTAAGAAATGGAAGGAAAATAGTACAAGCAAGTATTTCACACTTCTTAGTGTGTCTGTATTGTGATGATAAAGAAGCACAATAACCAGACACTAAAAAATGCTAGAAATCCACCATCTATATATTGGAGTGCCAGTGGAAAGAGTAAAGACAAATCACTGTCATAGAAATTTGCCTAAGCACTTTGCCAAGAAGAAAATTTTGCTGCAGAGTTCTTAAATGATTCAGTGTATCCCCTGGTTTGAGAGAATTACTTTTTATCTTGTTCCTGTGTGTCAAGTTATCTGTTCAATTTTTAAAAAATACGTCCCTTTTCTTATCAGGAGAAAAAGCCCTTCCTTAAGTGCTGGAAGAATGAACAGCTTACAGAATTGTGTTCTCTAAATACATAGATTGAGAGGATGAGTATTTGAAAGGACCAATATCAGAAAGACTTTTAGCTGTACTTGCCACTTTAAAAATTAAATTAGTGACTACAGAAAATGTCCTGGACTGTAATTCTTCATCATGGATGTCTATTTGTGCCTTTTGGCTAGCTAGTGTTTTGAAAGAGAGTAAGGCAGTTTGTGAGAGCTGTCTCTGTCCACAACCTCTTGGTGGACAGTGCATAAAGCTGCTAAAGGATCCAAATCCCATCTGATCTTTGTGCTTCACTCTGTGTTTTCCTCACTGCTCTCAGGAACTGGGCTAACTTTCAACAAAAGACTGCTTTGCCTTTCTGTTCCAGTTAAAACATTAATATTGACATTTGAAAACAATAGGAGCCGTTCTGATGCAAATGACACTGCTGCAAAGGATGTTCACAGCTCGTAAGAGAATGGTTCCAATTTGATTTTTCTAGCTGGTGTCAGCGTGACAAATACATGACAACTGTGGGAGAACACGGCCAGTTTTCCTCCAAAAGACTGACTGGCACATCTGAACAGTTGCTCAAACACGACAACAGGCAAAATCTAGATAAAACTTTGTGCTTTCAATTCTCAAAATGTGTATATTTGCAAAAAAACCCCACCCAACTCAACAGCATAAAATCCCACCACATTCTGTGTGTAACCAATGATTTTGCAAATAAAAATTAGCTACCTGCTAGAAGGGGGTGATTAGCTTCCCTAACCTTCACCAAAAAAATTAAAACAGCTTGTTTAGAGATCAGAGCATCTCAAGAAATTTGTTGGAAAACAGATCCTATCTCTAGTGCAAATCTCATTTACCTTCAAGAACTTAGATACTAAAAATAGCATTGATTTTCACAGAAAGTTAAAGTGGTTATTCTACTACAACCTTCAGAAAAATGGAAGTGTGGTTACTCTCTACATAGCAGTAGAATTGGACCAGAAAATACAGAAACAAATATATGAATAGTATTTCAACCTGAAACATGTAATGCATTGTCATTTGATGAATTTAGCAGTGGGATGCTGAAAACCCCTCTTTGCCTATGCCATGCCTGAGCAATGAGATTTGTTTGATTTGTACCCATAAATTCAAGATAAAAGACGAGTTTGTCTCTCCTAGAAAAATAAAATAAAAAATATAGTTGAATATTATTCAAAGAAGTATTAAAGGCATACAGGGAAATGGCAAACCCACTGCTGCTCAGAGTGATGCATTTGACAATTCTGAAGTGACAGATTGAATTAATGCTTGGGTTTTTGGATTTTTTTAGCAGTTAATTCACTTCTTGCTTCGTTTTGAAATTTAACAATCTAAGTATGTTTAAAAATTTAATGACAGATATTTTATAGTCAAATTTAACTCAGGAAAGCAATGACAAGTGCTCTAGTACAAAAATAACACACCTCATTTCAACACCTAAAGTCAGTGTAATGTCTAATGTACGGCAGAATAATTCTTTGATTTTTATTTTTTTTGGTCATAGCGATACAAAGTTTTGTGGAATTGTAGAAACCCTCAACTCCTGATAAATTTTAACAGGCATAACACAACATTTTTCAGTATTAGGCTCCATCCTTCCTCAAACTTCTCCATCACTGTGATATTCACAGTAAATATGCCAGTTTTGGGGCTGCTCATACAGTGGTATCACACACTACCTTATGTATTGAAAATCTGTATTTTTTTCTCCCAAGCATCTTTGTGCCTCTCTTAGAACTTTTTTGAATTAACAACGAGGACCATTTCTGTTCTGCACAGACCCTTGCACAGTGGGCCACAGCAAGCACTTGTAGTTGCTATGGTAACATAAGAGCTATTGAAGAATATTGCAGTCTAAAGAGCATGCTTTAGAAAAAACATGGCATAAAACCATAATATAATATCAGTTTCATTTCTTACAGAGCACTCCTCTGGTAGTCACCATGTAGTAATCATGAATTCATCTTTGGGTTTCAAATAGGATGGCACAGGTTAGTGCTGAGTGGGTGAATTAAAGAGAAATAAGGAAGCAAGACTTTCTTGGAAGCATGTATCATGGTACAGAACCTATTGAAATCCACAGCTGAGGGAAATGGAGCAATAGGTTGTTAAAGGAATCCTGGGTTTCTTAATTCTCATGTTAAGTAAAGGGGGAAAAGAGACTTGCGTGGAAGAAACCAGAATCAGGGTGAAGAAAAGATTTGTGTTAACAAATGTGCATTTTTTTCTTTGCCTTTATCATACATGGGAATTTTTCCCCTCTGCCACCCCTGCAGATCATTTGCCCATTCCACCCTTTGTTGTGGCCCACTCAGGAAATCATCTCAGATGTTTGCTAATGAATATTAGATGCTCTTGCCTGCTGTCACAATTTCTGCCCTTGCATAGTTAAACCACTAAGAATATTTTCCTTGCCAAACTCAGAATAGAGACAATATATTCCTGCAAGCTCTCGTGCTGGGAGGAAGACACTGCATAGAGAAGACTTTAAAATGAATATAATGAGGAATATGCAGAGGAAAATATGGTGCATATTTACATTGCAACTCCAACAACAAAGCAAAATTGAAAACAAAACAGAAAGCATGTTTGCAATATGTCACCCTAAAGGATATCTTTGAATTGAAATATTAAAAGCATTCTCAGTAACAGCAGACTACACCAGTTTAAAACAAAGCCCAAATTTGTCATACCTCAACAGCTCAGAGTGCAGTATTCAAAGCAATTCCAAGCTATTTAAATGTTGTCCAAACTTGTGATCTGCTTTTCTTTCTTCCTTTTTCCTAACCTCTCTCCTCCCTCTTCCAAATGAATCACATTTTCTAGGTTCCAATATGTGCTGTTGATCTGTCTGAGGTGTGCCTAGTGAGGGGATAAGGGAAAAATGTTATACTATTTTTCATGTACTTTCTTTTATGATTAAAGAATTGCTTTCCTCTCTATGGTAATTGGGATTTAATCAAATATATAGATAAACAAACATACCTTCCTATGACAGATCCCATTGCTTTGCTTTAAAATTACAATTTAATGGATCCCTTATAGCCATAATTTGTTTGCATTATCACACCTAGAAACTGAAGTCAGGCCCTCACTGTGCTAAACACTTTATGAATGCAAAGAATAAGAACTTGGAATGCCCAGAGCTTGAAGCTTTACTGTTGACTGCAGCCCATCAAGGATATCACCTATGAGGAAGAGCATTCCCTGCCTTTTGTGGCTTGTCACCCTCCTGTTGAGCAAGGCAGAGTCAGGAGGGAGGAGAGGAGGCAGAGTGGTTCATGGTTAGGAGGCAGATCAACCACAGAGCCCAGACTGGGTCCTTCTGCCTCCTGTCCCAGCACAGTGCCCTGGCTGTGCAGCCTCAACACATAATTAACTAACTACCAAAGCTCCATGAGCCTGCATCAGATCCTTTGCTGATCCAGCTTGCTGAAACCTTGCTCGAGTATCTCTGTGCTGAGTTCCAGCCTGCCTGTATTCCTCCTTCTGGGAATCCATAGGGAGTTGCCTCTGTTTTGAGAAATGACTCCTGGAAGGAAGGCTTGATCTGGAGCCAGGGTGGTATAAAGTTCCTTTCCCAGAGAAGAGAACAGGGCAAGAGAAAGGTGACTGTTCACCAAAGTCGTGGTGGAGAGTGTGGACAGTGTTGTTGATCACCAAGGGGGATCTGGGGGGACAGGATTAACCCTTCCTACAGGGACTCTCCTGGGCAGAGAGATTCATCACAGGCTTCCACTGGACCATCCATCCAGGCTGCCCAAAGCAAGAGAAAAGCCATGAAGAGAAACATCCAGCACATCAAAAGGTGGATCTTAAGTGCTTCCAAGAGTGTTTTTACCACACTGGAACCTATGGAAGTCACTACAAGAAACTGCTTCTGGAATTTATATCCTTTTCATTACAGAATTTTCAGAATTATTGTTTTGGCAGCCAACAAATATATTAGTGAGTATTTTCCTCTTGTAGTTATTTTCATGTTAAAAATGTAAATACAAGATGACAGTGGGAAACACTGAGGTGTCACTGTGCTTGCTTTGGTCTGGGCTTAGACTACATTTTAGCCTCTTCAATCACTTTGGAAATACCCAGTTTGGAGATGAAGTGACTGTTATGGCTGGGCTGTTACACCAAGTTTTTTAGGTAGGCTGGAGTACTGACAGGTGTTTAAGAGTGGGTTTCACAGGCAGTAAAAATCAAAATTACTTAAAGTTTTAAAAGGTTTTTTAGTTAAACAGACTAAATGATAGTTTTGAGGAAGGTAAACTTGCGCCACAGATTTCAGTATTTTTTTCCTTGACAGTTGAAAATGCAGGAACCAGTACTAAGAAAGTTTGTTCCTCTTCCTGGTACCACGAACCTTTTTCAATCTTCCTCAGTTTCTGCGTCATTGCCAATTTCTTTTCTATAATTTAGACTATATAACTACTTATAATTCTAGAAATGTTTGAGTAATATTCTTGTGGTGTATTCTATTCCTACTCATTCCCAATATCCAGGAGATGGGGTTTGGCAACCTACTTATGACCTATTATTGCCAGTGGCAGCTTAAGGTCAGATGCATGGGATATTTTTTTTGGGAAGGTGAACTTTAAGTCCAAATAAAAATATATGTTTAGATCTATGTCTGTGATATAAATGTAATATTGTAAATAAACAAAATCCTAAAAATTTTCCTATTTAAGAATCCTAAATAATTTCCTTTATAGTTGAGTGATCCACACATGGATTATGCCACTATAGGTAGACTGGAAAAACATTCTGGAGACAAGCTCTAAGCAAACATAAGTATTAAATTTTCCTAAAATTCAGCTTGAGCTGTTTAGTGAGTGATATGCAAAATGAGAAGTGGAAATAAAGACTAAAGGGAGTGAAATTTAGTCCTGCTCAGATTCAGTAGGAAGATATGTCTTGTGTACCACCTATCTCCTGCACAAATCCTCAAGAAGTGATAAACTGAAATGCCAGATATAATTACACTTTACATAAACTTTGATGCAAGATTTAATTATCATATTCTGTGCATGCTCATGTACTGTCCTGAAAATGTGTAGGCTATTTTATCTGTTGGCATGATCTAGATGAATAATATAAACAAATTACTTTATTTTCTTTTTTTAAAGCCTTAGTGGTAGTGTTACAATTTGTTTCATATTTCTTAACTCTTCTACATGCCTGGAAAATAAAAAGGTACTCTTTGATTTAACAATGACATATTAGAAACCAAAGCATGTGAAACATACTGGTGTTTTGCAAAAATAATTCTCCTGAAAGTCACTCTGTGCTTATGCTGTCGTCAGTGCTAGGAAATTATACTTTCTTCTTTGTCTATGCAAATTCTACAGTGAGGCTTTATTTTCTTTCTTCTCTGCATTTTGCACTCATTTTCATATATCTGTCATTGGAGCATTAAAAAATCATAAAAAAGCTTGGTGTTATAAAAGTCCTGACAGCACATTTTCAGCTTGCTTTATTTTTTTTCTTGTTCAATTCACAATCAATGTTTGGCAACATCAAAGACTATGGAAAAAGGTTATTTTTTTTTTATCTAGACCTTTTGTTTAGCATGTTTTAAACAACTATTTCATAGCAGCCTCCTTTGCCCCTCCTTATCCCACTGCAACCCCTCAAAATATGTCAAGTTTCTTCTAAGAGAAGAACAGGAAATTATTGGGTTGTTGTCTGCAAGGTTCCTTCCAACCATACAAACTCTAGGTTGGGAAGGCACCTCCCAGGTTCGTGTTTTGGGCACTACAGCACAAAAGTATATTCATCTTATGATTAAATATCATATTAAAAGTAATTAGGCTTTTTCCCTGACTGCTCCTTTGGGAAGCTGTTGCAGACCATCAGTTCTCCAGTTCAGTAAAGAGGCCACATAAATCAGTCTCTGTTCTAGAAAATGAGTGAGAAGCTTATTGAGAGCACAAACAGAATTTGCATCAAGTATCTGCTTTAATAAAGATATAAGGAAACTAAGAATTTGAACTCCTTTATAGTCTTGCCTAATCTTGGGCAGCAAGATCAAACCATTAATCAGGTGGGAAAAGATATGCTCCTGCCTCTCCTGCTGTTTCATGTGCATTACAGTGCAGGAATATGTCTCCTGTATGGCTCACCAATCCCTTGTCAGGAAAAGGTGCAGAAAGGAAAAGCATCCCTGTGGTCCTGTGTTCACATGTGCAGCCTTTCATTCTGCAGGGCAGAACACACTGAGGACTTGCCTGGCTGAGAGAAGAACCCAGCACAGCCCTGAGTGTGTTATCAGGGCTCACTCAACACCTGGACAAGATGATTTTCAGGATGCTATTCACTAGCCCCATAAGTCTTTCTAATTTGATGCTATTTGATGTGAATTGTGTGTAAGTAATGTTAATTATGCAATAGGTTTTGAAGAATATGTTTTGATTGTACAGTGGAAATGTCAGTCCCATTAACAATCATTATTACCTGTCAGAAAGCAGAAGCAGCTTTGAATGAATGCTAATTTTTTATTCTTGTATCTGTGCAGATGCATACCAATGTTTCCTATATGTCTTGTTTATTTGTATCCTGATCATTACACCAACCTTTCTCTCTCTCCAAGTTTCCTCTCTTTGGACCGAGTCTGGAAATGAGAGAAGGAAGCTCTAACTTCAGGCCTCCTGTGAGTCAGCTTGTATTGAATGTGTTTTTGAAACAAAGGTTTCAGTTCTCAGAAAGCAGTTCATCTGCTGAAGTGATTCCAAACCTTGCTCCCAGTGGTCTCTGGAATTTATTAAGTCTGTGGCAATGGTTCAGGAGTATTGGAGTGGGGTTTTGGAAGCAGCATCCCAAAAGGAAACTTGTCCCGTTTCACTTTGTTACAGTAACAGCGAATCTGTCTGGGAAGGAAACGTAGAAGAGAATTAGAGGGAACACAGAATATTTCTGCATGCCACACTTCTCCAAAGCAGTGTTATTTTATTAAAGGCTCTGTACAGTCCTTTACACTGGCAATTAGGATCTACTCAGGATGATCAGATTTTCAGCCCAACATTGTGTCCTCCTTTCATTCTATTCTTGCAGAAGACCTAAAAGCTGAACATGATGATGGTCCCTCCACTCTTTTAATGTTGCTATTGAATTACCTACACAGCTTAAGCTTTGCAAAAAGTAGTACTGGGAGACAGGACATTTCCTGTGCAACTTTTTTTTCTGAACTTATGACTTGTTCTCACTTGTGGAAAATATTGACAACAGGAAAGTTTTTTTCTGGGCAAAATAATGTACCCTGTTTGATTTCTCTGGGTTTCCGTTGTTTGATGTTCCCTTAATTAAGGATCGATCCGTAGATATAAACTCATATTTTAGCAGTTTAATAGGCTACAATAATTACATTTGTTGATCTAACATCTTTTGAATATGTAATTGGCAACCTTTATGAAATCAGATGGACTGAGGAACTAAAGAACAGCAGTGTGCTTGGAACACGAGTGAACAGCAGGGGATAGCCAGTGTACCTGCATAGATTTTATTCACCAGCTCGTGTGTAATTGAAATGACTCTTTTATAAGGAAAAAGGTGAAGAGTGAACGACAACAAAATCATTGTTGGCTTGCTCTGACTTCCTGTAAATTGGATATTCTGGAGCAAGGTCTTCACTCATATATATTTTCTTGCATTATTTTAGGGAGAGGGTCCATGAAGCCTCCAAATTTTTTCAGCTGTAATGTCATGCCAGGTGAAGCAGTAGTTTGTGGAGTACCTTGAACAAAACTATTATTCCATTTTTCACTTCCAAAGGAAACCTCACCAGAGATTTCTGTTTTCCACTGCATAAGGTAGGATTAAAAGAATAACCCAGAGATGGGGGAGATTGGTTAGAGACAAAAGAGACAAAAGCACTAGGAATGGGTCTTGAGTGTGTTTGATCATTGATGGGATGAAGTTTATAGAACAAGAAATGGTACATTTCTAGATATTGACTATTTAGCAAGTATATATGCTCCTATTTATGTATGCATATTGTAAAATAAGTATTTGACTTCTAGTAAGTTGGTGTGTGTAGGTTTATCTAAAACACTGCAGATGTAGGAGCATCATGCAACATTAAAGCAAAGTAAGTAAATATCAGGAACACCTTAACTTACAGGGTCAGTTTGGAGGTAGTAGAATAGTTCCAGTGCAGTTTCATTAAATGCTGCTGTATCCTGTTACCAAGATTATGAATGGACTGTATGTATGGATTATGTGTCCTTGAAGTATCTCATAAGAAGCTTTGAGCAAGCCAGGAGTATTTTTTAGTACACTGGGTGTAAGATGCTTGTAGGAGAGTGATTGACACTGTTCCTTAGTGAGACCACACAAAAAAGGGTGACATTACTCCTACATACAGCCTTGAGAGTCTCTAAAGCTTAGGGCAGATGAGGAGATGATATAAAGTTTTCAATATTTCAGATGAGAAATGTAGAACAAAAATTTTTTAAAGAATCTTAAAGATAAGACTTCTAGACATTAAAGCATTGCCTCATTAAGCAGATGCTATGTTTTTCAAAATTACAATCCAATTGCATACACTTCAGATCAAAAAATGACTGATGGAAGATGTCTGCTAAACATCAAGATATCAGGGTTTTTTTCCACTGCTAGAATATTACTTGGGGAAATTGCAGAAAAATAAATAATTACAACAGGAAGCATGATGTTAGTGGAAATTAAGTTTTTAAAGGAAAATCCTGGTCACAGCGAAATAAATAAAAATTTCCCTCAGCTTTAGTGAGCCAAGATTTCACTTTTGAAATTTAAGGTCTTCTTTTCAATATTCCTTGACCTGAAACAACACTTTTAATGTATTTACTTCTGATTTAATTTGTATTGTACATATAATACTTTATATAAATATACACTGACAGATGCATATGTATAATGAACCCAAAACCTGTAATGTTCTGGAAGGTACATAAATCACGTGCCCAAATTAAAATCTGTGAATAGTGTAGTCCTCTATAAATCAGATCCTTGATGCTAGGTATGATTTTATACACTCACACACTGGAGATCTCTGCACATGAAATCAGGTATGTGAGGTCAATATTGTTCTCTTTAAAGTAATCTAGATTTATAACAGCAGTGATTCTGCAGCAGAGCTCCAGAACTCTGCTATACTTTTGAGAAGGCAGACTTTCCTCTATGTACATTCAAAAATGTATGTATGTCTGCAAGAAAGGTCAGAAAAAGTTTTACTGCTGAAGCTGAGTCTGTCACTCTCATCAAAAAGTCCTGCACAGCAAACCCGAGCAGTTTGCCTCATGATGATAAAAACTGTCTGATAAAAACTGATGTGAACACACCTTGAAAGAGAACATAAAATAATACCCTTACATTGGCCTTTTAATTAACTATTAATAAAAAGACTGCAGTGTTTTAGAGTCCAAAAAGAGTTTCCCAGTGGCTGATTGCCAGCTATTACAGTGTACTCAGAGGAGCATCCTTCACCAAAAGCTTGGTAAAGGGAAGGGCAGAAATATTTTGAAGTTTAATTGTATATGCACTATGGAAAAAAAAAGGTTAAAATGTAGGCAGAGAAGGAAGATATGCAAATCATAAGGCAGACATTGATCTTAAACACAAATTATTCAACTTTTTTTTTTTTAATGTACATTTTGTGGCAAATCAACACCTGTTGAATGGAGGCACTCTGTTTCCTTAATGCTACATCTTTGAATAAGATCTGGCTTTACCTTAATCAGAATGACTGAGGAAAGGCAACATTTTTGCTGGAGATACTCTGTGGGCTTGGTACAGTGGGGTTAATTTATTTATTTATATTTCACAAAAAAGAAGGAGTTCTGATAACTGCATAAATGAACAGGGAAGCTTCTGGCATGTCTGTGTGTCTCAGTGGCTGTACAGGATTATTCTTCACAGTCTGCTTTACAATGACAGCCAAGCAAGCAGCCACAATCCACCAGATAAAAACTGCATTTCTTTTTTTGGTTAGAAAAGAAGGTAAGTAATTTCCCCACGATGTAAGAACTGTGACACTGAAAGAGAGAGGTGAATTCCATGCACCAAGACTGGTGGTAATACAGACCTTTGCTAGAAGTTATGTAAGCTAGAACACTGCACCACAAAAGTTAATTGCAAATGAATCATTTGAATTATTTCCTTGTCTTCTCTAGAGTGCTTGAATATTCCCAAATAAATAATGAGCTTTGAATGATATTCATCTCCCCAAGAGAGACAAGTTTCTGTAAACTTGACTTAAAGAAGTATTGCTGCAGGCAATGAAATCTATACAAGCAAACAAAGCCCAGGAGATAGGTTGCCTTCTGGCAGACTATTAGAAAACATTTCTTTAGCAACTTGCTACATTCTTCAAAATAATAACCACTATTATTTTTAAATGGAAATCTTTTCTGTTTGAACTAGGACTTAAAAAAGCCTCAGGATCAGAGCACACCAGAGTAAATCTTATCACTAGTCCTGCTGAATGTGTCTGCAATAGGGCTCAAAGAACAAGCTCAGCCATCTGAGCTTGAATATGTGGGGGGTTTTTTGTTTGTTTGGGGCTTTTTGGGAGGGAAGTGGGATTGTATGTGGATATATTCTATAAACTCTGACCAATCTGGGCTCTGACCATCTGAGAGACTGCAGAGGTTTGCTCTGCTTCAGACCAGATTGTTCAATGGCTCTTTTATATTAAAGGCACGGAAAATGGATTTGGAGGCAGTCTGCAAACTGTGGAAGACAAATGATGATTTATTGCAGCACCCTCCTACAACACTAACTTTAAAAGACACCTGAATGCAGCTTTTCATCTCGAATTCCATTGCTGTGGTACAACACCCACCTCTAAGAAGAGCTCTAAAGATATATGAAAACTCCTGTTTTATGATTGGAACTAATTCCACCATACAGTGGAGAGAAAATCTGGACATCAGAAGAGGTCAAGCTGTGGTGAAGCAAGAGGTTTTATGCATGCTGTCCTGCTAGCTCAAATTCCACTGACAACTTGCAGTGGTCTTTCTTGGGGATCTAAAAAATTTTATTATCCTAATAAACCATCTAAATCTGTGAACTGGACATCTGATCTCTAAAAATACATTTTCCTCCACCCACAAAACCAATTATGCACTTGTCACTAAACAGCTGCCTACTTCCAACATTCAACAGAGCACAGAGTGAGGAATGTGCCTCTGACATGTACCATAGATCTATGGGCAAAATTAAGGTTTCTTCATGCAAAATTTAAAAATAGAGTATGGCATAAAATCTAGCAGTACCTATTTAGAATTGCACTAAGAAATTACTGGGCAGACTGTTAACCTCAGCTATTAAAATAATTATTCAATGTGAGAGAAACATGTAACAATTATATATAACATTGGTTTGTCAAAACTTTCTAATTTATGAAGTTCAGTGACAATGCCTTTAAGAATAATATGATAGAGGAGTATCTTACCATGAAATATAGCAAGAGACAGCTTTACTTTAACCAGAGATTTCCCTTTACTTTAGATGAGCCACTGCAAAGTCTTTGCTATGCTTGTTACTAATTGCAGTGATTTAAAGACTTCTGCTTTGATCCTGTACTCTTGGGATAGGGAGTACAGTAACTTCAAGACACAGTTCTAGACATCTCCTTTTGTAAATCTATTTTGAAATGAGTTATGTTGGGGAAACTTTCGGAAATTCAATAAAGTTTTTGATGTGAAGTCCTGGAATTTTTTTTTTTGGGGAGCTTCTATTGTAGCACCAACACAATGACACTGCTGACCTATGAGGATTTAAGGACTTGTCCTGCACATTAGATACCCCTATAAAGTAAAAGCAGAAGAATGTGCTGCAATTATAAATAACATCTTAGACATGACACAGCAAGGAATGCAAATGAATTTCTGCTAACAACTGGTATTCTAAAGTATTAAGTTTTCTTCCTATATGAAGTTTTCCCATTATGTCTCATTATTTCAGTCAGCATTTATGCTTTTATGCCTTTTTCTTTTTTCGAGGAGATACTCTACCAAAAATAAATAATTAAACCACAGATGAACTGTCAAAAGGGAACATTCATATTTTAACGCAACATTAACATTTTGGTAATTAACATGGCAGTTAATGCTTTTAGCAGATGTAACAACATTAGACTTGTAAATTTTAATTAAAGTTAATAGTTCACGATAGCTGTAGGGATCAGGCATCCTCTCTGGATACTGAAAACATGTCTAATGTGATTAGAAATACTAATTGAAGAAAAAAGGACTGCTATAGTAATGACTGTACTTCTTTATCCTACTAAATTATTACAAACCTGCAGGAACTTTAAAAAAACATATTTGTAGGAGGAAGCTTGAAGAGTCAAATGCTCCCCTTGAAGAAATTAAAAGGGGTCAAAAGAACATTGCAGACATTTCCTGTATGTTAGAAGAGGGAAGATCATTAACTGAAAGCCATTGCTCCTTCCTTATCCTCCTGAGATCATATTCCCAAGAAATACTATAAAGTTATTTAGTTACATTTCACAACCCTTTTGGATTTAATGAGGAACTAATGTGTTAGTTTTAATTCCCTCAGAGGCTTTGAATTCCAATAGCAGGCAGAGAAACAGGACTGGCACTGGGAACTATGACTCAAGTGGACATCTCTCGGTTTCAGTGCAAGTTAAGAGATTGGTAGCAGGTCCTTTTCACAGCCTGCTGATACATGAAACATTTTAATAAGCACAGGGAAAGGATTAGTTTTATTAAGGGTAATTACAAGCTGCTAGCCACCTATAAAATGCACCCCCATTTTATTGTAAAATGCCAGCAATATTTATTTCATTTGTTCTGTGCATTTTTCTTGTCTCAAGCTGGCTCTGAAGTCAGTAGAAAAATTCTGTAGTCCTCATTCTTGCAAAATTGCCACTGAAAATCATGTTCTTTCTAAGGTTTCAGCTAATAAAGACTAAACACTGAAATTAAGTTTGCTTTTTTGACTGACAATAGTTATTTTTAGGGTAAATGCAGTTATTCACCACTCATGCCGTTAGTTCCATTTCTGTCAACACCCTTCCAACATCACCATAAATTATTATTCATTTGCATTGCAGCACAGGCACAGGCTCCCTTCTACCAGGCAAAGTGCAGAGACATGGTGAGAGACAATTCTTGTTTGGAACAATTGCACTCTAAGCAGTTGTGACACAGGCTAAGAGAAAGGATGAACAAAGAGAAAGCAGAACAAATGCTGGCTTATCTTCATTTTGTTTCTATCTGAAAGGCTGGAAGAAGAGATTAGGAAATTTGGTCAAGCTTATGTGGAAGGAATGTGTAAAGTGATTTGAATTAAATCTATCAAGCAGCAATGGAATTGAGAACATATTGGTTAAAGTCATATTAGACTTTGGGCAAGGTGTTTAATTAATCATGAACCTCAGGCTACGTTTCTGCAAAAGTGTACATTTTATTGAGTTCAGGTAAGAAGACTGAACTGTGTATTTAGAATAGCTGTCAGGTATATGCCTGGAATGAGACATGGGATAACACAGAACATTTGAATATGCACCTCCATGAGGTCTGCAGCTTCATTGTCTTGTGTGCTAAATAGACAAGAAATGCATTTATCTTACCTATCACTGTCCACTGAAAAATCCCAATAGATTTTACAAACTTCTAAATTTTACCTGTGTTACTATATAAGTTATTCCTATGGACACCCTAGAGTTTCAGCACTGGGGGTACAATGGCATAGATGTCTGATTTACCCAGGGATTTAGTCAGGTGGGAGAGGAAAATTAAAGTTATATTTAAGGATTCAGTAATTTTTTTACATACCATGTCCTCATTTCCTAGGCACCACTGAAGCCAATGAGACTCTGCATATGGTTCCATATGCATGGATATTTACTTTAGTTGGCTTTAAAAGTAATAGCTGTGAATTTTCATTCATAATACTGCATTTTTGTTTTGTAGTATCATGGTAATAATGTCTCCAGCATAACACAATTGCTAGCAGCCATAACTTACTGAAGGAAAGGATGAACTTGACTAAATTTTCTTTATTTGTTAAAATTCTCAGATCACACAGCTAAGGCCCAGGTCTTCAGCTGTGTAAATCAGCATGAGTCCACTGAAGTCAGAGCAGCTACACCACTTACACTAGGCAGGAGTCTGAACTTCAGTGACACCAGATACACAGTTTACAGTTTTATTGGCAAGTGCATGTTTATAGACTTAAAGGCAGTTTCTAATCCTATGTCATATCATAAACACTTGGACAAACAGACATAACAATTATTTGGAAGCTGAAAGTCTTACCCATTTCCCTAAAGAAGAGCTTCTGTTATATGTTTTTGCTGTTCTGTAAGAACCTCATGCATGAGGGACCATTGCCAGACAGAAGTTAGATAATTTCTACCATTAGCAAAATGTACTGATATTCAGATTCTGGCATTCAGAGCAGGGTAATCAACTTACGAGGTGGAAAATTGAGATATGTATAAAGGGAATTTTTTGCCATCACTGATTAGTCACACAGCTCATTGCCACATAGTTACTGAAACTGTTACATTTGTAATGCTCAAAACAGGCTGGACCATTAGATAAATGCAAAGGATGACTTAGCAAAAAAACCCAAACTTGAGAAGAACAGTTTGGGGTTTATGACAAATATTTGTTGAAGAGGAAGAACAGAGCTAAGACATAATACAGATGAATATATCTGTTGCTGGTTCTTGAACAGTCATTGCCATCATGTGTGTATGGCAGAACTATCCCTAAATTGCATTTGAACTTGCTGCCTGGGTAGCCTGTTACTGACATTGCTAAAATGGGGGCGAGTGGTCCTGCCCTCAAGGAACATGGGGAATGCCAGGACACGCTGAGGGAACATGTGGATGGACTGGATATAAAAAAACCCTGAAGCCTGCTCACCAGGCTGCAGTGGAGTGGAGTCTGGATGGACAGAACAGCCTGTTCTACACTGAGATCAGCCTGTGGTCAATTAACCTGCACCAAAATGTAGTTTTCTCTAATACCAGTAAGTTAGGTTAGGCTAACTGGGTTGACTACAGGAAATATGATTATACATCAAAACAGCAGTTTGCTAGAGCAAAGAAATATTTTGGAAAAAAGAACCATATTTAACTGTGATTATGTACATAGAACCAAATTTTAGTTAAAGTTATTGCACAACACTCAATACAGCTCAGCACTGATCCTTTCTTTTTATTGCAATGCAGCTTAATTTCTTTAAGCAATTTTAGTGAAGATTTGTCAATAAGTTTTACTGAAATAAAGGAATCTCCTATCATCCAAGCTCCCGGTTTCCACACATCTTTCCAAAAACTCTAACAGATCTCTGTGGTAGAAAAGGGTTCTCATAATGTTCATGTAGGAACCTCTCATAATATCCACATAAGCAAACAGTTTTTCTATCCTGCAGGCTTCCTGCTTCTGATGTGTTTGGAAGAGGTTTTACTGTAAAATTTTATACCATTACTAACATTTTCCTTCAAATGCTTTGGGTCTGCCTTTTACAGTTTTACATGTAGCTTGCCAGAGGTTTTTCTATTTTCTGTTTTTCTCATCTGAACACCATTTTTTAGGAGTTCCTTTTCCTTTTTAATAATATCCTTTATTCTCATGTAGAGCTCTGCTAATCTTTTGGAGATCCTCTAACGGGCTTTGACAGAGGACAGATACTTACTCAGAAACTCTACTACAGGTCATTTCTTCCTAATTTACTTTTAACAAACTTCCTTGATTTTATGTAGTCCTCTTTTCAACATTCACTGTTGCCATGGTAAATTTATTTGGCCTTTTCACTTCTACAAGGTTTTTGAATTTGAATATACTATGATCAAAATTTGCAAACAGTTCTTTGATACAGAAATTCAGAAGGTCTGGTGCCCTGCTTGATACAAATCATGAGTTCTCCAGGCTCCCCTGGATTGCTTCATTTAATGATTTATGTTGTCTAAAAGCTTAAGTTCTGCATAAAGCCCTATCATAATATTTATCCACTGCAAATATAATGGAGATCTCTTTACTCCTGCCTTCACAGCCTTTCTCATTTCTCCATCCACGTCACAAGCAGCTATCCCAGCCTTTTTACTGTTAGTAACAAAGAACCAGGAGAGAAGGAGATTTTTCAGGCTTCAAGGACTTAGAGCAGGAGCAGTTGCTCCTTTTGATTAATTTCCTGTACTTTATTGATTTGAAGAATCACTAAGAATTGCTAACCAGTGAGCTGTTATGCTATGCTCATCTCTCTGTGACCTCGATGACATCTATCCCCATCCTCCACTCTCCTAGTGAGCTCTTCTGCCTGAAAGTTTTAAAGTTTTCAAATCTGTATTGTTCCTGAGTCTTCAGTTTATTCTATTAAAGAACATCTCAGGAGCCCCCAGCTGTACAGAGCCCTGGATAACAGTGGAAGCAAGTCAGGAATCAGCCAGGGAGTTGGGCTAAATGTCTGAATTCCTGGTTGATTTTTATGTTGTTACCTAACACTCTCCAGGTGCTTTCAAGTCTAGCAGCTTAGTCCTGGCAAAGGACACTGTTTTCAGAGGCAATTCAAGTGTCACGTGGCCATTCCAAATAATACCCTTGTCATTTGGTATTTTTGATATTCTCGAACCCTGACTATATTTATAGGTTATATATATTCACAGATTTCAATGATCAGAAACAGAGGGGTGCAGCTTTCTTAAATCAATGTTGATATGTAAATAGATTAATAACAGCATGGCTAATGAAGTGTAGCATCCACTGACAAATGGTGAGATCCTTGTTCCTTCTGTCTCTGGCCTGCTCAGTTCCAGGTGTAAAGCATTTGCTGCCAACACCTTCAGAAGCTGGTAAGACTTTGGGAACAAGCCATGTTCTCCTTCACAGATCCCTAATTCCAGCATGTGCTTGTCCTTTTCTCTAACCCTTTGCTAGCTGGTTAGGCAGTGTCCCCTCTGGCCTCTGAGAAAAGCAATGGCCAGAGATAATCCTGCTCCCTAACAATCCCTAAGGCTACTGGATCTTCCAGAGCCTCTTCTGCCTTTCTGATTCTGTTTGATATAAAGTCTCCATTACAGGGAATATTAGACAAATTTATTTAACTGTAAATGTGCATTGAAAGGCAAACAAAACCATCCTTCTATAAATAAACATACAACCCAGGTCTGAAGAGGATCTTCTGTGGTATGTTGAAGATGTACTACTTTACAAATTTAAAATTAATGGGGGCAGGGTGGTAAGATTTATATGAAAGCCTGTTTGCCTGGTTGTGATGATGAACTAATTAACTAAAGCAGACTCTTTTTAGGTTCTCTGAGTCCCAAGCACCAAGAATAAAATGGAAACAACCATGTTCTAGGAAAGATAAAGTCGAAATACAGAAAAGAGAAGATGCTTCAGTAATTGGTAATGTCATGCTAAAGCAGCCATTGGACTCAGGTGACTAAAGAGAGAAGTCAAAATATTATGGAAATGGAACTGTACAGTGAAATAACAGCATGGAGAAAACCAAGAAAAGAGAAGGAAAGTGAATGAGCAGTGAGTATAAAAAAAAGATGAAAGAAAAAAAGAACCAAACACAATCAGATTAAGCAAAAAAAAGACAGTGAGAAATCTACCATAAAAAAAGGCAAGTAAGCCCTGGGTCATTCTCTTTTTATGCATGAATGTAGAGAAACCTTCAAATGCTACCTAAATCTCGGTTATGAATTGCTCATTTTCCATCTAATATAGTCTAGAAACTATCAGTAGCTGGGTATTATAGTACTTATTGCCTTTACCTGTGAAAACATGAGACCTAATAACACTCAGTATTTTATGGACAGCTACATGCCAAATAGCAATCTCTTCTTTTTCCATCAGAGGTTTTGCAGATAGGTGACTACCTCAATTCCTGGTTGAGGCTGAAGAGATTTTTGGAGATGGAAAACAGTCAGTGAAATTGCTGATTGTAATTCTTTTGAGTAACTTCTTAAAATGATATGTCAGATCTACCAAGTTTTCACTCTTTAGTATGTGGGGAGCCCTGATGTATTGCATTTTCTGAGGAAAAAATGAAGGGAATTCTTGTTCAAGAAACTGCATTTGCAAGATTGTTTATTCATTAAAAAGATTCTCTTAATCACGATTCCAATTAATTCTTTTGGACTATCCTAAAGAAATACAGAATGCACATCAAAGGGGAAGGTTATAGGGTATGTCTAATTCTACAGACTGGGTGGTCACCTTGTCACTGTATTTGGTCAGTGGCATCAAATGGCTCAATGCTAATACAGAGAAAATGTGCAGAATGACTAACAAATCAGAGAAATGAGAGCCAAAAACATAATTTCCTTTCAAATTTCATTACATTTTGTATCACTGGAGTCATTGCAGATGTCTCAAAGTTGAAAAGTTTGCTTCAAACACAGATATAATTTTGTACACAGGGAGGTGAATAGACTTTTTCCACACACACTGGCCCATTTCCTACTTTTTTGCAAGGCTTAAATCAAGTATTACTTTACCTGTTACAAGGGAAAATCTGCATCAAAATCTAGAACCCTTAAGGGAACTTAAGTTTTGCTTTGGAAAAATCAAGTATATCTGGTTTAAGATAATTTTAAATTACTGCTTTCTCTTTTTTAAATTACTGGAGTGCCTTTTACAGAGGGCTTCTACAACTGAGGAAAAAGTTATTTGATCACAGTAATCTATAACCTTACTGGGGAAACTGTGGTCGGCTTTCATACTTTTCCCCTCATCGCTGGTTCTTAAGGTTTCTTTTCTGTGGAGGTAATTGCTTTTCCTTGTAGTGAACCTGAAAAACAGTAGTATTCTGGAATTCAGTATTTTTTATTTAAACCCAGCGCTGTTGCAGAGCAGAAGCTGGTGGAACACGACTCACCAGGAGTCTGGTCTTTTTTGTTCCCATGACTTTATTTCTCGCAGCAAGGCAAACAGGAGTTTGTGTCACTTCCAGCTGATGCCCTCCGCTGGTATCGAATGTCTCCCAGATGGAGTATCACAACTCACACTCTGGCACGCTGCGTTTTCAAACGGGGCTGTGCCCAGGCCTCAGAGCGGGGCTCTTCAGAGCACAACGGCCCGGCCCAGCTCCAGAGGCCGGAGATCGTTTTCCTCCCGCTCCCGCTGCGGCCCGGGGCGAGCGGCGCTTCCCGTGCCCGCCGCGTTCCTGCAGTGCCCGGGCCCCGCTGCGCTCCCTGGCACGAACTCGCTGGGACCGGCACTCCCCGTCTCCCCACACTCACAGCTCCGCGATCCCCAGAGCAGCCGCGCACCGCCGGACCGGGCCCGCGGCACCGACCGCAGCCACCCCGGCGGACCCCGCGCCTCCGGCCGGGCGGAGGAGTGGAGCGAGGCGGGGCCCGGA